>CM057228.1:136553474-137122837 GCA_029891385.1 Erythroxylum novogranatense
AAAAACATATGATTCTTCAAAAAATCAACACTAAAGCACTACAGATGATAGGTCGAAGCAAAAGAGAAAGAAAAATAGCAGAGACATGAAATGGGTGACTCTCGAAAGTTCCAAAGAAGCTGTCTGTCTGAACTCTGAAGTCGTAAACTCACCTAAAACACTTTTATTTAGAGACAAGGCACAAAAACACATAGCATAAGGGAACTTCATGAATAAAACGCTGCACACCAGGGGTTGATTGCCGACTTGCCCCTTTAATACTTAAATCAGTTCTTTGTCGTAAGTTTTGTGTCTATAAACAAAGAGTATCAGAATTATTAGAGACGTACCTACATCATGAAGAGATAATGAACTTATATAGTAAATACCTGTCGTGCTTAAATCAACATCTTGAGAATAAATCGATCAGCCCATATATCATCTTAAAGTAAGACCTGAGCCTAATAGAACCCACCCGATCACATACAAATTATGAATCATGTAATTTGTTCAAACACCTGATTCGTTAATAAATCCTCTAGGATAGATATAGCTACATGACGTGCTTTGTGATCTTTGTTCTAGCTTTGTGCTGTCATTGGCTGATGTTGATCCACAACTCATGATGGAAGATGAAAATCTTGTTTGAACAAGCAGTGATGCAGTGATTGTACTTCAACACCAAAGCGAAAAGATACCTCTGAGGTGAGTGCCAGTATCACTTCCGTCAAACGTATGTCGTCTTATCTCATCTTAACCAAGATTAAAATAAATTTATTTTATTAAAAATAAATAATATATTTCATTTTTATTTTACAATATAATCTTTTGTTTTTAACTAAAAAGGGGAAAAAACCAATAAAATCGAAACCATTCTGCCCTAAATTTATATATAATTTTATACAACTTTGCCTATTAATTTCATATCAAACTGAAACGAAAATATTAGGCCAAAACACAACCATAAGTTGTAAAGGCAAGGAATTTCTATGCGTAAAGCTACGCACTATGGACCTCCTTGTATTCTCTCGAGTGACACTGAGAGTGTCATGTTCAGCTTGTTTTCCTAATTAAACTTGCCAATCAAAATAAAGAGACCAACTTAATTTGTATCAGACATAGCTTTCTAGGCTGCAATTGTGCTTCAAAAGCTCGATAAAAAGCTTCGATCAGAGCCCAGTGCATATTCATCATCCAAAACAGGTTCGAAAACAAACCAATTTCAAGAAAGAAAGAAAATAAAAAAGCAAATCGCCAAAAAGGGTTCCTCAGAAGTATGCTTGTAAGTGTCGTCAAATTATACAATCAGGTCTCAAAGATTTCACGTCATCACCGGAAACCCCAAAAACCAAAGAAAAATAAAGATGACGAACTAAAAATGGGCCAAAAGGGTTTTTAAATTTTGCAGGATGTTATTCACCGTGCCTGTGGAAATACAGAGGCGAAGTGACTCAACTCTCCTGCAGACAGATCTTAGCCTCTCGTTCTTCAACATAAGAAAACCCCCAGAAACAGTTTCCACACTTCAAAGGGTTCTCGTCAAAGAGGCATAACATCAAACAGATAATGAACAGGAGAATCAATTCATGGAAAAAGGAAACAGTAGTAGAGGAAAAGAACAAGAGGAAAAGGATTGGGATTGAGTGTTATGGATATTTATACACAGAATTAGGGTTTTGCGCTTCAGTCAGCTGGCAATGGATCAACCAAAAGACTCTCGCTCCAGCTGCCCCAGTCAAACCAAGGCCTGGAAGAGCCCAAATGATTGAGAGGCCATGTGAAACCAAAGGCCGGACAAAATGTGAAAGACTGATTTAGTGTTAAAAATATTTTTAAATTTTTTATTTAAGTAAAGAATATGATTTACTAATTTTAAAAAATATTTTTTGAATCTTTAATTTATTTGGAAAATTTTCCTTTTAATTTTATTTTCTAATAAAATTTCTCTTTAACTTTTGTCAAAATAAATAAAATGAAATACATGTGATATTAATATCATATGTAGACCAATCAAATGTTATTAATACGACGACTTAATTTAGATATTAAATTTAAGTCAAATTAACTAAATCTAACTTAACTTAATAATTTAAAATAATTATAATGAATTTAAACTTAATGTGATAATTTAATAGTTTAAAATTTTCGTTATATTAATAACATCATATTGATTCAACATCAATTAGGATAAAATTAAAATCAAAGATAATTAGGAATTAATTCTCTTGAGAATCCATTATAAAAGTGACAATAACTCAAATAATATTTTATTAAAACAAAAAAAAAGATATTACAAGTTGTATAACAGAATATTGTTGATACCGCACAGCAAGGAATCAATGTCAAGGAACAGTTCTCTTGCGCAGGACCACCAATTTCTCGAATTTGCAAATCGAATCTTATAATTTTTAGTTTAATTTAAAAGTTCAAATAATTTTAAATTGAGTATAAATGTAAGTTAAATTTAAAGTAAGTCTAAACTTTTAAATTCAAAAGTTTAAGTTTAAGTTTATATTTGTCAAATTTAAATAGCTCGAAATTTAGTATATTTTAATTAAATTAAACCTATTAAAGTATTAACTCTATTTCTTCTTTATCAATAATTAATATTTTAAAATGGACTAGAAGTTAAGCTATTAAAATAAAAGATTTAAAATTTAAAATTTAAAATTTTCAATATTCTAAATAATATTTTAAAAAATTGTCTTATTAAAAATTTAAAATTTATTGAATAGAAATTTTGATTAGTTTAATTTTTTCTGTTAACCTATTTAAGATGTTAATACTCAGCATACTAATCTCTTTAATCAAACATAGTTTATGTGAGTGATTAAGCAGTCTCATCCCTTAACCAATCGAGTCATGATAATGGAGAAATCTGTTTAACCAGTATTTTAACTTTTACAGACTGACTCGTTGCGAGCGATAATTAATCTGGGTGTAAATAATTTAAAAATATTTTTCTAAAATTTGAAACTTTTTAAAATACATTGTGAGTATATATAAAAAATCTCTTTGTCTTTTCTCTTTCCACAATTTTCTGTTTTCCAAAGTTTGTGGATGAGGATTCCTTTAGATTGAAATTATGTCAAAAATAAAAATAACAATCTTTCGAATGGTTTCAAGTTTCAACAAAATTTAAGTCAAGTCTCAAACTCGTAGACCCGTCCAATATCATGGCCAAGTAGAAAAAGTAGAAACTTCCAAGAAGACGGTGGAGAAGAAAACAAAGACTGCCAATCAAGACCTTAATAATTCTCAAGCCGACAAATAAATAAGACACAAAGACACGGACCCCCATCAGAACCCTCACTTGACGTCACCACCTGCGTAATTACCACGCAGTAGATTTGTCGAGCCTTGTCGATCAAGTCACATGTTGTCCAAGAGTCTATGAGACCCAACTCGGACCTCTACTTTGTCTATATAAACCAAGCTACCTCTCCTTGCTAATGGATCCTATACCTGTTTCTTCACAGCCAAAGACTTCAAAATTGTTTAAGCAGTTTGATCTTTGAAGACCGAGAGAATGTGCCCATCTGGGAGAAGTTTAGCAGCGGAGCTCTCGACGGCGGGGTCAGACTTCAGGACGGCTTTCGACGTTTTGGACGCTGACCGTGATGGGAAGATTAGCAGAGACGATCTTCGTACGTTTTACGCTGGATTTTCGGGCGGAGTCGGTGACGACGATGAGATCATAGCGACAATGATGTCTGTAGCTGACTTTAACAGAGATGGGTTCGTCGAATATGAGGAATTCGAGCGTGTTCTGAGTGCGGGAGGAAGGAGGTCCGGCGACGGCGGAGGAGTCATGGAGGATGTGTTTAGGGTCATGGACAAAGATGGTGACGGGAAGCTGAGTCATGAGGATTTGCAGAGTTACATGCAGTGGGCTGGATTCGATGCCTCCGATGAGGACATCAAGGCCATGATCAAGTTGGGTAGCGGTGGTGGTGGTGATGAAAAAGACGGTGTTTCTTACGGTGATTTGATTAAGATTCTGGCTCTTGATTATAAATAACCGTTAGGAAGATCGCCGGTCTCATGTAACATAATAATATCTATTTCTGAGCTGAGTCTGTTCAAGCTTTTGGAGTAAGACAGTCATGGAACTTTTTCGAAATCACAAGTTGGCGAAATTGCTACACCACTACAACATTTAGCTACATTTTTCTTGCGTTACAAAATTGTTGCTATAACCATATTGTGACGATTTTTACCCTACAACAAAGTTGACATTTAGCTACGTTTTTTCTTGGGATGTTCCAAAATTGTTGCTATAACCATATTGTGATAATTTTTAAAATCTCATTAAAACTAAGTTTTTAATGATTAATTATAAAAGCATCACAAAAGGATTAACATTTGGTAACGAATGACAAAAATCTTCCCTAAATGGTGAATATTTAGTGACGATTTCCAAAAATCGTTACAAAATGATCCACATTAGGTGACGATTTTAGACATTCATCGTTAAATGAATTTTTTGTGACACTTTTCAAAAATTGTCACCATAATTTGGATAACATTTGGAGACCAATTTTCGAAATCGTCACCAAACAGTTCACAATTGGCGACAATTACGTAAAATCATTACTAAAAAATTGTTTAGTGACGATTTTTAGAAATCATCACCAAAAGTTTGTAGACATTTAGCTACGCGTTTTTGTTACGTTTTTGACATTGTCGCTAAAAACAACCATTTGGTGATAATATTTGAAAGCGTCACCAAAGAATCAACATTTGGTGACGAACGGTTCACATTCAGTGACGATTTTAAAAAACGTCATCAAATGGTCTACATTTAGTGACAATTTCTGAAAATTGTCACCAAAGGTTCCACATTAATTTGCAACACATTTGGTGATCATTTGTCAAAATCTTCACCAAAAAGTTTACATTTTTAAAAAATGTTAAACTAACATTTTTATAGTCTATCATAGTTAAGATACTTTTTATTGGAGATTTGTTTTGAATGCTTACAAAGTATTGTTGAAAAAACACACACAACATAATTTTAAATGTTAAATAATAGTATTAATTAATCATTAATATTTATTAATAGTGCAAAATTTAGTTATAAAAATTTAATAATTGTATCAATATAATAATATGATATATAGAGTAGTACGAACTTTGAATTAGAAGATTAACAATTCTTTCAATCATAGAACAAAAACAATAACAGTCCACACTCTATAGTACATATCTTGACCCCTAACTAGTAGAGAGGTTGTTTGACAAATTCTTATAAATACAACAATAAATCAACATTAAAGCTTAGTCCAGTTGATTGCATCGATAAATGATAATGATACAATTATTTTTTTGAATTCCAAGTGACATGAGAGTCGATAAAAGTAAATGAGTTCCCAATGTCTGAATTTTCGAGAAGGATCCTTGCACATTTAAAGGCACCAATTGAAACAGTGATAGTTCTTCTCTCAGGTGTAGGATTTTTCACACCCTCTTGCAACAACATTTCCGCTATAGGTAAATTTGTAAATGATACAGTGATTGAGTCTCCAAATTTAGTATAGAAGACAAGCTCTCCAAATGAACCGTCAATACGAAACAGTTTACTTAAAACACAATCAATATAAAACTTAGATATTGTCAGATTAGTAAACCATTAAAAAAAACCAAAATTGGAGTGACATGCATACGTGAATCACCAGACGAAGCCTGTAGAATTGACAAATTTTCCAAAACAACCGATTTCTTTAATTCTTTACGAACTATTGTGATATTGCTCCCGCCTCCCACCTCCATAGGCATACATGTCATCTTTGAGATTTAAGGAATCTTAAAACAACATGTAGTACATACCATCAAATATGAATATATATAATAGCTACATAAAAATAAATGAGATGTACATAATAAGGAAAGTGACGTTGTTCGGATGATACTAAACACCTTGAAGCAGAAGATTGCCTATGGAAGGCAAACGATCATTAGTGTATGAAATGGAGATTTTTCTGCATTGTTTATTTCTTCAATAAGGAAAATTTTGTCACATTCCTCTCAATGAAATGAATTAGTATCATTCGGAACTAGTCGTCATGTTGATATTCCTTTGATTAATAATGTTAAGACGTGTATAGTGCAAATAGAATAAAATGATGATATATTCAACTCCAATTTCGATAATAAGTGAAAGTAGTTTAGTTTAGCACTTATACATCTTCAATGTGCCTAATGATATGAAAGTTACTCATACTAAAATTTCATAAATCTATTGTGTAGTTTGTATCACATGCAAAATGTTCTTAATGTACAAAAATATAGTATTATTTATATTGGGCTATATTATTGTTAATGGAAATGAAGAAAAGTAAAATATTCTTGAAAACCTTTCATTAAAAAGTTACGAAGCTTTGATGAGGGAAGCGTTAAAGGTTGTTGGGAAGAAGCCAACCTGTTGGATCCCGTTTCCGAGACCCAACTTCTTACACTAACACTAATCCCACTGCTTTACTGCATATGATCACTCTTAGAACGAATCTGATACGGAACGAAAAAAAAACAAGCTGAATCGGATCACATAACGAAATGGGAATCAAACACATGAATCGGAAATGAAAAGCGGATAATAGAAAATCGAAACACATGTGACATGTGGGTCGAAAACTGATTTGAAACAAATGAAAAAGAAACAAATGAGTCGAACCAAATACCAATGGGAATCGAATAGATCAATTGACACTGAAAGTTCAAATCCCGACATCCAAAGCGTGCAAATAAAAAACTTGTCGCGTTGGAAACCCTTATGACTTGACCTATCCGAAAGTCGATGAACATTTTTTTTCCTTCTTATTCATTTCTTTCATCATTTAATCCATCTTATTTAAGAACAAACAAATAATTTCCCTCTTTGGAAAACTTATCCTTCAACTCATACTAATCTCATATTACTTGATTCTTCTTATTCATCATAGTCTATATTCTTTACCATAACAAACTCATACTCATGTCAATCAATTCATAAATTCATACACAAATTTCTCTTATTCATATACTACTATAAATAAAAATCCGGCAGCATAACGGCTGCACTAGCAATTACCCAAACCTGTAAATAATAAAACTCACTTCTATAAATTCCAGCCAATTTCACATACATCATAATTCACCGGACCCTCCGTCCGGGATCTCAGCATAATGCAATCCTATTTCTAATCCTTTTTTCAGTCAATTTTCATACCCAATTGCATTCATCAATCATCACATTCATCTATATCCATATAAATATTTCTCAATTACATTCATTACTCAAACACTTTATATACAACACCAATTTGCACAATCCAAATCCAATACATCGTTAATTCCATATATCAGGTTCTTATACAAAAATCATAATCCAAAATACATAATGAACCAAATACTTACAATACTCTATGGCATTTCAAGCCATACCCCAATCCCAATACTCATATACCAAAACTACACAATATACAAACACATGCACAAATACTGATGTCTTGACGTCTTTCATCCAATCTCCTGCTCGAATACCTGGAGATGGAGATGAAAGGGGGGGGGGTGAGCTTGGAAGCTCGTGGATAACATGTTTATTAAACAAATGATAAGCAAAAATATTTTCAAACCTTAATTTCCGTTGATTGAAAACAGTGAAGGTTTACTTAAAAACTTCTCAAATTCGAATCTTTCATAAACATTAACAAAAAACTTTACAAAACTCTCATAGTTGAAAAATCCAAATTCTCTTTTTGTCAAACTTTCAAACCCTTGCACCCATGAATTGCATTACATATAAATGCAACACATTCTAAACAAAGTAAAGCATATAACACATCAATCGATTTGGGTTGGTCCATAAAACAGGACGTACTGCACATTCCCGCAAAGCGGTCATGTGTGGCAAGTGAAACACATGGGAGTCCAAACGAGCTCTATGCCACTAGCGGACAGCCGGGAGAAGGCTTTAAAAATGAGACCAGTGCACTGACTCCACATGAGGGACCTAACCAAACCCATGTAACACGTATTCATGCTTGAAAATTTCATATTGCCCGAAGACACATTTCGAAAATTCAACTTTTCATGTAATGTCATATTCAACACATTTGCAAGCTTACATACATGCATATACAATTATAAACATATTCTCAAACTATCAATCAATGCAACATCATGAATTCAATGCATATTTCATCTTTTTCAATTTACTCAAAACATTCATTTACGAAACCATTCAAGTCACTTATGGAAAAAATTGTCCAAACTATTTCAGAATTTTCGTAAATCATTTGGAAACAATGCCTTTAACATTTCTTTATAAATCATGACAAAGACAATTGACTAAATCATTTATAAATCAATAACTTATAAAACCACAAATTGTAATTAGCTCATAATTTGAAAAATAAACATATTACCCACTTTTTATCCATGCCATATGCTTATTCCAATCCTCAATTCGATCTTTACTTCTCTCTCTCTTCCAACTTAAAATCACCTAAGTCATAGTCAACCAATTTCCAAAATCATAAACCTCATACTTTTCAAATTAACAATAAGAAGTTTATAATCATCATATTTCTACCCTTTCCAAATCAAGAATTTCTAAAATCTCAAATTCTCAAACTTTACCCAAACCTTAACTCACATAAATCTAAAATTTATCAATTCACCATGAAATCTTTCAAAACTAATCAAGGAAAACACAAACCCATCACCTTTTCCATATTTCTAAACTAACAAATCACTAAAAACTCAAACTTGAAGAATCTCTTACCTCTTTCTCTTTCTATTTTGAAATTTTTTGGCTTGGAGGTAGATCTCTTCTCCATCCCTCTTTTCCTTCATGAATCCATGGAAAAATCAAGCTTGAAAAATCAGAAACCTACCTCTTCTTCCTCCTTCTCCTTCTCCTCCACGATTTCTCCTCTTCTCTCTTCCTTCTTCTTTCTTCTTTCTTCTTCTAGAATTTTCGTGGGTCTTCTTTCTTCCAACGACAATGCCTCCCTCTTTATATGCCATGTCATTAAAAGGAAGTAAAAAAGACCCTTTTGCCCTCTTCTTATAAGCCTTATACTCAAATCTTTAAGTTAACTTCCAGAAATGCCCCTGAATATTTCTTCAAGTTATGCTCACTTTTGGACAATTATTCTCACATCTAAATGAAGGAATTTGCTAAAACTTCCTTCTAGAGAATTGTTCCTCTACGTCTTAATTTCATAAAGCCTCAAGAATCATTCAATTCGGAGCACTACAACAAAAGTTATAGCCTAAACATGTCGGACATATCATTTGCTAACACATTTTCTAGCAATTCACTTCCTTGCACAAATAGACGTCCTTAAAGGCTAAAATGAAATTTGGTTCCTTCATAGCAATTGTAGCCCCATGTCTTAAATTTATTATACCTCAAACATCGCTTCAATCGGATCTCTACAGATCCCAAAATTCGCAAAGTACTGAACTATATTCAGAAACTTTCCTGACTCACTTTGATTCACATAATCTTGCTCAATTAAATCTCTAAAATTCAAAATTTTCACATAATCATGAACTTCATTGTCTTAGGAATCCAACGCTTCAAGAACCAAGTCATTCGGATGTCGGACGGAAAAGATATAAGCAAATGATTTGTCAAGGTCGGATGAGGAAGGAAAAATAGCAAGCTCAGAATGAGACAAATCATTTCGATTTTCATATGATTAAATCAAACTTTTTCAATTCAATTCCAATTGATACAAATTTTTATTTAGAGAAAGATACATGTGTTAGGAATTCAATGCTTCAATAATCGCCTCAATCCGAGGTCGGATGAGTGAGTTATGGTCAAAACATTAACCCAAGCTTAAACTCTAAATCCATTGGAAACTCTTTTGGAGCAAATGCCATAACTTTCTCTACAAATATCCAAATGCGTTCGTTCTTATTCCATTGGAAAGATAACATCAAGATATACAACTCGTATTAGAGGCCTCAAAACAAGATTCGGCCTCAAAACTGGTCACAATCACGAATTACTTCAGTTGACCCGTGGCTGTCCTTTAAACGGACATGCATGTCCGTTTAACGGACACGCATGGCCAAAAATGTGCCAATTCATCCGATAATGTCCGTTAAACGGACATCCATGTCCGCCTAACGGACATGAGCAAGGGAAGGGGTCCTTTTGACCTGAGGCTGTTCGTTAAACGGACTTCCATGTCCGTTTAACGGACATGCTAATTCCAAAACCTCTTCAACTTTCTTCCAATGTTTCTCAAATCCAAACTACCATCACATACACTTATAATCTTCACATATTTACTCATTCATAGGCCTAAACACTTCATAACAATGCAAGCAACAAAAATCAATTCATGAACTTCTCAAATCTCAACTAAATTGATTCATCAAAACCACAAATCTCAAACATTCATCAAAGCTGTCACTTACATCAATCTTATATAACATCATAACTTGTATCAACTATAACTCTTAACTCCGATCTCGAAATCTCGCATACTTAGTCTCGTTGGAAAGATAAAAGATCAAGCTACAACTTCAAAGAAGGCAACTTTGGCCAATTCTATTTCAATTGTTCCCTAATTCCCTTGAATCAGCATATACATTTTTATCTACATGCAAAAACTCAACATTCATGCTAACTTCACTTTCTTAATTGCACAACATTTATAATAATTCAACTATCATTTGGAATTTATCCAAATCTCAACCTCAATTCATATGATTTCTTACATTCCATATCATCTTGTCATTTAAAATCTCTTGCTTTTCCATAATACCTTACATAGCTAATCATGATTCATGCTTAAGGCTTCTCAGCCCTTCATCTTACACAAATCACATTTCCTCATCTATAACACAAATCACACACAAAACACTCATCTAATTTCATTTTCATGCTTCAAGGTTCGGGGCCCAACATTTCTCCCCCTCTTAAAAGAATTTCGTCCTCGAAATTCATACTTAAGTGAATCATGTATCACAATCATTTAGCTAATATCTTCCAAATGATCCTAGTCATTCACATATTCAAATCCTCACCCCATGTATTCATAAAGTCTTTCACCTCTTATATCATATACTTTCATATTTTATTCACACTCCCATAGTTCTTATCATATTTCCACAAGTACATAGATTTAACTCATGTTTCAAAACTTCCCTAGTCCTCTCACAAATGCATATTCAAACTCAATTCATCATGAAATGCTAATTTCATTTTCATTTTCACAAACCTAAAAATCACTCAAATTCTTATCACACATATTCTTATCTCGTTCAAAAATGTTCTCTTCTTTATAAGATTAAATCATCACTATTATATTAAACAACTATTTCTTCACATATGCCAATGATCTAATTTATTTAGAACCTCAATATGGACCAAAACCATCCAATCTCAATCTCTTTTAACTTTTATACATATATTCCTATCATCAACTCATCTTTACAAATTTATCATTTGCATCTCATTTGCATCTCACATATATTCCAAGTCACATCATCTAATTTCACCATGAATTTCAAATCTTAATTTCTAGCATCATAATCCAAACTCAAACATAATTCTTCACCTTAACCAAACATTCGCATAGGTTCTTCGAATAATTCATGCAAAACGCTTATCATTTTCTCATGCAAAATCACTCATACACATATGCCCCAGTAAGACCATATTATTGGGCTCTGATACCATATCTGTTGGATCCCGTTTCTGAGACCCAACTTCTTACACTAACACTAATCCCACTGCTTTACTGCATATGATCACTCTTAGAACGAATCCGATACGGAACGAAAAAAAACAAGCTGAATCGGATCACATAACGAAATGGGAATCAAACACATGAATCGGAAATGAAAAGTGGATAACAGAAAATCGAAACACATGTGACATATGGGTCGAAAACTGATTTGAAACAAATAAAAAAGAAACAAATGAGTCGAACCAAATACCAATGGGAATCGAATAGATCAATTGACACTGAAAGTTCAAATCCCGACATCCGAAGCGTGCAAATAGAAAACTTGTCGCGTTGGAAACCCTTATGACTTGACCTATCCAAAAGTCGATGAACATTTTTTTTCTTCTTATTCATTTCTTTCATCATTTAATCCATCTTATTTAAGAACAAACAAATAATTTCCCTCTTTGGGAAACTTATCCTTCAACTCATACTAATCTCATATTACTTGATTCTTCTTATTCATCATAGTCTATATTCTTTACCATAACAAACTCATACTCATGTCAATCAATTCATAAATTCATACACAAATTTCTCTTATTCATATACTACTATAAGGAAAAATCCGGCAGCATAACGGCTGCACTAGCAATTACCCAAACCTGCAAATAATAAAACTCACTTTTATAAATTCCAGCCAATTTCACATACATCATAATTCACCGGACCCTCCGTCCGGGATCTCAGCATAACGCAATCCTATTTCTAATCCTTTTTCCAGTCAATTGTCATACCCAATTGCATTCATCAATCATCACATTCATCTATATCCATATAAATATTTCTCAATTACATTCATTACTCAAACACTTTATATACAACACCAATTTGCACAATCCAAATCCAATACATCGTTAATTCCATATATCAGGTTCTTATACAAAAATCATAATCCAAAATACATAATGAACCAAATACTTACAATACTCTATGGCATTTCAAGCCATACCCCAATCCCAATACTCATATACCAAAACTACACAATATACAAACACATGCACAAATACTGATGTCTTGACGTCTTTCATCCAATCTCCTGCTCGAATACCTAGAGATGGGGATGAAAGGGGGGGTGAGCTCGGAAGCTCGTGGATAACATGTTTATTAAACAAATGATAAGCAAAAATATTTTCAAACCTTAATTTCCGTTGATTGAAAACAGTGAAGGTTTATTTCTCAAAAACTTCTCAAATTCAGAATCTTTCATAAACATTAACAAAAAAACTTTACAAAACTCTCATAGTTGAAAAATCCAAATTCTCTTTTTGTCAAACTTTCAAACTCTTTCACCCATGAATTGCATTACATATAAATGCAGCACATTCTAAAAAAAGTAAAGCATATAACACATCAATCGGTTTGGGTTGGTCCATAAAACAAGACGTACTGCATATTCCTGCAAAGCAGTCATGTGCAGCCGTGAAACACATGGGTAGTCCGAAAACGGAGCTCCTGTGCCACTAGCGGGCAGCCGGGAGAAGGCTTTAAAAATAAGACCAGTGCACTGACTCCACATGAGGGACCTAACCAAACCCATGTAACACGTATTCATGCTTGAAAATTTCATATTACCCGAAGGCACATTTCAGAAATTCAACTTTTCATGTAATGTCATATTCAACACATTTGCAAGCTTACATACATGCATATACAAGTATAAACATATTCTCAAACTATCAATCAATGCAACATCATGAATTCAATGCATATTTCATCTTTTTCAATTTACTCAAAACATTCATTTACGAAACCATTAAAGTCACTTATGGAAAAAATTGTCCAAACTATTTTAGAATTTTCGTAAATCATTTGGAAACAATGCCGTTAACGTTTCTTTATAAATCATGACAAAGACAATTGACTAAATCATTTATAAATCAATAACTTATAAAACCACAAATTGTAATTAGCTCATCATTTGAAAAATAAACATATTACCCACCTTTTATCCATGTCATATGCTTATTCCAACCCTCAATTCGATCTTTACTTCTCTCTCTCTTCCAACATAAAATCACCTAAGTCATAGTCAACCAATTTCCAAAATCATAAACCTCATACTTTTCAAATTAACAATAAGAAGTTTATAATCATCATATTTCCACCCTTTCCAAATCAAGAATTTCTAGAATCTCAAATTCTCAAACTATACCCAAACCTTAACTCACATAAATCTAAAATTTATCAATTCACCATGAAATCTTTCAAAACTAATCAAGGAAAACACAAACCCATCACCTTTTCCATATTTCTAAACTAACAAATCACTAAAAACTCAAACTTGAAGAATTTCTTACCTCTTTCTCTTTCTATTTTCGAAATTTCTTTTGGCTTGGAGGGTAGATCTCTTCTCCATCCCTCTTTTCCTTCATGAATCCATGGAAAAATCAAGCTTGAAAAATCAGAAACCTACCTCTTCTTCCTCCTTCTCCTTCTCCTCCACGATTTCTCCTCTTCTATCTTCCTTCTTCTTCTTTCTTCTTTCTTCTTCTAGAATTTTCGTGGGTCTTCTTTCTTCCAACGACAAGAGGGCAAATGTTGGACAATTTTGTCTTTTCTCATAAAGTTGGACAATTATTAATTACATTTTTTGGTTTTTTAATAATTTATCGGTTAAATTACGTAATTTGATCCAAATAAAGATAATAAAGTGACCTAATAAATGTTCTAAATCAATGAGTCGAAGTCAGTGTGAAAAATATATCTCAATCAGTGTGGACTGGACCCATATTAGTCTTGTGATGGGAAAGTCCGATATGAAGGCTATATATAAAGGTTGAGGTCTCCTGCAGTTGCCCAAATCAATCGTAAGTGACTTGTTAAGAGAGCTTACGTTTTGATAAAACTATAGAAATACCTTACTAGAGTCTCAAAGAGTAATTTCCATGAAGACGACGGTGGACTCGTGCTCGTTTCGGCTTTGAAAAGCTCGTTTGAAGTTACGGATACCAAAATTAGGTATTTTTGCATTTCTTCATTTCTTGTCATTTCACGTTTGTCTCAATCAGGCCTACTTCGAGTGCAGTCATTTTGACAACCCTCCTGAAAAGCTCGAAATCAGGTTCTGAACTCACATCATCGATACATGAAGCTTTTAGGTGGTTTTCTCATTGCTTGTTGCATTACAGAGGTATGGTTTATTTTCTGATTTTATGTGCATTTATTTTTTTAATAATTTATCGATAAAGTTACGTAATTTGATCCAAATAAAGATAATAAAGTGGCCCAATAAATGATCTAAATCAATGGGATGAAGTCAGTGTAAAAAATGGATCTCAATCAGTGTGGACCAGACACATATCAACCTTGTGATGGGAAAGTCCTATATAGAAGCTATATATAAAAGTTGAGGTCTTCTGCAGTTGCTCATATCAATCGTAAGTGACTTGTTAAGAGAACTTATGTTTTGAGAAAACTGTAGAAATACCTAACCCAGGTCTCGGAGAGAAGTTTTCATGAAGACGGTGATAGATTCACGCTCTTTTCGACTTTGGAAAGCTCTTTTGAAGTTACGGATACCAAAATTAGGTATTTTCGCATTTCTTCATTTCTTGTCATTTCATGTTCGTCTCAATCACGCATACTTTGAGTGTGGCCATTTTGACAACCCTCCTGAAAAGCTCGAAATCAGGTTCTGAACTCACATCAGCGATAAGTGAAGCTTTTAGTTGGTTTTCTCACTGCTTGCTGCATTACAAAGGTATGGGTTATTTTCTGATTTTATGTGTACTTTTTGGTTTTTTAAATAATTTATCAGTTAAGTTACATAATTTGATCCAAATAAAAATAATAAAGTGACCCAATAAATGATATAAATCAATGAGTTAAAGTCAGTGTAAAAAATGGATCTCAATCAATATGGACTGGACCCATATCAGCCTTGTGATGGGGAAGTCCTATATGGAAGCTATAAGGTTGAGATCTCTTGCAGTTGCTCATATCAATCGTAAGTGACTTGTTAAGAGAGCTTATGTTAAAAAAAACTGTAGAAATACCTTACCTAGGTCTCGGTGAGTAGTTTCCGTGAAGACGGTGGAGGATTCACGCTGGTTTCAACTTTGGAAAGCTCGTTTGAAGTTACGGATACCAAAATTAGGTATTTTCACATTTCTTTATTTCTTGCCATTTTATGTTCGTCTCAATCACACATACTTCGAGTGCGGCCATTTTGGCAACCCTCATGAAAAGCTCGAAATCAGGTTCTGAACTCACATCATCAATACGTGAAGCTTTTAGGTGGTTTTCTCATTGCTTGCTACATTACAGACGTATGGTTTATTTTCTGATTTTATATGCATTTTTTTATTTTTTAATAATTTATCGGTTAAGTTACGTAATTTGATCCAAATAAAAATAATAAAATGACCCAATAAATGATCTAAATCAATGAGTTGAAGTCAGTGTGAAAAATGAATCTCAATCAGTGTGGACCGGACTCATACCAACCTTGTGATGGGAAAGTCCGATATAGAAGCTATATACAAAAGTTGAGATCTCCTGCAATTTCTCATATTAATCATGAGTAACTTATTAAGAGAGCTTACGTTTTGATAAAACTGTAAAAATACCTTATCCGAGTCTCGAAGAATAGTTTCCATGAAGACTGCGGTGGGTTCGCGTTTATTTTGACTTTGAAAAGCTCGTTTGAAGTTACGGATACCAAAATTAGGTATTTTCGCATTTCTTCGTTTCTTTATCATTTCACGTTCGTCTCAATCACGCCTACTTCGAGTGTGGCCATTTTGACAACCCTCCTGAAAAGCTCAAAATTAGGTTCTAAACTCACATCATCAATACACGAAGCTTTTAGGTGGTTTTCTCATTGCTTGCTGCATTACAGAAGTATGGTTTATTTTATGATTTTATATGCATTTTTTTGTTTTTTTAATAACTTATCAGTTAAGTTACGTAATTTGATCCAAATAAAGATAATACAGTGGCCAAATAAATGATCTAAATCAATAAATTGAAGTCTGTGTAAAAAATGGATCTTAATCAGTGTCAACTAGACTCGTATCAACTTTGTGATAGGGAAGCCCGATATGGAAGCTATATATAAAGGTTAAGGTCTCCTGTAGTTGTTCATATCAATCATAATTATAAGAATTATCTGACTTGTTAAGAGAATTTATGTTTTGAGAAAATTATAGAAAGACCTTACCCTTCCAGAGAGTAGTTTCCATGAAGACGGCGGTGGATTCGTGTTTGTTTTGGCTTTGAAATGCTCGTTTGAAGTTACAGAAACCGAAATTAAATTTTTTCCTCAATTTTTCGTTTCTTGTCCTTTCACGTTTGTCTCAATCATGCCTACTTCGAGTGTGGCCATTTTGGCAACCCTCTTAAAAAGCTCCAAATTGGGTTCTGAACTCACATCATTGATACGTGAAGCTTTTAGGTGGTTTTCTTATTGCTTGCTGCATTACAAAGCTATGGTTTATTTTCTAATTTTATGAGTTACGTATGTCTTACTTTGTATCAGAAATGTTCACATTGGCATGGCATTATGAAATTGACATACCTGGAATTTTTGTTATAGCGTTGCTCTGACTACTCACATTTCTTTTTCAGATCCCAGTCCTTTGTAAGATGTAGTTTTGGTAGTTACTTATTACGCGGTTAGCATCAAAAGGGAAGAAAACCAGCAAAACCAGTTAATAGTTGGGTCAGACTAAACTTAGAACTTGCGGCTTGATCTCGTGCTTGAGTCCGCGGGTCGTCCAAAATAATGTCATTTTGAAAAGCTTTACCCAAAATATCGTCATTTTGGACTGGTAGCCGAGCTGCTCTAATCTTGCGGATGGGTCTCAGATCAGTCCCTCAAGCTCAAATCTGATTAAATTGGATTTAATGCGTTGATTTCAGATTGGACTGGACTAAGCTTAGAGACCCATTTGCCATACCTAGTTAACAGTAGGTCTGCTGGTTCCTTTGAAGTCAACATTTTAGCGTTAAAACATATCTATACTTTTTTCCAGCAGAATCTATATTAGGTTCCATCTTGATTTGATAAAACTCCGAATGAAGTTTTTTACCCATCAATGTCTATGGTCAACTTTTCTTAGTTGGACATTGAATTATTTGCTCATCTCCCTGTGCTTTAATACACGCCTATGAACCCTATTCTTACCCATGTTGCTGGATGTATTTAAAAACCTCAATCAGGCCATGGTTAAGTAATCATTCTTTTAACCCATAGAAAGAAAAAGTCCTATTGGTTGATTAGGTGTGCCTAATATCATCCAGAGGACCTGCCCTTATGCTAGTCAAATCATTTAGAGACTGTTGTTTACATAGGACTTGCATAAATTCGACCTGGATTCCACTGAATCTATATTCCTTTTTAAATTGGAACCAACAAATTTGCGAACGATTACAATTTTGTTACCACTATCAACTACTTGCACAGTTGAGCACATGCAATTTTTTTATTAGATTACGCAAGTGCTGGTGTAACTGCAGAAGCAGAACACTACTGTGACATTATTATATATTACTTTTCTGAAAATGACCTTGTCAACCTGGAATATTGAGCTGAGATATGGTTCTATCTTTGACAATATTGTTGTTACAGGACCACCCTAGGAACAATAGAGTAACATGATTCCTGCTTCATGGTCAAACACGATGATAATTTCGAAAAATCTACGAGCAAATACAATGTGTGCAATTCTTGGTGTCAACGACCAAAACTGTCAGCCATAAGAGTTGTTAGAAGTACATTGGACAATTACACTTTGATGCATAGAATAAGCAGAAGCAAAACAGGTCCATTCTGTCAGTCAAAATACGATGATGGAGACTGAAAAGGAAACTTAAGACCAGCCTACACCAGTGAACCACAGATCCTGGAGATAAGGCTTCGACTAGATCTCACTTTAGAAGGGCTGGCGTTTAGGACGGCTTTGTTCTATAATATCCCAACTAATTAATTAATAAAGCAGAAGAAGCCAACCTTTGGTGGTGTAGCAATCAACTCTCACGGTGGGTCGCGCTGAACTTTTACAAAATTAATAAATTGGTCTCTCAATCATGCAAGCATGATCCTTCAAAATCTCATTAGCTGGCTTCTGGACTTGTTCTGAACTTAAATGTTACTTACTCCAGATAAAAGGACAACTTGGCACCGCTTGAGAGGCTCTTTTAAGTGGAAGCAGTCAAAGCTTGCAGGAACGAAAGAGAAGGAATCGCACCATCTGTCACACTATAGGCTCTTTCTTTTAAAGCTTCTTTATGAGGAGACAATAAAGCATCTTATTTGACAGTTGAACAAATCATAACGGGTAAATAAGGAAGTCTTAAAACTCATAAGTAGATTTCCAAAAGAGATCGTGCCTTAGCTTGAATTGTATCATTTCTGGCTTGAAGTGTGATTTTATGATAAACGTTATCTTATTCCTGTATCTAGAAGTCAAGATTAATTAAGTGGGATGAGAAGGGAAGACGACATGATGTGCCCCATGACTCCTTTTTTAGTTTTAGTGATTATACACTTAAAGGCAAAGATTTGTTGTAATCCACCGATAATTTTTTAAGTTTGTTGAGTAAGTATAAAGATCACGAAGGCCAAGTTGCACTTAAAAAACCAGAAATTGCTTAGTGTGACCAAAAAGAGCTAGAGCTAGAGCTATTGCGAAGTGTCCCTTTCGTCGATAGGCATCTTTTTCCAGTCTGGTTAACAGCAAGCTAGCGAGTTCGCCACCTTATGAAGGACAATAGATTACAGGTTTAATGTTAAGAAGCAATTCTTGTGGGCTACAGCTAATTATTGTACAGTTCTTGATAATGGCACCATTTCATAATTCTAATGCTTAACACTGTGTTGCAACTAAAACGTAGCGAGCTATCAAGATCTGTGTGAATACGTGCCGCTCCTTCTGTAGCTGTGTTGTTGGGAGCTATTTTCACTTGATCCTTGTAGTTGTAGGAGACAGTCGTTACTTGAGCCTGCCGTATTTTGACAATCTTGCCTGGTGATTTCGATCGTATCTTGACTTTAATAATTTGCACTCAATTCCTGATTAAATTCCAGTCAACTACCCTGCAGGTGTTAACTGGTAATTGAAAGAACAATTGCTCAAGTGTGCGGTGCAAAGGAGAATTAAGTCCTAAAAAGGATGGTGTAGGCTGCAACAAGTTCAAACACATTTCACGTGGTTTCTAAATCTCTTCAAATTAGGTTCTATTCAAACTTTCAAGGATTTAGATCTCTAGCTTTACAGGGTGTTTGGAATGAATTCAATTCAATTCAAATATTTGAAAACAGAAGAAAAAAAAGATGGGTTCAATTCATAAATGAATTGAAACTCATCAACCTTTATAAATTAAATTCACCTTAAACAATATCATAATTGAATTATAAACTGGGACTTTAATTTTTCTTTTGAACGTTGGAAATATCCTTTCAATAATACCCATCTAACCCTATCATAGATATCTTCACCTCAAACAGCCCCTCCCATCAAGAAACGGAACAACAAAGCCTTCTTCACGAATCAGCACCTCCTACAGTATTTAAATTTTTCCTTTTCCTTGTTCATGGGTGTCTTTTCTTTTTTCGTTTTTTTTTCTTTGATCATCGTTCTCTTTTAAATCCATCATTCAATTTAGCTTCTCTTTTCATTTTCTCATCTTGTTTACATTCTTTTGCAATTCTCGAATTTTTTTTGTATATATTTAGAATCTTTTGTTTGCTTGTTTTCGGCTACATTTTAAGTGAATCTTGTTCCATTTGGGATATAGCTTGAGGGAGAAATATACACTAGGAAGGTAGAATATTGTGATGTAAAACTCCCGGGCTTATAAATTTATATGCATCAACCACCTAAAAAGCGAGACCATGAAAAAGAAGGGAAAAAAGAAAAACTAACACAAGAGAAAACGGAAACTAGGCGCTGAATTGAAAGATTTTCAAGAGATTGAATCAGTTTCTTTGTTCTTATGCATAGGGACCATTGAATTATGCATGTAATAAGATTATTTTTTAGTTAAGAGTAAAAATGTCATATGAAATAATTGAATTCATTTTAATTGTGTTCCAAACAATGTAATTAAATTCAATTATAATATTGCTAGATTTGTTTCAAACAGTATAAATTGAATTCAATTCTTATTAATATAATTGAATCTAATTCGTTAATAAATTCAATTCGAAAATTTCCAAACACGTTCCTATTCTTATGCTCTTTTCTTGTAATAATGCCCGATAACATTCACGAGGAGTTTCGTTCATAAATCTACTTTATCCCTTGGGTCTAGACGTACTCTCCTGAATCGAAATTCTGTCACCGAACCAACTCCTACTAGGCCAACGTTCACAAACCCCTTTATTGAAATCCTCTAAAATGGCGTTATTCTAGTTCAAAGGCCCCTTCACCATGATCAACCACTGCCCAGCTTAAGATTCATCGGACAGGGATTAAATTAAATCCTCAATCACTCTTCTCCATCCACATGCAATAATGACCTCACTTTCTGGCGCTGTTCATTGCTCTCACCCTTTTTAAGTGCTTGTTGTTTGATTGTGTCCCGAAAGAGGAGGCAATCTCTCTGGCACCTCATCATGCCTAGCTAGTTTGTTTTATTTTGAAAGCTTTTTATCTCAGTACAATGGCATACACATGGTACAATGATTTTGGTGTGAAATGAGGATTAGGTTCATGATTACTGCAAGCATTTTGGAGAAACTAATGAAAACCTGTCAAGGCCTGTTGTGTTTATTATCTTCAGGTGGGAAATTTGTTTCTTATGTAATAGCCGATGCCGCCTTGTTTTTTTTAATAATATTACGTGATCTGGGTAAGCCAATGCCACCCTGCCTCCATTGCATTGCATGGTGTGCGTTTGGAAGAAACATTCAAACAGGTCAAGTATGTGAAGGAAAGTAGTGTCAAAGTGGGTGAACCATTCTTATGCTTAACAGTACTTCCCTTGATAAAGTACATAATTAATGAAAAATCTATTGTCCAGGGGATAGAAATAGATAGGGACCCATGACCAGAGAAATGTGGAACATAACTGTCCACACCCCCACAAAGTCAGCAAAACTCCAAAAACAAAGCCGAAGATGGGAAGGTGCCAGAGAAGCAAGCCCACATTGCACATGCATTCCTTTTTAATTTTTGCCATTTCTTTTTCTGGATCAACACCTCCATTAATCATTGCACGGAATGAATACAAAATATAATAAAGGGACCCATACGCTCTATTCCATTAGTGGAAGCCAACACCTCATACATCATCTAGTCCTGTGTCTCATCATCTCATACTCCTTTTAATTCACACAAACTTAACTTTGTGTTTGTACCCTGTTGTCTCAAATTCTGAAAACTATACCCAATTGCCAAAATTTTGCTGTTGGAATTTGTTATGTAGTCAACTAAGAACTGCATTTTTGTTGTTATTACTACTACGGTTTGCTTTATATCCGTAAAGGGATGAAATAGGCTCACGTCAAATTTTAAATTTAAGCATCTCCTGTTTCTGTTTAACAGCACTTATTATGAGTAACCATAATTTTTATTTGTGTTTAGTATTTTTTAATGGTATCTATTTTATTCTCTTAGTGTTTATTTGGATGAGCTTTTGGGAAATTAATGAGCACTTTTCTCCACCACAAAAGCGAAAAAAAGAGAATGTTTTGTTGTAAAATAAAAAACATTTTTTAATAGATGTGACTTTTTTGACAATCAAAATAGAGCTTTTTAAGATACTGAAATTTGAAGTTACTCAAAAAAATCTCTCAAATAACTTTTTTGAATAGATTTTTCAGATAAATTAATGAGCCTATTATTTAATCTATTTTGCCCTTATATTTTACACATAATTCTCACAATACTCACAAATTCATCTTCTTGTCTATTATGTATTTAACTATTTACTCAACTTGAATATTTATTTTGATATTCATAAAATATTATTGGATGAGCTTTTGAAAATTAATAAGCACTTTTTCACCTCAAAAGCTAAAAAAGTTATTTTGTTGTAAAATAAAATATTTTTTAATAGATATGACTTTTTGACAGTCAAAATATAGTTTTTAAGAAGTTGAAATTTGAAGCTACTCAAAAAGCTAAAAAGTTATTTTGTTGTAAAATAAAAATATTTTTAATAAATATGACTTTTTGATAGTCAAAATACAGCTTTTTAAGATGCTGAAATTTGAAGTTACTCAAAAAACCTCTCAAATGACTTTTTTAATAGATTTTCAGATAAATTAATGAGTCTATTATTTAGTCCATTTTGTCTTTATATTTTACACAAATTTATCCTCCTGTCTATTATGTATTTAACTATTTACTCAACTTGAATATTTATTTTGAGATTTATATAATATTATTTGACTTTTATATATTTTAATATTTATTTTAATATTAGTTTATTTATGTTATAATCTATATAAGAGATTTGATTAGATATATTTTCATTTATGTTTCATATGGTTTAAAATTATATAATAATTTATATATTGTGCTTTGCATATTGTTTAATATACTTTAAATAATATTTATATGCGTAAATAAATTTTATTATGAAATAAAATATAGTTAAAATTAAAAGTGTCTTTTATTTTTATGTGATCAAACAGTCTATTATATGAAGCTCTTTCAAACAATAATTCAAAATAACAGTCAAACAATCACCTAGCTTCTTAGAAAGTTTATTGACAAAAACTTTATTGATCTAAGCCCAGCTAAACATAGGGTTAATCTTACCTTAAAAAGTGAGTGGGAGGTTGAAATAAAAAATATTAATTACAAGTTCAAAAATTAAGAAAAAGTTGTTCTATTTTTTAAGGAGCAGATTAGTGATTATCATAATTATGTTAGCCAATCCCCAAACCTTGATGATAATATGGGGTCTAATCCCAATACTTCACAAATTCAGGATTCAGGAATTGGTAAAGGTGCCTGAAATTTACGTCACAACAACCACATAACAACAAAGTGAAGGATGGGCTTTGCTGCCCCTAACACCCCCCTTTATTTTTCCCCTGTCAGCACTTTATGTAATGTTGCACATGGAGAACTATTTCAAAGGTAAGCGGGGAGACACGTTATGGCCAGACAGACACAGGATAGGCAATCTGCTCGGAGATTCCAGTAAATTCCATTAAGGCTTCAGACTCATGGTTCATAGTAGGTCACGTCACGGGTTGCGATTTTACCTTAAAACTTGTAACATAGTTTAGTTATATAGTGAAAAAATACCAGGTTTCTAATTTGCTATTTAATTCTCTCTAAACACTAATTTAATAAATCATTATATACATTCGATGATCACTACTACTACCACTTTAATAATAAGTCACAAGGGTTAGGTTGGTCTAGACGGGAGACAAGACACGTGTAACCGAATGGTGCATTCTTGGATGGACCAATCCAGGTGTTGTCTTAACTAAATTAGTTGATACTATGCTTGTTGCTCTACAACATTAGCTTATAACACAAGGTTGTAAATTAGGACCATAAGCGGCGCGGTAGTTGTTTTAAAACAAGATTAAAACTCATATTTAATAACCCTAAGGCACAACAGGTGAATTGATAAGGAGTTTTTTTTATTTAAATAAAGTTGCGGGTTCAAATCCTCATTATATGCAGTCATTTAAAATTTAAAATCAGAGCTTCATCTTCTGCAAAAGACCTACCCTGATCAAGCGATAATTAGTCTAAATATGAATAACTTAAAAGTGTCATCTTATAATTGTGACCTTCCTCACACAATTAATGGAAAAATAAAAAAAATCGAATTTAATATAATTTGATTGTTTGCACTAAAATTTTAAATGTTTAGGATTATAGTATTAAAAAAGAGTTCAAATCATAAAAGTCACCGCCTGTTTTACCTAAGCCCTTTGTAATAGAACAGAAGGGTGTAAAACTAGGGAGGAGCTACATCACATGGGTGAAAAGCACAGATTGGTGATAAGAGCGAGCGAGGCAATTATAAAATGTGGGTGTTGAGGCGTGCCTTGCTTTGATTCCTTTATAAACCATCGACAGACAGACAGACACCTCACCAACTCATCTCTGTTACGTTCTTTTTCCGTTCCGTTCCGTTCCTCTCGTCTCCTCCTATATAAATTCCTTCCTTCTCTCTCTGTCAAAGCTAATCGTCGGAATATGTTCATATCCCCAGTCGATTCATCGCTCTTATAATTCTTGAATCTCGAGTTCGCTGGATCAGGAGTGACGAGAATTTTTGTGAATCGAATCGAATAATCTGGAATTTATCTGCATGGCCTCCACCCAGATCTCGAATCCGGTAACCAACAACGCGAGCGCCGATCGATTCAGGAGAAAAAAGAAGAAGAAATCTCTAGAAGCACTGTCGAAACAGATCCAAACACATACACACGCTCAATGGAAGACCGAAGCTCAGCAGAAGGTCTACTCCGATAAACTGGTTCAAGCCTTGAGCCAAGTTAGCCTCTCTCCTTCCTCTCCCTCCGCCCCTCGCCGAGGCCGCGCCGTCCGTGAAGCCGCCGATCATGCTCTAGCCGCCGCCGCTAAGGGGAGAACCAGGTGGAGCCGAGCGATACTGACCAGCCGGATCAAGCTCAAGTTCCGGAAGCAGCACAAGAGGCAGCGAGTGACGGCGCCGGCTGCGGGAGGGAGTGGCGGCCGGTCGAAGAAACCGAGAGTGAGCGTTTTGAGGTTGAGAGGCAAGGGTATGCCGGCTGTCCAACGGAAGGTAAGGACTCTTGGCCGGTTGGTTCCCGGTTGCCGGAAAGAACCGCTGCCGGTGATTCTGGAAGAGGTTACTGATTACATCGCTGCTCTTGAGATGCAAGTTCGCGCCATGAGCGCTCTCGCTGACCTCCTCTCTCTCTCCACCGGCGATTCGAGCTCGTCGCCGGCAAGTTAATTGCCAGATGTCGATTTATCTCCTTTTTTTTTTACATTTTTATCATTTTTCTTCTACATCGTTATCTGCAATCTCCTGTTGAATACGACTTGTCTTCCTTCTTCTTCCTTTCCTTTTTCTCTTCTAGTTTTCGTTTTTCGTAACTCTTTCTTAGTTATGTTCTATCCAATTGTAAAATTATTTTTTTTACCTTCCTTTCTGTTAGTTCTATAACCAATAGCGGATGGTTTAATGTCCCTTGACATAGTTTTATTTATTTGCTGGTGAAAGAATCATTTAAATTATTATTAAAAAAACACAACTTCAATATTTTATTAAATATATATCTACAAAATATTAATTATATAAAGCAACAACATTTTAATTTGCTCTTACTTATTGCAATAGGGATGCTATGCTTGCTACCTTAGGCTTTGCTACATTAGTGGTTTTAAGAGTATTATTTCTTATTGAGTTATTCCTTTAATTTTGGAGGTGCATATGTCCAAAAACTTTTAACCTTTAATTTTAAAGATGCTTTTAAAACTTTCATTTCACTTGCACCTTTTACTGTTAAATTTGTCTTTAATTTTCTACTTCTATTTAATTGAGAATGGAAGAAATAAAATTTTAAGAAAATACCTTTAAAATTAAATTGAAAAGATTAAGATTCAAAAATTTATACAAGTTTAACTTCATCATTATTATACCCAGTTTGAAATCCTGCAGTAAAGTGAGATATGAAAAGATCTGATACTTACTCTTAGATAATAAAGATCGTTATATAAATTTAATTTTAAATTTTAAAATTAATTATTTTTAAATGTATCATTTATTAAAATATAACAATAACAAGATTTAAAATACATAACTTTATCTTTAATTAATAAAATATATGTATAACAAAATTTTAAAAGATGCATATCAAATAATAAAGTATACTTAAAGGAATAATACCAATAAAATAAAGTACACTTAAAATGATTGTTTGTTTAAATTAGCTAAATAAAGCCTTTTCAAGAATCATTTAAACACTTAAATTATTGGAATTATATATCTAAAGAATTTACATATCTTTTAAACTTTTTAAACAATCATTAAAATTGAGTTTAGTTATCACATAATTTTGTTAGATTATTCACATATTTAAAATTACATTTAAAATAGTAATTATAAACTTTTAATGAAATTTTATTTAATACAAGTTCAAAAATTTTATAATAAATAATAATTTGTAAATTAAATATTTGAATAAATTATTTAATAAAATTAAATAATGTTTATAAATTTCAAGATTGGTCTATATTTATCATATTTTTGGTTATTATCATCTCATATTTTTACTTATTAAGTATTTATTTTTTATTGTTATATGTTTTTCTTACTGATTATTCGGGATCAATCTTTTATTAATTAAGAGTAAAATTACGTAATATTGAATCTCTTTATATTATATTAGTGAAATTTTGACCATATTCTCTAAATTTCAACATGTATTAATATCCCTTTACAAATTTATAGATAAATGACAATTTTTACTGCAAATAAAACTACTAAAAAGAATCTTTGAAACTTAATTCAACAATTATATGCCGACACAAGGGTCCACTTTAAAAATAAGGACACTCCGAGGGGAGGGGGGGCTCGAAATGGAGCAGGTGACACCTATGAACCCCTTCCCAATCTAAGGAGAGCAACCCACCAGTCACTATAGTAGAGGCGCACGAGTGCTGTGTTTCATCACTATCAAGCATTTAACAATGGCGACTTCTTCAAATTTTTAGGGTTCAGGCGGGCGGATTGAGGGTGAGATTGAGATTGAAATTGAAATTGAAGAAGAGGGTCTCGTATGGGTCTACTTCAATTTTCTCTGCATGGACCCACAATTTTATTCCCTGGTCTAAGCACACATTAAAAGGAGTCTCTCAAAAGTTGCACACATCATGTTTTTTAGTGAGAGCACATGGTTAGCATTCATTTTGTTCAGCCTGTCACTTACAGACAAGTTTCTAGTGGCGGACCGGAGGCGGTGGAGATAAGGATGGTAAAATCGACACATTTAACTCAACTTGAATGATTTGTTAAATGTTACCCACTCTTATTTAAAATAAGTGTCGTTTTAGAGGGATTTTAATTATTCAAAATAAGTTTCGTTCATTATTTTTTATATATATTTATAATTTTATTTCTAAAATTACCCTTTAATTTCTCTCACATCCTAATTATACATATTATATTTTCAAGACAATTCAGCATGCAATTAATAAAGATATATAAAACATTTCACTGGCTTTCTTAATAAGTGTGCATCACTCTAAAACGACACTTATTTTGCATATGAGGGAGTATTATTTTATTGTTTCAATATATATATATAAAGAGAGAGAGAGATGTAAACTTATATAATCCAAACATTTACATAAATCCTACGTAAACGAGTGAATAAGATGATTTAAAATAAAATTGGAACAGAAAAAGTGAACAGATTGTCTGATCTCGTATATATATATTATGTAGATGCCTTTATTAATTGGAGGTCAAATTGTAAATTACTAAACATCTAAGATCTTAGATATCAACAGCTCTTCATTAGATTGTTATTGTTGAGTCAATTGAAAATTATTTGATTTAAAATTAATTAATTAATTAGTTAAAACTTAAAATTTACTTAAATGGTCTAAATTAGATCTAATTAAAATAATGTTATTTTAATGAATAATTTAATTAAAGTTTTAAATTATTCTAATATTCATAACCCTTTAGCAATATGATCTCGCATGGTCTCTATTCTCTATATACTAAGACAGAGAAAGAAAGAGGATTGCTTGTCTAGCCTCCCCTTCGCGATACTATATTATTTAAGGGGTAAGTACCTTGATGTATGGAAAGTCCTGAGATCAGAATCATTTTAAGCTGCGACCCTTAATTTAGCTAAGAGCTTAAAGAGGAGGCAAGCTTCCATCATTTGAACAAACCACCTCCACCACACACAACTTTTTCCAAATATACCCCTAATATCTTTTTTTATTTTACGAAATTAATTATTTGTCAGCAAACCACAATTATTTGATTTGAGAACTATACAATTAATATATTAAATAAAAAAGTGATTATCGTATAAATAAAGTTTGCAGATATTCCTCAATAATTGATCTAAACAAAATCAGTTGTTGTTAAATCACTCAATCAATCAATGGAAAGTCCTATTTTTTCATAAATTATATATATATATATATCTTTAGTTTGTGACTTTTTGCATGTGGCAATGCATTAGTTCTATCGGCTGTTCCTAAGTAACATCAAGTACCTAAACCTTAGTTTACACGCTAATACTTATTGTATGTATATCGACGAATACTAATTAGAATCTTGATCAGCTTAGATGATACCATATATGAGATTAATTTATATACTTTCATAATTATTGTAATTAATGATTAAAAACTCATCGATTCTATCAGTTTAATCATAAAATCTTAAACCGTTCAATTTGTAACGATTTACTTTAACAATTCTTATTGTAAAACTGATAAACTTATTCATCATTTAATCCTTGTTTGATTGAGTTTTGAAGATTGAATAAGTACTTTTTATATCACATAAGTTTTGTTTTTAAAATAAATGTTTAGCTGTAAAATGAAAATTCACTTTTTAGTAAATATAGTTTTTTATAGTGAAAATACAGCTTTTAATAAGTTTAAATTTGAAATTTTTTTAAAAAATATTTTTTCAGGTTGTTTTTTCAAATCAATTAATGAGCCTATTTTTTTAGCCCCTTTTGCCTTTATGTTTTACACATAATTCTCACAATACCCACAAATACATCTTCACGTTTATTTTGAGTATTATATAGTATTATTTGATTTTTTTAGTTTTAATATTTATTTTAATAATTTTATCACTTTAAACAAATATATTGGAAAGATTTAAGGGTATAATAGGATCACGAGCATAATCATAAACTTATAAATCTTAGCTTTATTAAAAATTTAAACAAAAATTAATTAAATTGGACTCATAAAAAAATCGAATACCATGTTCTTAATTAACCGAATCAAAACTAATTAAAAATTGTATTAAATCATGTGTAGCTAGGCAACTATCCTTTTCCTGATGTCTCTTCTTTCGGCTTTGGCATGAGATTTTATTATCAAAGTGAGGAAAAGGACAAGAATTAAAAGGGGCGGCTTGTGGTTTCTAGCATGGAGGCGTCGTGGCTTTGCCCACAAACTCAAAGAGAAAGTATAAAGTGAAAGAGGAAAAAGTAAAGGTTCTCCGATTCGACATTCCATACCAAACATAGATTATTGTTTTTTTCTCAAGCTATTTATATTTTTTTTAAGGAATTAAATATCAATTGATCGAAATAATGATGTTTTTTTGTTCAATAGTTATAAGTTTTTTGACTATTAGCTATTATTTTATTCTCTAATCTTTAATTATTAGAACTTTACATTTAATTTAAACCACTAATCAATTCTACAAGATAAAAAATTTATAGTTTAATAATAACCTATGATTAAGAAAGAAAACGAGTTATTATGAAATAAATAATTGAAAGAGATAATTGACTATTAATAGAAATTTTCAAAAAGGAAAGTTCTTTTTATATCAAACACACTTCAATAATTATTAACTTGCAAGTGATTAACAACTATCAAAACTTGAGGGTATGTCTGGTTGGAGGTTAATAACATAATATAATATTATTTTATCATTTATGAAGAGAATTTATAATAGAATGAGATGAGATGGAAGAAGCGATTCATATTATATTTTATTTTATCATAAATAATAAAACAATAGACCTTTGATTTGGAAGTTTATGATAAAATATTAAATGATAAACAACTTTTATTATATTACTTTATAAACTCTTGATCAAAACAACGCTTTTACTATGTTACATTATGAACTCTTACATCCCTCCTAAATAACAATTTTATAATATTACATCCATTTATATTCCTTTTCATCATAAATCATTCTATTTAATTAAAACTTACGTCCAACCAAACATATTTTAAGTAAGTAACAAAGGATTAAATTATCGTAGTCATGAAAACCTAATTATGTAGTGAAGGATTAAATCATCATAGTTAATCCCGCAACAATAGTAATTATAATTACATTTAGTAATTTGAAACCATTTTAAACATTAATATGAGCTAATTAGATAACAAAACAATATAGCAAATATTTTTATAATTCCGATAATCTAATTCAAAATTAATGAGATAAATTTATATTAATTGAATTTAAAATTCAATTTAAGTTTAAGGTATAAATCAAAGTATAGTTCAAACCATTCAAACAATTTTTAAATATAATGTCATTTTAGTTTAATCGTAATTAACTTAATATCATATTTGTTGACAAGTATATGATATAAGTTAAGTTTATTATGACTCGGATCCAAAATATTAAATTAAAATTATGATACATTAATCTTAAATTTTAAATTTATAGACTGAAACATACACTAAAATATTGCAAGTTGAGTGTCAACATATTAATTTAATTTAAAAACTCTTTCTTTTTCGACCAATTAAACAACCTCAAGACTAAAATTATTTTTCAATCTTATCTTTAATTCAACCATGCAATGGTCAGACTAATCTTGTAGAGTAGTTTTGCAGTCTAATCATAAACCTCTTTGCAACTTGCACAATAATTTCTCAATCATTGAAGTGTTGAGACCAAATTAAATTAAGGGTCACATCTAATTTTGTGATTATCACCTAATTAGACCTATTCTTATATATCCACACACAAACATGATATTTGAACAAATTTACCCTTTGACCTATTTGTATAGATTCAATCAAGCTTAATTCGAACTTAAACATACCAATTTTTTCGAGATCGAATTCCAGTATTAAAATCATGAATCTCACTTGATTTAGTGTCATCATACTTTAGTCGATCTAAGTGTTTTGTTGAAAAGATGCGATTTACAAGTTCGGAGAATATTTACAGAACTCTCGCTCGTGTGGAACCTGAGATTCCACCGAATGGAATTGCAAGTGAATTCTCTCATGGTGAACAATATCATCTCTTTCTCAGACAACTGCTTATTGGTTCTCAACCCGATAGTAATAGGTATCTACGAATTGTTTACTCGAAACCGAACTGTTGTTCATCGACATATATACCGAAAGAGCAACAGATATATTTACTAGCTTGTTACCTATGTAAAACATTTTGATTTAGGTGTCACTTATTTTAATACTATACATATTGTGTGTCAACGTATCCTACTAGAAGATATATCGGAGATCTGCTTCCTCAGACTCATTTTATAATCTGGTTCGTTAGCTTCCCCTTAATAAAAAAAGTGATCTTTGATGCACAATAAAGAATAATAACTATAAATTCCCAATTATTTAAAAAGTAGTAATATTCTTGATGATTACGACTCGTTTAAGAGGACATTTACAACAAAGTTTTAAAGCAGGTTCAGATCCAATATCCATTTTAGATGAACTTAAGATCCATAACTATTTAGTCAAGAGATTGGTCCAACAGTTTTGTAAGACAAAAGCCGCGTCGTCTGGAGTCGACATCCTAGTCCTCAATTTTCCTCACCCAAAGTGGAGCACAGAGTGGGTTCTTCTTCTACCCCAAAGACAGGGATTGGATAAAAGCAGAGAACTTGAAGCACCAAGAAGGCATAAACCATCCTTGCCTCCATCTACCGTAGATCAAGAAGAAAAAATGGCGTTATCATCAACATCAACGGCGGAGAGAAGGGGTATACCGGGGGCACAGTTCGTGGAGGATGTAGAAACATATCTCACTCAGTCTGGACTCGATGTCAACTCTGCTATGTCCTTCCTTCAAGAAAGGTTCTTCCTTTTCCTATTTCACCTTTTCCCTTTATTAGTTTTCTCTCATATTTAATGGAATTTGCTTGATTTTCTGGCTTCACATCAGTTGTATTTGTTCAAATTTCAATCTTTTTGCTTCTATGATCGTGTTTGTAGTTAAAATTCTGCTTTTTTTCACACACCCAATTGGATTTCTTGTCCCCTGATCTTGTTAGATATTGCCATTATTTTACTCGGTGAATGCTTAGTTACTATGAGTGTGAGTCCCTGATTACTATGTTCAACTTAGACTTGAATGGTGACTTAGGTCGAAGCAGCTGTCTTAACTATTTTGACTTTAGGGGTTTAAGTCTAGTTGGATGAAAAATTCAGTAACTTTCTCACTGGTCTTTGTGATATTTACTTCTGCAGACTTCAGCAATATAAATTGGTAGAATTGAAACTTCTTGCCCAGCAGAGAGATCTTCAGGTAGGTTGCTGTTAGTATTTAATGCTACCTGTGTGTATTGTTGTGACGGACTATTACTATCGACAAGGACTTCGTTGCAATACGATTCATTAAGTGCCAGGAAAGAAGGAATATTGTAGTTGTAGTGTTTTATATTTGAACCAACCAAATAAAACTTGTAAAGTGTAGTTTCCTGTATAAGAATTCTTGTTATATTAGCAAGCTGATCGTTGTCGTTAGATTTAAGTTGCCTGTGAAGTGAGTGAGTGAGGATGATGAAATAAATCTAAAAAATGTGACTCTTGGATGTTGAGGCTCAAATTTCCTTAACCTCTAATGGTCTGATTATTCCATCATTATTCATTAACTTAATTAATTACCAAAAACAGAATGCTACTTTACCACCAGATAAGTTAATATGTTCTAACCCATTCTTCTTATTGCTGACTGTTTTGTGGAGGGAATGTCATTTCCTATGTTGGACAGTATTAATGAAGACATGGTGATGAATAAAAATTTAATTTTCTTTTGTTTCTCAACCTTCTGAGATATTCATAGATTTTGAGTTTATGTTATGTGATTATTGTGATTTTTAGGCAAAGATCCCTGATATTGAGAAATGCTTAGATGTCGTTGCCACTTTGCAGGCGAAGAATGGTACTGGTGAGGTTCGTGTCTGTATTCCAGTCATCTTTTATTCTGTTTGTACCTTCACTTTGATGCACATACTTACATGGTCTCAGTGAATTACATTTTCGGGAAGGTGTTCAGGTTCCCATCGTCACTACCAACCCTAAGCTTTTTCTTACTTAGGTTTGAACCTAATTAAAACTACCAAATTCTAATGTCCTAAGAGAAGGACCAAATCTACATGGGTATATAATTTTGCGGAATGAGAGATCTCTCCCCAAAAATGATTGAACTGCATATGCTTATCTGCAATTATCTAGAAATGGCTTTCCTATCTTTTTGTATATGCATGGCAAACACCTCTGAGCTTGATCTGTCTAACTTTGGATTCAGGAAGTGTGTAAACTTCTACCAAACCATCCAATCCTAGTGTAGTCCACTCAAAGATGTTTCAGATCTCTCTCTCTTAAACCTTCTCTTCATCAGATGTCATGACTTTCAACTCTACTAATGGAATTATCTTCGAAATGTCGATTTAAATGTTAACTTGCTGTATATATAATTTTCTATTTCCTGCGTTGTGTTGAATTCTGAATTCCAAAACCATATGCACTGCATTACGGCTTTTGATTCAACCAAAACAGGTCTGTCCCTTGTTGGTTCTATACTTATGTTCATGTGTAGTCCTCTATGACATGGGGATGTATAATTCATATTTGAAGTCCTTGCAACCTTGACTTAAAATGCACATAAAATTTAGTGATGTGATTGGAGATTATCGTCATAGAACATATTTAGCACCATGTATTCTGCATTGGACTAAAGTAGATGCATTGGATACCGTTGTCTTGACGAGCTTATATTGCATGTTTTACGTCATCCTTTTTTCTCTAGAATCTGCTCCGACAAGTTAGGCATTGCATCTCCATTTTCTATGCAGGCACTTATTTCTGATTTTGAGGTATCTGAAGGCATATATTCAAAAGCTAAGATCGAGGGTGCTGAGTCAGTGTGTTTATGGCTGGGGGCAAATGTCATGTTGGAGTATTCTTGTGATGAGGTTCGAATTTCAGCTTTTAGATCAATGGAACAAACAGTTTCTTTTTTCATATCCAGCCGAGTATGCACACTAATATTTTTTTTAATAAAAAAATTGGTATTAACGTCTTCAATCCCACTGCATGCAGGCTACCGATCTCCTAAACAAGAATTTAGATAATGCTAAAGCTAGTTTAGAAGTTCTAATCGCCGATCTACAATTCTTGAGGGATCAAGTCACAATAACGCAGGTAGTGTGAAAGTTCAGGTCTTTATTGGTCTTTTTGGACTAATGTGATGACTATACGTGAATGTTCTGAGATTTTGGGATATGCAGTTAAAGTATCCAATGACATATCCAGAAAGCATATTGTCCCTTGATAACCTTCAGAAAAGGGTTTCTTGTTTTCTTACTTCTGAAGCATCTACTGGCAGGTCACTATCCCTCGGGTGTATAATTGGGATGTTCACCAGCGCCGGATGCAACAAACCGCCGGTGCTGCTAAAGACACATGAAACAAAGGCTTTAATCCATCCCAGAATCAGAACTGACCATGTATCTTATTACAAACTATTGGCCAATCTCTCCTTGCCTTTTCCAGTTAGGATGAATTGCCTTTACATTTCCGGTGGTTATGATAATAGTTTCCGGGTCTTCTGTGGATGGACATTATCCCAAATTACGGCTCATTGTAGCACACATCTGTGTGGTAAGAAACTCACTTTGTTTCTTAATCTTTTGGGGCCTGTCCTGATACAACTTCTAGGCTTGAAGTGAAACATACCAAATCACCAGGATAAGCTTTGGAGTGTTCCTTTTTTTCTTTTTCTTGTAAGCTATTAGATTTTCAGTACAAATCTATACAGCAGCCACTTTTGTTTATTTTCTTCTTATTGGGTCTTTAATGATCAACTACTTGAATCAATCCCTTTTCAAGATAATCATTTTAATGCACTTCATCATTCATAATCAAGTGGTCCAGATAAATAAATGCATGAACATACAACACCACAAGTGTTCTATAAGTGACTTGCTTTTACAGCCTGAACTTGAATTCAGGTAACAATTATAGAATGGAAAAGTTCTTTCTTCTCATGCTCAACCTGCCAAGGGGACCATAGAAAATGCTTTTCTAAGTTTGAACTCAATAGAATTGGAGCTATGTTAACCCACGATCGGTCGACCTTGACTATCAAAATTAATGTGTGGATGTTCTGGATTACAATAGAATTTTCTTGCATTCACAACATCGTCAAAGTTTGTGTACTTTTTATATCGTATAATTATAGATTTTGTACTTTTGAGGAGTGTGTCAAACGCCATGAAAGTTGCAGGATCTGCTGGTGTTTTGCTCCGTGCAATTTCTAGGTAAACAGTCAATTCTTTGTGTGGACAAACCCCTTGACGGTTTTTGTTCCTCGAGGATATGTGTCTACATTCTACAAGCTGTTCTCACCTCCATTTATATATGTCGGCTAACGTTAATTAATTGTCGGTAAAACCTTGTCCAATTGTCGGTTATGAAGTGCATTTGCTGGTAGGATTTGATTTCACATCAAGCCTTCCGCCTAAATTATATAGAGGACAAAAATAGAAAATGAATTATGTTTTATATAATTGAATGAATAATTGTGTCTCATTTTAGTTAAAAATTAACATATTTGTGCATATCCCAATTTTTTTTAAAAGTAATATGATTCTTTTTTAGTAGTAATTGTTAGGTCAACTCAATTGGTTTTATATATTCTCTCACACCCCCTCAAGTGAAAGCCCTTTGAGCTTAAAATTTGCACAGACCTATTTTACCTTGTGCTTAATTTAATTAGAATATGTAAGTGGTAGGATTCGAACTTATGACTGTTTGGTCATAGAGGCTCTGATACCATGTTAGAATTTACAATTGACTTACGGGTTCACACGAGAAGGAAAGTTAAACTACATATAAGTTTGAGTGGGGTTCCATCCTAAAACCAATTGGTGATAGGTGGAGTAATTCACTAGACTTACATGCTAATCTTCTTTCATAAAACCTCAAATGTGACAATTTATTGAAAAAAAGTTTAAATTGTGGGATTTTTCAAGTTATTCAAATTTAATTAGACCGTAGATGATAAAGGATTGGACTAGGTTGCATGTAACTCATTTTTGCGTTTTTTCTTTTTTGAGTTTAATTCAAACAATTGAGCGATCCAAAACTTAATTAAACTTTTAAGTTAAAACAAAATTATTTTTTAGTTGAACTAATTTCAATTTAATTAAATTTGATTTAAGATTTGATCAACTCAAACATTATTTTAGTAATTCAATTTGGTCAAATTAAGCGATTAGTCAACTCAAAATTAGACCAAATAATAGAGCATGGGAGACGAGTCTAAGAAGAAAGTTTCAAAGAGACAGGTTACAGTCTGATAATGGCATCATTGCAAGAGTTGACATTTGGAACATAAAAGCGAACGACCTATGAATAAGACTCTTGTCTTTCTTTAGCCCCCCATGTGACTGCGAAGCTTAAGCTTTGACACACCAACTTCCAAAATGTCAGCAACCCCACAAATATCTTCTCTTACATTTCTTATTCCCACATTTAAAACTATAAGGAGAAGCCATGTCAACCTTTTGTTTCTATTTTTTATTATATTATATATAATTTTTCACCTTAAAATAGTATCTTTATTATATAAGAATAAGGCTGCATATTATCATATCTTTTCAGATTTCTCTTTATTACAAAATTTCAGTCTGAGTGTGATGTACGATGATGTAATTTTCACACCTAAAAATCTGTCTTACCTTTTTTAATTTATTTCAATAGAATAGTTGAATAATTAATGCGATATAAGCGGTGAAGTCATTATAGTAATACAACTCATGTAAGAGACCATAAAATGTGACTAATGATGAAAATGTATTGGATATGTTAAATTAAGTTTTAATTTATTAATTAACTTAATAAAATATACAATTTATAAATTATCATATGTATTTAATAATTTATTTCGTGTTTATATGTATAATAAAAATTACAATTTTAATTTAATTCAAAATTTAAAGAGCGATATTAAAAAGTTCAAAATGTTCAGGTAAATTGAAAGAATAATGAGCTAAGTTTTTTAGGGTTTAAGAGCATGGAGTAGGACTACCCTAAAATATTCAAAGAAACGTGCACGCAAAACGGGGCTGATTTGTCGTCGTTTTGTCCTCTTCCGATGTTTTTTCCGCGTTAACAGATTTCACACCTTAGAAAACAGAAAAAGACTTGTTTTATTAAATATAGCAAAATACTGTTGACTTTGACGGATCATGTGCAACTAAATATTTTTAAATAAATAAAAATAATCTAAAATATTCTTATTGGGTCTTGAGTGTTTTTTTTTTTGTCCCGAAGGCCGCAATTACCGGTGAGCGTTTCCATTACATAACCATAAGAAACTGTTTTTCCTTTTGCATGTACTCTCCTCTATTATTCCTTTCAATGTTAACAAAGTTCTCATCCAACTTGATCTTAGTCATAAGCAAATGTCTACTTTGCATCCATATTGTTTAAAATTTGTTTCGGAATTTTACGATAACAACAACAACAACGATCAGTATGAAGTTAAAATAATCATTTTAATGTAATAATTTATTTACTAGATTTGTTATTTTATGCATGTAATTTAAGACTAAGTGTGATGATGATGATGATGATATAATTTAAGAGCTTATTTATTTTAAATTATAAAATAAAATATTAAAATATAAATTAAACCTAAATTTATTGAATTTATAACAATTTGTTTTGTATATTTTAAGGAGAAAAGTATATATCAAGGTAAAGCTCATTGTCAATGTTATAATATCATACTCACTATTTATTTATTTTTAATGAGTATATGCGTGTGTGTGTGTGTGTTTGTGTATATAAACCTGTATACTCAAAGACATGAATAATGAATTAAAATATATTTTCAAATTTTTATTTTATTGCTTAATTTTAAAACTTTAACTAAGTGTTTAATTAAACTTTACAAAATTAAACAACATGATTTAATAAGTTGCTTTTATTAATATTTTCTTAATACAAAATTTAACATACTTTGCTACCATCTTATAACAAACATAATGGTAGTTTATGTATTTTAAATGTGATAATTTGCTTAATTTCAACATTTAATTAAAAAGTTATAAACTGAAGTAAATAATCTAAAAGGAATTAAAAAATATAAACTTAATGCTCGAGTTCACCTCATTCCTTTGTTAAATTTCAATGCTCAAGCTATTGACTTGGTCCAAACCTAAAAGCATGTGATGATGGTGTTTGACTGTCAAGTCTATTCATTCATAGAACTTCCAATACATATTTTATACAATAAAATAAGTTTTTTTTGTCAATACCACAATTATTATTAATCACATAAACAATTTGGGAAAATCTAGTGAGGATCAATCCATCAGGAGGAGAGGAATAAGTGGTGGGCTCTCTAGAATCTATACTTTAATCTTATTTTAAGGTTACTAATCAAGTTTAATTAGTTTCTACAACTACCATTAGTGGATGATGTCAACGTTAATCTAGAAACCAAACTCTAATCCATTATAATAACTTATCTTCTCATTACAAAATACTGTTTCACACTTACTAAAATTATTCAGATTGATTAACCGATAATCAGGTTAGTTACAAATTAAAATGAATAAGTTGGTGATTAAGGGTTGCAAGTTTGTTACTAAATGTGGTTTAATTATGTTTGCACTTAGATGATTATATAATTATAGTTAGGACCTAATGATTAATAGTTTACTTAGTCTAAGATTAAAAGTAAATGATAAAAATCATAATTTTTAATGCTTAGCTAGCCTAATCGCTTCGATTATGTACTAAATAATCTAATATATAGATCTTTAGAAAATGAATTTTAAATTGCATTATAAAAACACTAAAAGGTCATTATAATGATTTATATATCTTAATTCCTTCTATCATATCGTAATTAGCCAAAAATAAAATAACTCTTTCTATGTACATTATAATGTTTTCAAAAGTTAAACCGTTAAGACAAGAAATTTAAGGTTTAAAAGTTCAATATATATTAGACTCTCATAAAATTTATTAAAGATTAAATAAAATTTAAAATTTAAAATATGAAATTGCTTTCCTTATCTTAAAATTTGAAGTTTAATTAAAAAGAATATTATAAATAGCAATTGATTTATTTTAATTTATACAAAATAATTAATTTACAAAATCGATAAACTAATTAATCGGTTTTTAATAATAAGGATTATTAAAGTGAATGGAATTGGAAAATTAAAATCAAACCAAAATCAGTCCATTCAAAGTTTTCATAGTTAAATCAATGAAATCGTTAAATTTTTAATCATTCATATATTTCGTACTTACATAAATATATGTAATTTTTGCAAAAGTAGAGCCAATGTTATAAGATCATACTCACTATTTAATTTTGTTTTTAATGAGTGTCTATATATATGCTCATAGGTAAAGATATGAATAATGGATTAAAAATACTATATTTTCAATTTTTATTTTAGTGTTCAATTTTTTGTAAAATTTTAACTAAGTATTTCAACTTTAAAAAATAAACAACTTAATTGAATAAGTTGGTTTTATTAATATTATCATCATATAAAATTAAAATTTTAGAAATATGATTAAAGGAAACTATCTTTTACTTATCGAAAAATTTAAAGTTTAATTAAAAAGGAGACTGTTAATTAAAATTAATTGATTTATTTTAATTTATAAAATAAATAATTTACAAATTCAACCAATTAATTAATAATCTAATTGATTTTAATAATAAGAAATTTTGAAGTAAATAGAATTGGAAAATTAAAATCGAACAAGAAAATCCATTGATTCAAAGTTTTCATAGTTAAACCGCAAAATCATTTTGTTTTTTAATATTGGTATATTTCTATTATATATATAATTCTCATTATATATATATAATTATTAGTATATTTCTATTATATATATTAAGATACATCAACTTAAACTTGAGCATTTTTACTATATATAATTAGATAATTAAAATCTATATTTTATGAAATTTGATTGTTTTTATAAAATAAATTAACTAATTTTTATTTAACAATATTACTTTATAATTAAATTTTAAATTCTTTTGTTAGTAATAACAACCTCATTTACTTATATTTTAAAATTTTCAAATTTATTCTAAATATATAACATTAAGTAAGCATTTTAAATTTTAAATCTTTTATTTGATCGGTCTAATTTTAAATTGATTTTAAAACATTACTTAAAACTCTCAAGTTACTTTAGTATATATTTGGGTTGATTGGAAATAAATCACAAACTTTTGAGAATTTTTATAATTATCCTGTATATTTAACCTTATGAATTTGAAAGTATGTACCAAAAAGTTGATTGAACGACAAGTAGAGCGTATGTTAGAATCCAAATATATATATATATACACACATATATATATATATATATAAGACATAACTAAATAAAAATAAAAATAGTACCAAAACCGCGTAAAAGTGCAACTGCTTTAAGAACCAAAAGGTCTTGATTAAAGAAAAGCCGATCGAATGATCTGACAAAGCAGGTGATCATCACGAGAAGGAACAGAAATCTTCCACGTGCATGACCATGCCTCATTGGCTGCCTTTCTTCTCCGTGTCCCCACCTCTAGCTGTAGCATCCAATTTTTATTTATTTTCTATTTTTTATTCATAACACACATCGAGTTTGGGTTTAAAATTGTTCTAAGTTTTAAATTTTACAAATTAAAACTACCTTATTTGGATCTTAAAATTTTAAATTATATATATAACAAATTAGACATTTTGATCAATTTATAGATTCATTTCTAATTTTAGAAAATTATAAATTATCATAATACTTTTTTTTAATAAGTAAAATTATTGAGATTAATCCTCGTACCAATTCTTTAAATTCGAATCCAATTAATCTAAATATATGAGTATGTTCGAGTTTAGATTATCGAGCCAATTTTGTTTCTCAATCTAGACCAACCCGAGCCGAAACAAACAAATAACTTAAAAAAAATTTCAAACTTTAAATAAAAAGATATTATTTTTATTAATTTAAGCTTTTAGTCATTGGATTGATTGGAGTCCTATGTTTATACTGTTAGGATGGAACCTACTCGTCCCAAGAGTGGCTTTATCTCCAACGCTTCTTTCTTTCACACCATCTCTTTAAGACACGGTTAATTTCACTAGCCGTTAGGTGTGTCTTCTTCGTATGTGACCAATGCTAGGTGCAATTTTCATTCACCTACTAGTTGTTGTCAAAGTTAATAATACATTACTCACTAATTTATCTTAGAATATCCCTTTTTAATCCAAAAGAATCTTCTTTTTGTGTTAATCTAAAGCACGAGCCTAGTTAATAAGTATTGGAAGCTTCCACAAACTTTGACTAGTAAAAGTAACCTTTTTATTTACAGTAAATTTACGGTGTTATCTCGCCCCAAATTCTTAGTAATAGAGTTTGAAATTGAGGTACTAAACACTAATGACATCTTATGTACTATAATAAATGAATAATTTATTAATTACAAATAATAACAAAATTTAGCTTAATTTAAAAAATATCTATTATTTTATATAGCTAGACACGAATATATAATAATACTTTTCTTTTAGTGAGTCATTTGAAGATAATTTTTTTGCTTAAAATAAGACCGTATATTATTGAATCTTTTTAAATCTTACGTTTCAACATTGAATATTTGTTAGTTTTGCTTTTCAAGGATAATACTTTTCTTTCCTTCCATGGAAATGCATGCAAACTTAATTGTCATTGGACCTATTCCACTCTAATTAATGACATTGAGTTTGAAAGAGAAGTTAGTCATTACTATTTCTTGTAAGAAGGCGAACAAAAACACAAGACATTCGTATTTACCAAACTAAAAAAGAGGCGCGACAAGAGAAGAGTCATGTTTGGGCCAATCAATAGAAAAGTTGCAATGAAGAGGAAGGAGTCATTAAAACGACGGTGCATTGAGGTCAAATGACGGTGTCGGATTTGTCGGGGAAAGAGATAGATCGGGTGTGACGAGGAAGATTGTGTCAGCATGCGAAACTTCATGTCCGAAAAGGTGACCGCACGTGCCAGAAATTACTCTCACACGTTCGTAAGATAGGAGCCGAAAAGAAAAAAAGAAAAAGAAAAAGAAAGAAAGGGCATGATAGAGAGGCAAAGTAGCACAAAAACGGAGGCGACGGGGCACAATCACATGGACGCAAGCCCACGTCTACTCAGGCCAACCATTCACACGCTACCGGTTGAACCAGTCAAAATCTACGCGTAATACAGTATGGGCCCAACGACGCCTACATTTGAAATGCCACTGGTACCGACTCCATTCGCTGATTTCCGTACAAAAGGATTAACCGGCAAATGTCGGGCAAATGGGAAATCTCACAAAACCAAGCTGTTTTCCAAAATCCCAACCCCAAGTCTTTTCACACACTCTATTTGTTCTCTAAACTTCTCATTTCCACACACTCTTTACACACACAGGACACTTTCTCTTCTGTAACATCACTCCTAAAGAGAGTAGCGAAAGAAGAAGAATATGTGATTGTATATGGAGAGGAGAGATCATCATCATCATTCTCATTCAGAGTTAGTGGTAAAGAGCGAGAATAATATGGCAAATTCTACATTCATTACTGAGGATATGTTGCTAACCACAGGAACGGCATCAAGCATCTTTGACATGATTCCATGTGAAGGAAGCGGTGGTGATCAAAAGGGGTCTCTCGGTTTTATGGACTTGCTCGATATCCACTCTGATTTTGGCTCTTCGTTATTCGATTGGAGTCAGAATCCGGTTATCCCACTACAACAGCAGCAGGAGCAACAGCAGCAACTGTTATTACCGTCTCCGACATCGTCTACTGTGCCTGAGTCGTCAGAGGTTTTGAATAATCCTGCCACTCCAAACTCCTCGTCGATTTCTTCTTCCTCTAATGACGCGCAAGGTAATAAGTTAGATGGAGGAGATCATGAAGAGGAAGAGAAAGATCAAGATAAGACCAAGAAACAGTGAGTTCTTATTATTTATTTATTTATTTATATATATTCTAACATGTTATATATTGGTGTCTTTTCTTACAAGATTCTAAGTTTATGTCCTGCGGACTGTTGAGTTTAGTTACTTGGTTTTCGTTGAACAAGAACTCAAAAGATGTATTATGTTTGAAAGATTTGTTCTTTTGCTCTTCACTTTCTGATGTGTTTTCAAGTACTGAAGGTGTAATTAAGCTTCCTGCGGTTTTCAGGTCGTTGAAGCCCAAAAAGAAGAACCAGAAAAGGCAAAGAGAGCCGAGATTTGCTTTCATGACAAAGAGCGAAGTTGATCACCTTGACGACGGTTACAGATGGAGGAAGTACGGCCAAAAAGCTGTTAAAAATAGTCCATATCCAAGGTACCAACTTTCTTCTGTTCCTTAACATGAATCTTGTTACAAATAGTAGGAACACACCAGAACTAGTTTCAATGATGATCTATGTCTAAAGTTGCTAATTTTAGCTTCTTTCTCACGTTTTGCAAGGAGTTACTATCGTTGCACTAGTGTAGGGTGTGGAGTGAAGAAAAGGGTAGAGAGATCGTGCGATGATACTTCGATTGTTGTTACAACCTACGAAGGACAACACACGCATCCATGTCCGATAACACCTAGAGGAAGTATCGGAGTTTTGTCTGAATCCAGTGGTTTTGGAGTTGCTTCTTCTTCTTTTGTTCTTCCACAAGCACAACCTCTTGCCTATATGTATAGCTCATCACCTTCTCTGAACCTTAGCACTAGTGCAGCTTCTACCTTTAACCCATCATCGTTTTTTCTTCGAGAGAGACATTCGACCATCAGTCCTTCACCGTCTTCTTTGCTTAACGACGATTATGGGCTTCTTCAAGACATTGTTCCATCTCAGATGAGGAAAGAGCCTAAAAAAGAGTAGATCAATGATGGGTCTGTATTTATTTCTCTAACTGACTCTGTGGGATGCTGTCTTTCGAAGAAGATCCCAACACACTTGGCCTGTTTCATGGTACAGACTCTCGTAGATTGGACAATGACTACCGTGTTCCTCGATTTAGTTTCTTTGTTGGCTTTTGTACGTATCGTGATGTTACATATATTCTAGTTCTGTTATTCTTGCTTGTTCTTGTTTCTTTGGCTCCCTCACTCATGCCCTGCCCGCTTCTACTTCTTTCGTCGAAATGGACCTGCGTTGACACTTGCTAGGGTTAGGGTTCTTACTGTTTAACAAGTTGGTTTTAACTCCAAAGTTTCGGTTTCTTCTTCCCACTAACATGTTAATTGGAACTTCAACAACCCCAGAAGTTAAGGTTAAACTCTATGTATCCATAGAAGTGGGTTTCGACACAGTGAAATGACCTTGTGCATGGTCTTTAATCTTATAAGCTAATATTAGTCTGCATTGAAAGGATGGTTGAGAGATTTATTTTGGAGATTTAGAGAATTGTTCCTCGTCGAATGTTGAGTTTGTTCTTAAATGACGTCCTCCACTCCTCCAGCCACTTAAGGGCATGCCCTGATTTGAGGTTGTTTATGATCTTATCGAGAGTCGAAGAGACATCAATATTGTAAAGTGAGAAAATGTGAAGATAGTAGAATGCGTTAGCTAAAGTTTAGAAAAATGGGGCAACTTAATTACAGTGCCAAATTGACATTATTTGATTTAATCAATAAGATTAAATTTAGATTAACTCAGCTCATCACTAATCTTAAATGTGAACCCGTTAGATCCACATATTAGAACAAGTTTTGAACCTAGTCATTATTGAAATATATATATAGTTTTAACCTAATTATTATAGTTAGATATAAATATAAACTAAGATTTAAGTGCTATTTAAACTGAGTCTAATATTTAATTTTGGACTGGTAACTCGGCAATTAGTTTACTTAAAATATAAAATTTATGAAACGTTATATACACTTTTAGTTAACAACACACAAAAATCAACGATTATCAGTTTTATTTAATATAAGTAAATTATGATGACATTTTGGTAAAGATGAGATTGATCATGTGGAATTTTATCTTCCAACGTACCTATATTGTAAAGTCTTGAAAATCTTCCATTCATTCACACTGTGATGCTAACACATTCTCCATAGGATGGCACCTAGAAATCTTGAAAAGATAGTTCTTTTGTTATTTCTTTAATTTTTAAGGACCAATTTGTACATCAATACCCTCTCATCTCAAGCGTTAATTATTATATTGGATGGGTTTTTACGCAAATTAAAGAATAAAATAGGGAATAGACCACTAAAAAGGTATTTAAAAGGAACATGTGAAGAACCTTCTTTATTTACTTCATATTACTTTGTGGTGAATATTCGGATGACTTGTGAGCTTTCTATTCCCTTTCCCCTCTTTCTTCCTTTATTCTTGGCCCAACCCATCCTTGGCATGTGGAAATTTTGACTACTCGTTCACTTAATATATTTTCTCGGAACAATATCCAATCAAAATATTATTTTAAAAATATTATTATTATGCATACTAATTTATTTATACATAATTTAAACATTTTTAATATTATATTATTTATCGAAATATAACAATTGTGAATTGGGTTGGATGTGACTTAAGTCCAATCCATTTGTTTTGGGTCCAAATTCATCATTATGTTGTACGACTTGTTAATTGTTATTATGGGTGACTTCGTAAAAATTGAACTCAAAAAGCTCCATTTCGCGGAGATTTACCGTGTTCACAGCCGTGAACCGACCCTATCCCGACAATCGGATCAGGTCGGTTCGGGTCAGGTCAAGCTGTGTTAGGGTAAGATATGGGTCGGGCCAGGTCAAGTAGGGTTGAGCCTGAATGGATCTGTAATTTGTTAGACAGAAGTGAGGACAAGAACGAATTGGACCGGTTCTTCTCTAACATTTGTGGATCTCTCATTTGGGCCAAATCAAATCGGGTTGGGTCATTTTTAGATTCAAGTCGGGTTTTATATAATCAAGTGGGTCAGACAACTTTACGACTTCTCCGTATGTCTCTCGGTCCAATGGAGAAATTGAGAAAAGAAGACTGTTGCTGCAAGCTGTGTGCAGTTGTCTGAGGAATGTGATATTCGTCGACGGTCTTCCATTTTCGTCTCTTCATCATTCCAGTCCCTCGCTCTCTCTCGCCTCCCAACCTCTGGACTGGTATTCTTCTCTGTACCCTTTCTTTCTTCTGAGTAGGAAAAAGCACAAATGTCAAAATTTTAGTTTCAGCATCCAAAATGCCGTATTCATTTGATTAATCATTCAAATTGTGATGGTGGCACCTAGAAATCTAAATAAAAAAAGTTTCCTTTTGTCTTTTCTAGTATCTTTCGACCAATTTGTATATCAATATCTTCTCTGGACATCTTTAATTTTATGCATTTTCATAGAAGGGTTGTATTGAATGGGTTTTTATGCAAAATAAAGAATAAAATAGAGATATATGTAGATCATAAAAGTCTTGCAAAGGAACAAAGTGCATTTCAAGAATTTTCTTTATTTGCTTCATATTAATAGTATTGAATATTCTTAATCAATGGATGATTAGTCGTCCTCTGTCTTCATTTATTCTTGTTCCCAACCACCGATGGCATGTGGAAAATTTGAATACTATTCATTCCCTTGGATATGGTTTTCTTAGAAGGATATCCAATGAAAAAATGAAAATTAGGGATGACAAAGTAGTTTGGATCCGAAATGGCTCGAATTTTGATAAGTGTTTTTGTTTTACGGTCTCAAATTTTGAAGGCTCCACTATACATTTTTTCAGGCCGTGGTTTGAAGTAGGAAATGAACAACAAAACAAGGTGAAACGGAAAATGGTTTCGTGTAGTTTTCAAGGCTTGAATTTGACGAACTCATCAAAATTCATAATGTATAAAAACGGCCGTCTTTGAGATTGAAGGTTGTTTCAATCTCATGGGAACTTACAGGTACCATCTCAATTTGATTCCTCATTTCTTTGAACGTACTTTATTGCTAATAACTCTTCTCTTTTCTTTTACATGATCTGTTGAAACTAAGTTGGTCGTCTCTTGAACGTCTCAACTTGTGGAACTTGGCTCTTTAGGGCCGACCTTGACAAAACACAGGGAAAGAAGCAAGGGTCCGAGGATGGACGTAAGAGGGAAAACCTGGAGAAAGTCCAAGGTACGAACTGACTTGAAGTTCGACAGGCGAAGTTTAAATTGAATTAAGATTTGGATTAGGTTCAAGTATGGCCTGGAACAGCTTGACCTTTCAATTTTAAGATAACGATGTTTTGGATCGTTCAAGTGGGCTCGGGCTGGCCTAACCTAGTCAGTTGCCATGCCTAAGAAACTGTGGTTTCGAAGACGAACGAGGAATATGACCATGGAAAACATCAAAATATGGCCACATACTCCGCTCCTACATTGAAATTGAAAGTGAATGCTAACGGTCTCATTCATTTGTCTGTACGAAAGTCTGAATCTTAATAGGTGGAAAGTCAGACCTATGGAAATCAGACCTGTCTCCTGGATGTTTCAGTTTATGACATTTGATATGTCATCACTGGTTTACGGTAGACTTAACCTCTCAGGAGGTTCGCGAAGGAATATTTTGATAACTGTGAGCGCAAAATAGTTGTCTTTTTGAGTATGTAATGAATAATTTTGTACGAATTTGAAGTCTTTAGATACGAGAGAAACTTGAAAATAAGAATCATATGGTACCTTAATTACGTATTTCTGAGCGAATATGAAAGTGTAAGAAACGAAGAAATGCGGAAATACCTGATTTCAGTCTTCGTAATTTCAAACGAGCTTTTTAAAATCGAAACAAACCCGAATTTATCACCGCTTTCATGAAAATTGCTTTTCCAGACGCAGATAAGGTCTTTCTTCAATAAATTTTCTTAACAGGTCAGAATCTTTATGCTTATCATTGATATAGGCAATTATAAGAGGCCTTAACTTTTATATATAGCTTTCATATCGGGTTTTCCTATCACAGGCCTGACATGAGTCCAATCCACATTAATTGAGACCCATTTTTCACTTGAACTTTGACCCATTTTTTTAGATTATTTATTAGGCTATTTTATTATCTTTATCTTGATCAAATTACGTAACTTAACAGATAAGTTATTGAAAATTTGAAAAATGCAATTAATAATCGTCCAACTTTATGAGAAATGACAAAATTGTCCAACATTCTTCTCTTTAGACAAGCATTAATTGCAATTTTGACTTAAGTTTAAAAACAGTTTAAAAACTTGATTAAGCTACGCTACTAAATTAGTCGACTAGGTTTAAAAACAAAACATTTAATCCAAAAATAACGAAAGTCCATCATTCCGTCCTGCAGGGTTTACGATACCGAAAAGTATCAAATGCGTGTGTCATTTGCGGCACAAATCCAATATAATTACGTATACCTAATACCTAATTAACATGAATGAGAAAATGAAGTGTGGCAAACTAGGATGATACCTTTATGATCTAAATTATATCATCTTTGTTTATATGTCTCAATTTTTCCAACTATATGCTAAATCACATATGCCAAACTGTAGTTGAGAAATCTTATTTTCGCTCATCGAATGCTAAACAACATTAGAGAAAACTTGTTTCCTCTCATCAAATGCTAAACTGCGTTAAAAAAAAACCTTTATGTTCTCCAACTGAATGCAAAACTACATTAAAAAACCTTTATGAGATTAAAGAAAACCTATATCCCACCATGTCATGTCCAATTTATGGATATCTGTACTAAACTGTATTTATCAAAATGACATAGGCTCGAGATCAATCTGTATATATATGTCCAATGAACTTTAAATGCTTAAGATCAATGCAAATCTTAAGACTTTTATATGTATTATGATAATATACGATAACATGTATTACTGCGGATAAACAACGACCATCTTTGTCGATGAATCATCATACTATCATAATACATCAAAATGTACAAATTTACATTAAGCAAACATAAAGATCCATTAACTAATAGTGTCTAAGTATTTCAAAGCACCCATACTGTATAATTATGTCACAAATACAAGTAGGCAAAGTCATTTGGTTAAAGGATTGACTATCATTTCCTCAATCCTTAAATGCTCCAAACCTTAATGTCATCTTTTTGTATCAATACCTTTATGACCAAATAATTGACTTTTAAATGTTAAGACCCTGTGATATTCTTTGTTGTTATTAAACAACACAATAAGAAAATCACCACAGTACAATCAAATGGGTCTAGCCACTGAATTAACCACAGACAACTCAAAAATTAAGTTTCTAAACTAAGTTGTCTATGAAGTAGCCTCATAGCATTTACTTTGCATGCATAGTCAAGGAAGTTACCCGTGTCCATTTAACACACTTCCACGATATTGTACCATCTGCAAACTTAAAACTGTAACCTTAAATGAACTTTCGATTATCCGAACACATGACCAAAATCTGAATCTGAATTTCCTACGAGGTTTAGTCTGTTGTTGAATTTTTTATATGTCAATGTATAATCCTTAATTCCCTTTAGTATCTTAACACTCACTTGACTGCATTCTAATAGTCTACATTTGGGTTAACCAGATATTAACCAAACGGTCAAAATGGTGATGTAATGTCCTGCCTAGTACATAGCCGAGCATACATTAGGCTATCAACTGTATTATAATACAGAACATTTCTCATAACCTCTCTATTTACTTTATTCTTTAGATACTATGCCAAAGATTATCTCTCACTATAAGAGATAGGTGCTACGATAGGTTTACTGTTAACCATATTAAACTTTTGTAACACGTATTCAATATATTCATTCTATGGGAGGCTTGATAAGTGTTGAGATCTATCCCGGTGAATCCGAATACTTAGGACAAAAGATGTCATGGCAAGGTCCTTCATATCAAAGTGCTTGACCATAAGTTATTTAACCTTATAAAACATGATCAAGTAATTTGACGTGAGTAATATATCATCTACATGCAATAATATGAAGATAATTTTGCTCCCTTTGACCTCACAGTATAGGCATCTTTTAATTTTACTTTCCATGAAGTCGAATGAGGTAATAACCTCATCAATTGTAACGTATCACTTTCAGAAAGTTTGATGTAAACCATATATTGATCTGGATAACGCCCAAACCATTTCAGTTCCATTTGGATCCTGAAATCTTTCAGGTTGTAACATATAGACCTCTTCATAAAGGTCTTTACTTAGGAAAACAGTTTTGACAGTCATCTGATGTAACTCTATATCATTATAAGCTACAATTGCCTTAATCATTCAAAATGTATCCTAAGAGGATACGAGGAAAAGGGTAACATAAAGTCAACCTTTCTCCCTGAGTAAACCATTAGGCAACTAAGCAAGGCCATAAACTGCTGAACTTTGTCATAACATCCTTCAGGTCTAAAACTTCATTTACAACTGACGAGTTTATAGTTTCACTGTAAATCAATTGGCTCTAAAACCTTACTAGACTTCATGAATTGCATCTCGTCATTCATTGCATCCTACCACATATCTGCATTGAGTCTAGAAATAACTTCTGTAAAACTAACTAGATTTGAAACATGTCAAATATCATAGTCCTATACACCTAATAGACTGTATAATCAAATGAGATAGTAGGTCGTTTCACTTTGGTGAATTTACCTAACTGCATTAAATCTTGTACCCCCAGGAACTACTGTGTGTACATGTATAGATTCATGTTCCTATACAGGCACGGTACAGAGAACTAGATCCACCTGATGTAACTGTATGAGTAACGGGTACATGATAACTATAGTATCTGCCCTGCTATCATTCGAAGGGTCAAAGAACCACCATCATCATAGACATTGTATTCCAAAAACTTAGTTGTTTGTGATTCCACTATTCTGGTCCCACCTTCTATACAGTAAAAGATGTAGCCTTAAAATGGTCGAGATATCTTACTAAATAGCAATGAACAGAACGAGCATACAATCTTTCTTTATAAAGATTATACTACTTTAGTAGGGCAGTCCCATACGTGAATATGTGCAAGGTTGAGTTTTCAAACTTCTAGATAATCAGGTAGAATAGCCTTATTCTACATCGACTTCTTCAAGTCCTTTAGGGTTCAGTTATGTCTTTCGGCAACACACCATTTTACTCAAAACTACTTGGCATAATGAATTAAGTCACTATTCTAACTGATTCTAAATATCTAACAAACGGATCTTTTAAAGTCCTGAAATACCACGTTTGTCATGATATTCTCCTCCACGATCAAATCTGATTATCATGATAAATTTTCCAATTGGTTCTCAACCTTCAATTTTTAAGCAATAACACATAATTGTAATGAGAATAATCATTAACAAATTTTAGAATACATTTATAATTGCACAATGCAATTGTATAAGTTACATTGATATCTTTATGTATCAGACTCAATAAGTCAGAAGATAAGTTGACCTCAGTATCCTTATTAATCAACTTACTCCTGCAACAGTCTGCACATATTTCTAGATTATTGTAATCTATAATTGAGAGAATGCTTTCTTTAATCAATCCCTCATTCCTAACTCTGGAAATGTGACATAAACTTTTTATGTTACACCATGTATGACTTTTCATTAATTAGGGTTCTTCACTTTATGAATTGTTTAGCAAGATAAAAATAAACGTATACCTAATTTGGGGTAAGATACGTTCTATACAAACCATATGACAAGAAAGTTGTACCATTATGTTTTGCATTAAACAACTATTCAATAGAAGTATTAGATACAAAATGTTAACCCTCTTTGCCCAAAATTGATCAAAAGTTCACATATTAAATGTGTCATGTAAAATCCAAATGAACCTTACTATAAGGTTCAGTACATACATTCCCCATTAGATATTACTTCTACTTATTTATTGTTGTGAACCATCAGTTGTTTCTTCCCTTTAATTTAGGTTTATCCTGGATATGAACCACTGCATTGTGAAAGCACCATGATCAAATGTTCCACTATATAGCCACCAAATATTTAATGAAACTATCGAAAATTAGATTCATAAATTGATAAGCCAAGTAATTACTTGATGGTCTCAGTCTTTCCTTTTGGATCTTATACTATTGGCTTCTTTATGTCATATGGACCTTTACTAACACCAATTTGACCAACATCAGCAAGTGGAGAAAATTTAAACTTTCTACCTTTAAACTTAGCAGGCTTCATCTTTGCCTTCCCTTTGTTTGCTTCGAGAGTTGTAGGAGTAGCAAACTTGAGTTTCTCCTCCTTAGCGATGCAATGGGCTATCAAAGTGTTAAAGTTCCATTCCTCATCCAGCTTGTCATCACTAGATTACTAAACTCTGGAGGGAGTGTGTTCAGAGTCTGGTGAACAATGAAGACATCAGGAAGAGGAATGTTTAGCATCTTCAGTTTACTGTGAATATGGATCATTCTTGATATGTACTATATTACTCCCCCTTCTCCTTTATGCCTCTTGGAGAATAATTTTTCATCAAGACATTTGTCTCAACATCATGTGAGATTGTGTACATCTAGGAGACGTTACCAAGAAACTCCTTCGTTATGTCTGTGTCCAGAAGTCCACTTAGTAGATGGTCACGAATGAATCTTTTAATGGTCATGCGACATAATCTATTAGATTGATCCTAGGCTTCAAAGGCTGCTTTATGAGCTCTCGAGTTCATGCATGTTGGTAGAGATTGCCTATCCGTCTGTATGACCATTTCAACATCAGTTATCTCCATAACATTCAATACATCCTCTGTCCACTTTTTTATATTGAAACTGGTTATAGTTTCAATGGTTACACTGATATAGGACAACAACGATACTTAAAGCCATTAAACAGTATCTTTTATGAAAATCTGTTCACATATATTATGAAACACTTGTGAGTTGAATACATAATATATACAACTGGACCTCTACATAAAAGCAATCAAAGTACAAACTATCAAGTCTTACGACATTACCACCTATGAGTGAATAGATCATTCAAGCAACGACTAACCTCTATCCAATGTCTTTATACACATCTCAAAATCTCATGTAAAGCTATTACATGTGAGCAGAATAACCAAACATGAGACCAAAGACATCTCTTAACGTGTAAGCAGAACAATTCAAAATACTGATTTGAAAGGCCACTATGATGACTACATCCTCATCAGTACTAAAAATGTGCACAAACACAAGGAATACATCTTTATTTCATTCTCACATTCTTTATGGGCATATGGTATGTGACCATGTAACATCAATAAATGCAAAAATTCGAATACACAGTCGCGTTGTCACACACTTGTGCTGAAGACATTATCTGAAAACTTCATTTGAGACTTTTGCAAAGGAAAAATCTCAGTAGAGCGAGTATCTTGCATCACTAGACATTGAACCGATCACCCGAGAAACGAGAACCTTATGTATCTCCCTTATGACAAGTTTGTTGCACGAAAATTCACTCAAAATAGCTTTAGAATGTCTTAATTCCTTTTTTGAGTAACTATTATGCGATCCCGAGCACTAAACATGAGACCTGAGACACGAAAACTTGAAGTATCTCCCTCATATGATGTCAGAAGCATGAAAATTTACTCGAAATCGGATTCAAAACGCCTTAATTCATTTTCTTGGAGTTAAACTTTAATTGATTACTAATGTAATAAATCTAGAAAAAATTCAGACTTGAAAACTGAGCCAAAATGCTTCGGGGTGTCCTTACGGATCTGAAATTTTTTTGTTTTATTTATTTTTCAAAATTACTGTAGCTGCTGACATTAACACGATGTCAGCAGTGCGCCAATACACTATGGTGGTGATGTCAATATGATGTCAACGATGCGCCTCAATAGTGAACGGTGCGTGCACATGTCGACGCGTGGCATGACATTGTTCACCACGTGTCGCTGCAAGTGCTAGACCTACAACCCTTTGGGGTGATACTGTGCATCGTCTTGTCGAAAAAGGACAATTTTCAGCAAGTTTCAGGTCAGTTTTTTGTGTTGCCAGACTCGTTTTCACCTTATTTCTCAAGGCTAAATACATGTATACCACTTTTATGCAATTAAAAGCAAGACAAAACTAAAAAACAGAAGTTAAATATTTGAAAACCTTATGGAGAGAAAACCGAAAAATCTTCGTTTTTAACAACCCGATCACGTCACCGTTCTAATACTACGTGTAATACATAACGATATCTTAGTTTAGTATCCCAGATCGAATGTGAAAGGACAAGAAACGAAGAAATGCAGAAATACCTGATTTCAGTCTCCGTAACTTCAAACAAGTTTTTCGAAGCCAAAACGAAGGCGAGTCCACTACCATCTTCACAAGAATTACTCTCCGAGACGCAAGTAAGGTCTTTTTACAATTTTCTCAAAATATAAGTTCTTTTAACGGGTCAGAGAATTTTTATGCTTATCATTGATATAAACAACTGCAAGAAGCTTTAACTTTTATATATAGCTTCTATATTGGGCTTTCCCATTGCAGACTCAATAGAGATCCATTTTTTGCCATGATTTTGATTCATTCATTTAGGGGTCGTTTGATTCTACTTTTGTTTTTTTGTTGTTTTTATTTTTTTCCTGAAAAAAGAAAACATGTTTAGTTGAGATTTGTAATATAAAAGTGAAAACAAAATTTATTTGGTTGAGATTTTTAATAAAAATGAAAACAAAAATCTTGTTATTCTTATTATTATTAAATATTGTTATACATTTTCTACTTAATTATTATTATTATTAATTTTAATAAGTTATTATTATTATTATTATTTTATTGTTATTGTTAATAATAATAATAATATTATTAATTATTGTTATAAAATTTCCTTATTATTTTTAATATATTTATTTTACTATTAATTTTATTAAACCAAATTAATTATCTTATTATTATTATTATTATTTAATTATTATTATTATTAATTTATTATTATGATTATTATTAATCGAGATAGAAAAGCAGGGATATGTTGGTTTTCTATCGAAGAAAACATGTTGTCAAAATTAAAAAAAAACGATATTTTATGGTTTATGTAAAACCGTTGTGGTTTTTTATTTTCAGAAATAAAAAATCGCAACAAAGTAAATCAAACAAGTTTTACTTACTTGTTTTTCTTTTTACAAAAACAGCAACAAAAAATCGAAAAAAATATAAACAAAAAGTCCCTTAGATCATCCATTAAGCAGATTTATTATTTTTATCTGGATCAAATTACACAACTTAATCGATAAGTTATTGAAAAACTAAAATATGCAATTAATTATTATCCAATCTTATAAAAAAGGAACAAAATTGTCCTAACACCATGATGAGTTTTAATTATAATCTTTTCGTAGTTCCTCTTTAAAGTATCTCTTCCTAATATTCTAAACTACTGGATCTTGCTAATAGGTTAAATCAGTTTCTTAAATTTACATGCCCTCTTACGTAGCTCCAATGCCCGTGAAACTTGATCAAAACTTGAACCTTCTTTTTCCCCTTTCGTCATACCTAATTCTGAGGCATCTTCTTGTGACACCATTGGAGTGGAATTTTAGAGAAAACAATTGGGAATAATTCCTCTATCATTACAACCTAGAAGATGACAAACAGGTGTTCTCAAACATGTCAAAGTCCAAGCCTTGTCAATTCCTGCAATTATTTTTGGACTTTCCGTGCTGGAGATTCTTGTCGGCTATTCTCACCCTCACCAATTTATGCCACCTAGCCCCAAAAACAAATTCCCTATTTTTCCAATTATAATTAATATTTTAAAACTTTTAAAATTTAAAACATTAAAAGTTATTATAAAATGATATAAAGCAAAAATTAGGTTAAATATAAAATATTAAAATAAAATTGAAATAATTTATTTTAGTTTATAAATATCAGTTAATTTATGATAATTAATCTCTTAATTAATAAATTAATATTTTATAATTAAAAATTAAAATTATTAAAATAAAATAAATTAAAATCAATTTTATTTTTTAATTATTAATAAAATAATGTAAGACATATATCTCCAAACCTGCTTCACTGCGATGAGATAATTCTATCTAATATTTATTTAGTATTTTGTAATTATTAAAATAATAAATTGAGAATTATCATTGAAATAGTCGGGATTTTATCCAAAGGATTCGCCTCTGATAATTACGTTGAAAGATATTGGAATCTTATGCCTTCCCTTTTCTTAAAAACGGTAGCCCTGTTTGTTTCTTCTGGTTTTTGTTTAAGTTTAGGTCTCTGATTGGTTTTTGGGCGTCGAGACTCGAGAGAGTGAATTTGTGCGGGTAAGTGAAAGTAAACTGAGGAAGTGACATGGCGAAGTACGAGGATCAGCCAATCCCAATTTACTCTTCTCTGGAGGCTGTGTATGGAGATGGGTCTCAGTTCGAAGAAGCTGAGCTTCGGTTCCAAAACTTGAGGTCCAAATTTCAACAAGTCTTTGGTCACTCTCCTGAAGTTTTTGCTCGTTCACCAGGTTGTTTCTCCTTCTCTTCCATTGCTCTGAAAAAGATCGCAGCTTTGAATTGACACCAAGATTTTTGGATATTTTTTTCGTTTTTCCTGGAAAAAGGAAGTATTTTTTACGTGGGTTTTATTGAAAACATTAAAAGAACGTTTCTTTTGGATGTGGAATGTTGCAGGAAGAGTGAACTTGATCGGAGAGCACATTGACTATGAAGGGTACTCGGTGTTACCGATGGCAATCCGGCAAGATACTATTGTAGCAATCCGTAAAAACGACTCGGGAAAGTCTCTGCGAATCGCTAATGTCAATGATCAGAAGTATACTATGTGTACTTACCCTGCTGATCCTGATCAGGTCTGAAGTCCTTCTTTACTTCATCTGATCTTTTAGTGCTTGATTCAGTGTTTGCTTTGCTGTTTATGCTTTTTACGTGGGTTAGAGTAAGATTTGGAAAGATAAGTGAACGAGCCACACCAACTTGTGATTATCTGGACAGGCATAGATTGAAATCCAACATGTCAGATAATTGCTTCCCTACTTCGTGGGGTTTTGACTCTGTCTTCCCTTTTACTTTGATACAATGTAGCTCAATATCTGTCATCACCACTAAATTTAGAATTTTGGTTGATCATATCTATATGAACTCGATGCTTAATTTGTAGTTTCAAGTTTTGTGGATGAATTTAGTTCCCGCCAAATGGCTTGACAATCTTACTTTTGCAGTCCATCGACTTGAAAAATCACAGATGGGGCCATTATTTCGTATGTGGGTGAGATCCTTATTTCCTTTACTTTCATGATTTGTAAAAATTGGGGCTTGAGCCTGAGCTTTTCTGTTTTTACCAGGTACAAAGGTTATTTCGAATTTGCTAAATCAAAGGGAGTGAGCATTGATGAACCAGTTGGACTTGATGTTCTTGTTGATGGAACTGTTCCAACAGGTTTTACCTATTAGTACAAACTTAACCCAAAGCCCCTTTTCAAAGATAACAGGGGCTAACTTGTATTTGATTGATGTAGGTTCTGGTCTATCAAGTTCTGCTGCATTTGTTTGTTCTGCAACAATAGCTATCATGGCTGCTTTTGGTGTAAACTTTCCGAAGGTGTGAGTCTTTAACTTCACAAGAACATCAAAATTATGATATCTGTATTGCATGACTGAGAAGTTGAATAAAGCTAAAATTTGAAGTTGCAGTGAAACTATATGATAAAATGCTTCGATGAGATGAGAGTGGAAGTAAATTATAAATGAAATGATAAATATAGAAAGGGCAAAGGAAGGCGTGAAATCTCACAAGGCATGTGAGTGTTACAATCTCATACTGGAATTGAAAAGATAAAGAGTTAGAATCTTTTATAAGCAGATGAAAAATACTTCTAATCAACTTGTTAGTTAATTGTTTTAGGGTATGTAATTTTCTTAAATTTTGAACCAGAATTGTTGTTGAATCAATCTGAATCTGGGGCAGTACTACAATTATTCCTCTTCTTTTTGCTCTGTCATGCAATTTTGTTAACTCTTCCTATTTAACAGAAAGAAATTGCTCAGCTAACATGTGAGTGCGAAAGGCACATTGGAACACAATCTGGGGGGATGGATCAGGTTATAATCTTGCTGTTTTCCTTTTCAAATTATCATTATTCTTCTTAAAAGCTGCAAGCTGAATTAGTAAAGCGGTATATTTACTTCTGAACTTTCCTTGATTGAGCAGGCAATCTCTGTTATGGCCAAAGCTGGGTTTGCAGAGCTTATTGATTTCAACCCCATTCGTGCAACTGATGTGCAACTTCCTAATGGTGGGACCTTTATTATAGCACACTCTTTGGCAGAATCTCAGAAAGCAGTCACTGCTGCTATAAATTACAATAACAGAGTTGTTGAATGCCGATTGGCATCTGTAAGCATTACTGGCACTAAACTTAAGCTAGTGATAATCTTTGGTTCCAGTATCTTATTTCCATACTAGCTGAAACGAATGATGATATTCCAATGACTGATTTGCTTGGTGTTATTTTCAAGATTTCAAAACTAACACCCTTAAGTCTAGATTGTTCCAAAAAAATCTCCAGTTTGGATTTAAAGGGAACTTCAAGCTAAAATATAGCTAGTTAGGAATTTGATTAATAATCTTCTTCGTATGTTTGTTAGGACTTGAGCTTCTACTCTCATTTCTGGTATAATATAGTGATACTCATACGTGGGATTTCACAATTAGTTAAGACCTAGCCATATTGCTTAGAATGCAGAAACTGTAGAACGGTGTCTTCTCACGCTAAATCTTCTGTTACCTCTTTTGCATTCTCATTCTTAAAGAGAGTAAAAAGAAGTTTTCTTCCTTCTTTTTTTTTTTTATACCATAACATAACTTCTAGATCTGTGCTGATAGTACTGGTCTTTACAATACTGTTTTGTAATACTTAGATTTTACTTGGGATAAAGTTGGGGATGAAACCTCAAGAGGCAATATCAAAAGTCAAAACTCTTTCTGATGTTGAAGGCTTATGTGTATCATTTGCTGGTAACAAAGGCTCTTCCGACCCTGTTATTGCTGTGAAGGTATTCCTTACCACATTTTCTATTTGTTTTCCTAGCTATATCAGTGCCAATTCACATTTTATTCTGTTTCTTGCAGGAATTTCTGAAAGAGGAACCTTACACAGCTGAAGAAATAGAGAAAATCACGGAACAAGATCTGACATCCATATTCAGCTATTCCCCATCTTCTATGGATGTGCTAAAAGCAGCTAAGCACTTCAAGTTGCATCAGGTTTTCTTTTTCTTGTTTTGTGAAACCCTTAATTGTTTTTGCCTTACAATATTATATCCTAGAACATGCTCATAGTTTTATTTGTGAGAATTAAATTTTAAAGGTTGAAACCTTTTTGCCAATTTTGAGTTTCAACCCCTTTTCAGAGGGCTGCTCATGTTTACTCTGAAGCCAAGCGAGTGCACGCCTTCAAGGACACAGTATCATCAAATCTGAGGTATTCCCTTAACATTTTTAGTGTATTTCATATTGCTTGTATTAACATGATCATTTTATTGGAAAATGACGATATTCTAAACATTCTGTTAGTTACGTATCAATGTTCCAACAAAAATACTTAGATGCATTAAAAACACCGGATTCAGCGGATTACTATGATCGGATACGATATTATATACTTCATTAGCAGGCATTAGACATTTAAGGTTTTCATGTAATGTGAGGAAACAGTAATAGTCATTAAATCAACTCAGGTTTTGAAAACTCACAAACTGTGGTGCCTTATCTGGGAGATTTTGATGTAACAAATCCCAATTGATGTTTTGCAGTGATGAGGACAAGCTAAAGAAGCTGGGAGACCTTATGAATGAAAGCCATTACAGTTGTAGTGTCCTATATGAGTGCAGGTATAGAGGGTGTTTACTGTGCTCGCATGTCTCCATAGATCATTGCAGATATAAATGTCCATGGATTCTTATATGTACATGCAACACATGTAATTCTCGAGTTCAGATTGATGTACAGTAACTTAGTCTCGGGTTTAAAGGAACCACATGTCTGAAAATAACCAAAATAACCAACTAGAAATTCGATTAGTAGTCTTTTGTATAAACTTTTTATTTCTGATATAGAATTGTGATATCCATCTCTTCTGTGAAACTTCACAGCACATATAAGAATTTATGTTAATAACCGGATCATAATCATTTAGATACATTAAAGAGCAGATCATAAAGTCCTAAAAGAAGTTCAGCTTAGCATATTTAATATACATTTGAAGATTGTTGTGTTTTATCTGATTCTACTTTCCTCTTATCTCTTCTTACTTACGACTAGTTGTTCGGAGTTGGAAGAATTGGTAACAGTCTGCAGAGACCATGGTGCTTTAGGAGCAAGACTTACCGGAGCTGGATGGGGTGGTTGTGCCGTGGCGTTGGTTAATGAAGCTATAGTTCCACAGTTCATCCTTAATTTAAAGGTAATTAAACATAAGATTTCTTTTCCATTCATTTTTTTAACGAGGCTTAATTATATTGGACTCTCTTGTTGTTCGACATTTATTTTATTTCAATAATCATATTATAAAATTGTTTATCGGACTCTTCTATAATTTAATTTTTCTCGTTTTAATCTTTAGATTTTGAAAATTATCATTTACCTCTTTGTTTATTGTTTAGCTATCTACAAGTGTTTACCTCTATATAATATTATTTAACTATCATATAACTTCTTCTGTTAGCCTTTCAACCATTTATAACTCTAAAACGATATCATATTAGAACTTCAGAATTTCAATACTACATCTTTTCGAGTAAAAAGAATGAAAAGTAACGGAATATGATAAATGTAGTTGTATGATGACCACATAAAAGCAATTGATAATTTTCAAAACACGAAGATTGAAATTAAAGAAAACAAAGTTAATTCACATTATGTGTATTAACACTTATCTCTACATTTGATCAGGAAAAGTTTTTTCAATCGAGGATTGAAAAGGGGGTGATAAACAATAACGATCTTGGCCTTTATGTCTTTGCTTCGAAGCCATCAAGTGGAGCTGCTATAATCAAGTTCTAATTTCTGACCCGCAAGTTTGTTATTAGACAGTAAATGCCAGGATCTTCTATTTTGTTTTAAATGCCAAGAAAGTTGATGATTATTTAGATAAATAATAATTAAGTTCTCCTCTCTTCTTTGAAGTTTTTTTCATATCCTATAAAAAAAGCTATTAACTGTGATTATTGTCTCATGTGATAGAACTAATAATGCAAAGAAACTTCTTTTCTTTTTTTCTTTGATATGGTTTTCTCCAGGTTTGAAGGAAATTTCTACTTTCTTTTATGTTCTTAACATGTATCAGGCTTGATTTCTCATGTTTCTGTATCTGTAACTGTAGACCATTAGTCAGATTGAAGAACATTCAATGTTCATCATTGGGTAAACCATGTTAGAGTCTGAGTTAGTGTTTTGCTCTGTCTTGTAATTCTCATCTCTGCTGACTGTTAGTGATCCTTTCCCAAGTGTCCACCAATCCAAATGTTTAAGTTTGATTATTACGTATATCTGACAATTTATAAAATGTGCATTCGAATTAAAGACATTCATTGCTCATCATTGGATAAACCATGTTAAGAAACTGTGTAACAGTTGAAAAAACAGGAAATTCCAACCAAGGCAGAGAGTGTCAGTTAATGTGAATGAGATTGTGATAATTATGTAATATAAGTACTGTAATTTCATGGCCCTCTGTATGAACAAAAATGTCAAAAATTCCATTAAAGCTTGATCATACCTGGACTTGGAAAGCTTCCTAGATATTCAGTAATCTGTGGAAAGGGATACAAAGAACAGAGACTACAGTCCCCCCTTAAATCTTCTGCAACAACTTGATAATGGCTATGGCTACGTCGCAGAGGTCGCTCACGACTTTGTTTCTCTCAGACAATGGCGATGCAGTTGAGCTAGAGAAGCCTTTCTCACATGCTTTGGCTTGTTTGCTCGCATCCGATAGAACATAGGTGGCAAATCCGTACTGACCTTTAGCAAATGCATCAATGGCCTGGGGGAGATTGTACTTCACAACTGGTATGTATAGCTCTGCACAATTAGCCAATGGCCTTTGTAGCTCTGGATCTTTTACCTGTTTGATTAGCCCGTGAATATAATCTAATGTGTCCGTTGCATCCGACAGAATCAGACTGGTGACTATGGAGGCCAGACCTTTAGCATCTGCACCAGAGCTCTGAGAGCTGGAGCGCAAAGAAGCCTCACAGAGATCTCTAAAAGGTGTCCTTTTGCATATTTGGTCTATCAGATCGTCGCATTTGATAAACGGTATTGAAGTTGAAAACAGAAGAATGCAGAGAAGGGTGGTGCTGCTATATAGTGAAAAGTCTGAAGCTTTCATGTTTCAAGAACTAGAACAAGATTGAGACCAAGTGATGCTCTGTTTTTGCTCTGTTTATTCAGTTTTTTGTAGTATCCGAAGGTATCAGAAACAACAAAAAACACAACAGAAGGGCTCACAAGGATTAGCTTTCGAGTGCTCATTTGACAAGCTGCCATCATAGGTGACAAGTTAATTATTGGTTTTAATCATGCATTTTGTTCAGTAAATTTGTCATTTATTGATGTTACATCGAAGAAAAGGGTCAAATCATGCGTTTTCTTTTTTGTGTGTGGTCAAGAATTCCTGGATTCTGGCTCGTGAACTTCTGGAATCAACCAAGGTATTGAAACCTCAAAGATCAGAGAAAATGACAGTTTTGAGAGCGACTGGTGACCTGAAACAGCCCATGGTTTTACTGCGAACTTGCTTGTCAGACGACCGTCCAATTAGGAGGAGCCACCTGTACATCTAAAAAAAGGGTTAAATCGATATTATTTTTAAATTTAATATCTAATTTAGTTGAATTAATCCTACCAAATTAAAGCTTAATATTTAATTAAATCAAATCAACAAAAGTAAAAGCAGTAACTGTCACTTGCAACGGCTCCAACTAATCCTAGCCGTCGTCTAAGCATATTTCGATATGCATAAATACCAACCGCTCCCTTTTAGGTAGACTTGGCATTGAAACGTGGCTAGCTCGGGCTTGATGAGTGGGCTCAGATTTGCATCAGGCTCTTGAACCCAATATTGTTCAAAACCTAAAATTTGTATTTAAAAAACATTAATTTGTAAAATTAAAAATATATTTAATGGGAGTCGAATATGGTCCAATTCCAATCCATCACCACCGCTACTATTAATGATCGATTTATGCTAATGAGCTTTGATGGGCTATAATGGCTCGGTTTAGTGAGACTTATATTAGTAAAGTATTTTTTGTAGACCTTTTTTGAAAATAACTTTTCTAAAAAGTCAGTTGAGTATTTAGTTATCATTTAAAAAGATCTTTTTGAAAAATTTTATATAATAATATGTTTGACAACATAAAATAAAAATAATTTTAATTTTAACTAATTAAAATTATTTATATGTATAAATATTATTTAAAGTATATTAAACAATATGCAAAGTATAATATATTAATTATTATATAATTTTAAACACTATAAAACATAAATAAAAATATATCTAACTAAATCTTTTATGTATAACATAAGTAAAACTTATATAAAATAAATATTAAAGCATATAAAAGTTAAATAATATTGTATAAATATCAAAATAAATATTTAAGTTGAGTAAATAGTTAAATACATAATAAATTATGCATTTTATTGTAATAAAGAATATGAGTTTGCAAGATAAACATAAAGATAGGTTTATGAGAATTATGTGTAAAACATAAGGACAAAATAACTAAAAAATAAAACAGATTAATTGATCTAAAAAATCTATCCGAAAAAGTGATATGAGAGATTTTTTTAGAAGCTCCAAAATTTGAGCTTCTTAAATAATTATATTTTGGCTGTCAAAAAAATTATATCCATTAAATAAGTGTTTTTATTTTATAATTAAACACTCATCTTTCTTGAAAAAGGCTTTTGTTGTAGAAAAAATTGCTTATTAACCTCTCAAAAGTCTATCCAAGAGCCATAAGTTTAGATTTCACTTATTTTTAACAATTAAATGCAAAAACAAAAAATAAATCATGAATTTTTAAAGACATCTATTACAATTTAAATTGAATCTCTTAACTCATATTTAATGAATTCAATTTTAGGTTGAAATAAAATAAAATATTAATTCTAGAAAAGCGATTGAATTATAACGCAACAACAAACCGGGTTGAAATCTTCTGTGTCATTTACTCATGACCAACTCTATGTCATTCATCTACAACCACATACTTTTGTGTGGAGCGGTTGAATTAGAACACAATAACAAACGGGGTTAAAATCTTCTGTATCATTCACTCCAGGCAAATCCTATGCTATTCATCCGGGACTACATATTTTTGTGGGATAAAATTTATAATCGTAGATGAATGACACAGATTAAGTTACGGCAATTGGCATAAAAGATTTGTTTCCTCACAAACCATCCACCAAAATTATGTTTTTTTATTAACTGCTTTATATTCAATACACCAAATATAATATCAAAAGACGTGAAACGTAACCGTTTAATGTCAACGCTACTAATCATTTCACTGGGTCGGTCAATTGTACCAATACTTGCACGTTACCTACTGTTACATCATACCACGTAGAACTCCGAATTTAAGGGATTGCGTATTTGAATCACAAAATAAAAATATTTTAATATAAACAATGGTTTCCGTTATTTAATATTTAATTACTAATTTATTTAATTCATACTAAAAATTATAAATTCTACTATTAGTGAAAAAAATAATAAAAACATAAAACAAACTAATTGTTAAATTCTAATAAAATTTGCCCCTCCACATAAAAGAAAATGGGTAGAGATTAATTTACAAGAAAGACCAATAGTTGGATATGCCTCAGTACTCGGAACTATTTTGACATCTCCTCGTAGGTTCAAGTTCGGAGAAAGTAAGATAAGAAGTGACTTACGTATGTACAGAGGCATCAAATATGGGGATTTTTGTTTGGGACACTGAACTGAACCGTCGCTCAGAGAGTGCACCCACAAAAGACAAAGAAGTAACAGAGCATCGCAACTAAAGCTACGGATTCCAACACTGTAACGAACGTCCACAAGACCTCGTCAATCGAAATCTCTAACCACCTAAGGCTCAAGTAGGAGAAATCGAACTCCGGCCACCGGAATATGGACGATGGGAGAAACTCCGGCCACCGGAAGATGGATGTTGAAAGCCAGAAGCCGAATTCCGTCCACCGTAAAGCGCCCGAGTACCACCTGGCACTCATACTTACAGAGAGAAAACAAGCTTGGTCGTTTGAGATGAGATTGTAGGGGATTGGGTTTTTAACGTGTCTTAATTGGGTAAAGAGCACGTGTTCCAGCTTAGCATTGAACTTGACTATCGGATACAGTCTTTTATATATATATATATATATAAAGGGAAAGAGTAGATAGAAAATTACATGAGGCGAGGAAAACAGCACTCCAACTATAGAGAATGCAAGAATAAATGAACTGTGTTTGTATTGATACAGTGAGTTAGTATACTATAGAGAATGCAAGAATCAATGAACTGTGTTTGTATTGATACAGTGAGTTAGTGTATATACAAGGGAATAACAAACTAGTGTATATACAAGGGAATAACAAACTGTTCAAGCAGAGGAAAGATGCTAACAAAATGAAATAACAGAATTGATAACAAAATCTGGTATAACGAATTAGGATGAGTCTAGAGGATGCTTAACATGCCCCTGCAAGATAAACTGGCGAGAAGAGACGTTCATCTTGGACCTGAAGAGTTCAAATTTGGCGCGAGAGAGGGGCTTGGTGAGAGCATCAGTAATTTGATCATGAGTGGAGACGTGGGACACCCGAAGACGTTGCATCTGAACCTGTTTTTGTACAAAATAATAATCTAACGATAGATGCTTCATGCGAGAATGATAAACTGGGTTGGAGCAGACATAAGTGGCACCGATATTGTCACATAAAATTATAGGGGGACCCGAAGAGGATATGTGAAGCTCCTTCAGTAAGTTTTGCAGCCATAGAAGTTCAGCAGTGGTGTTGGCGACAGCTCGATATTCAGCTTCGGTGGAGGATCTGACGACAGTGCGTTGTCTTTTAGAGTACCATGATATAGGATTGCCCCCAAGATATATGACATAAGTAGATGTGGATGTTTTCGAATCAAAGTCTCCGCCCCAATTGGCATCACTATAGGCTGTCAGGTGAAGATGTGGGGGACGACGAAGATGTAAACCATAGTCATGAGTGTGTTTGAGGTACCTCAGTGTGCGTTTGAGTTGCGTGAAGTGAGTTTCTGTCGGCCGGTGCATAAATTGAGAAAGCTTGTTAACGGCATAGCTTAAATCCGGGCGGGTGATATTTATCAGTGTCGTACCGTCATCCAGTTTGAGGACCGTGGACGTGCAGAGTGGTGTCGCGCATGGCTTGGCAGCATCCATGTGGAACTTGTGGAGTAGATCATGAACATACCGCTGTTGAGAGAGAAAGAGACCGTTGACAGTGGGAGTAATCTCAATCCCCAGAAAATAGGTCGGAGGATCAAGGTTCTTTAACGAGAACCGGGAGGCGAGAGCTGCCATAAAATTGGTTAGATGGACTGAAGAGTTCCCTGTGAGTAAGAGATCATCAACATAGACAAGGAAATACATAGTTATATTGTTCACATGATAAATGAAGAGAGATGAATCGCTAGCACTTGTTTTAAACCCATAGTGAAGGAGAAAACCCCGGAGCTCAGTGTACCATGCCCGCGGAGCTTGGCGTAAGCCATAGATGGGTTTGTGAAGACGACAGACATGCTGTAGAAAATTCGAATTAACGAAGCCTGGAAGTTGCTTCATATAGACTGTTTCCTGTAGGTGGCCTTGAAGGAACGCATTGTTAACGTCCATCTGGTGAAGGGGCCAACCAGATGATAGCGCAACAGTGAGGATGACTTTTATAGTCTGGTGTTTGGCAACAGGAGAGTAGGTTTCCTTGAAGTCAATACCCGGACATTGGCTAAAGCCCTTGGCAACAAGTCGTGACTTGTAGCGGTCGACAGATCCATCAGGTTTACGTTTGGTCCGAAACAGCCACATGCAGCTCACAATATTCATCGAATCAGTGACCGGAACTAAGTCCCAAGTGCCATTCCGCACCAAGGCATTAAATTCCTCAGAAGCAGAGGCCCGCCAGTGCGGTTTCGCAGAGCCTCAGAAATGGTGCGAGGTTCTTCCATGGCCGGTAAGGGGTATTTGGTGGCTTGGTAGACTTTAGGTTTGAAAATATTATTCTGAGAACGGGTGACCATGGGATGTGTTCGAGTCGGAGGTATAAGAGTCGATTCCGAAGTGATCGGAGCCGAAGAGGACTCAGGTGATGGGGGTGGAGTGGAGAGAGGAGTCGGCGATGCAGGAGCTGGGAACGACGGAAGATCAACCTCTGGAGGGGATGGTGTCACGGGACGAAGCCGGATAACCTGGTGAGGGGTGTTGAGGGGGGGAGTGGTGGAAGGGGAACAGATATTGGGAATAGAGGAGGTAGAGGAGGAAGACATAGTGGCAAAGGGAAACTGATTGTCAATGAACTTAACGTGATGAGAAGTGTAAATTTTGTTGGAGGTGGGATCAAAACAGAGGTACACAAACTGATGACGAGAGTAACCAACGAAGACACAAGGGATGGAACGAGGTTGTAACTTGTGATCCGTATACGGACGTAACCAAGGAAAACAAAGACAACCAAAGGCATGAAGATGATTGTAGGTGGGAGCAGATTGATGAAGTAGTTCATGGGGAGATTTCATGGAGAGGAGGGGTGTGGGCATACGGTTGATGAGATAGACGGCTGTGGAAGCCGTACGGGACCATAATTTTGGTGGTAAATTACTGAAATGAAGAAGTGATCGTGTTGTCTCAATAATATGCCCATGGCGACGTTCAGAGACACCATTTAGTTCAGGAGTATATGGAAGAGTAGAGAAATGAGAGATCCCATGCTTAGACAAGAATAGACGAAGCTTTATAAACTCACCACCATTATCGGTATATATTGATTTAATTTTAAAATCAAAGAAATTTTCGACAAGAGATTTGAAGGAAATGAAAACATCAAGAACATCAGATTTTTGACGAAGAGGATATAACCAGACATACTTATAAAAATGATCAATAAAAACAACATAAAAACGAAAGCCATCGACAGAAGACACCGGAGCTGGACCCCAAACATCAGAGAATAATAACTCTAGCGGTCGGGTGTTGTGAAGACGCTGAGTAGAGAAAGGGAGCTTGTGACTTTTGGCACATGCTCAGGAGATACAGGGTAGAGGAAGTGTAGAGGGACACCGGAACAGTTGACTGGTCTGAAGATGAGACAGTACTTTGGAAGAGGGATGACCGAGAATGTGATGCAGAAGTGTTGGACTCGAAACAGTAGTCAAGATAGCAGAAGGGCAGGAAGGTGATAGGGGTAAGGTGTAGAGGTCACCGTGACACATCCCCGATAGGAGGACTTCCTTTGTCCGGAGATCCTTCACCTGAAACCGATGAGGAAAGAGTTCCACAGAAACATTGTTAGTGATGCACAATTGTTTAATAGAAATAAGATTGCGACTTATATTTGGAACATGAAGAACATTATTAAAGAACAATGACTTGGAGGGAGAAGAGCAACGGGAGCTACCAGTATGTGTTATTGGGAGGTTATACCCATCACCCATTTGCAGAGAATCGTTACCTGAATACCTAAAGGTTAGGGAAAGTTGAGCTAAGTCATTAGTGACATGGTGGGAGGCACCTGAGTCAAGAATCCACGGGGATGAGGACGGTGAGGGAGATGGTGGGAAGGTAGTAGGGGAGGCCGTTGGGCCAGAGGAATCATGTTGAGGACTGGAAGGCCAATGGGTAGGAGGGCTGGGCCTGAGAGTGAGGAGTTTGGCCCAGAAGGGTGAGGGTTACCAGAATAACCAACAAAATGAGTAGAGGGAAAGTGAGTCGCACCAGAGGAGCTGACAGGAGGACCAGATATGCGGCGAAGTAGTTTCCTACATACCTTGGCAGTGTGACCGGGTTTTTCACAATATTGACAGATGATGTGACGATAAGAGGGAATCGGACCCTGGGGAGTGTGCTGGCGGGCATACACCGGAGGAGAGGGGAACTGGGTTCTCATGGGTGGACGAGATGAAGATGACCAAACTCTAGTAGCAGTATTGGCTGTGAGAGGATGAGGAGAGTCAGTGAGTTGGGATTGTCGAAGAAGGAAGGACTCATGATCAGTGAGTTTGTCAAATAGATCATCAAAGGAAATTGGTTGTTCCCGAGCTCGGATGGCAGCACAGAGATCACGATAGTCAGACAGAAGGCCGTTGAGGGTGTGTATTACCAGATCGGTGTCATCAACCGGACCACCAATGATGGCAAGTTCATCAGCAATACTCTTGAGGCGTTAAAGATAGTCAGAGATGGAGGAATCAGCTTTGGTAAGAGTAATAAGCCTCTCTTTAAGAGACATGAGGCGTGATCGTGACTTGTTGGCGAACATCCGAGCAAGGAGTGCCCAGGCTTGTTGGGAGGAGGTGATGGACCCCAGCATATTGATAATAGTAGCATTGACAGAGGCGGTAAGGGCATGAAGCAGAAGTTTATCCTGCCGTACCCATTGTTTATAGGAGTCATCATTCTCATCGGGACAAGGGTAAGTGCCATCAACAAAACCCATAAGATCATAACCAATGAGAAGGGAAGAAATCTGTACTCGCCATGCCGGATAGTTAGTGCCAGTCAACTTGAAGATGGACTGCATGTTGAGGAAGATGAGACCGGAAGTACCGTCGGTTAGAAGAGAAGTATCGGGTGCCATGAGGAGCAGGTAGGATCGAAAAAGGAAATAAGATAGCAGTTATGCTTAGGAGTGCTCTGATACCATATAGAGAATGCAAGAATTAATGAACTGTGTTTGTATTGATACAGTGAGTTAGTATATATACAAGGGAATAACAAACTGTTCAGGCAGAGGAAAGATGCTAACAAAATGAAATAACAGAATTGATAACAGAATCTGGTATAACGAATTAGGATGAGTCTAGAGGATGCTTAACACCAACAGATCCTCTAACAGGAGATCATGACACCCTGTAGGTGTAACATCAAAATAGGTGATACTAATGTCGGCAGGATCGACCTGGGTAGCAAGTCAGTCCGCACATCTGTTCCTCTCTCGATACACATGCTAATGAACAACAGACCAGTTCCGGTTGAGAAGTTCCAGGATACCCATGACGATAGGATTGTTCGATCGAGCGCGAGACGACACTGATGAGAGGAGCTGGTGCACTCCCATTGAGTCCACTTCCAGCTCAATCCGACGAAAGCCCAAACGTCACGCTAAGGAAAGTCCTGTGTAGACAGCCCAAAGCTTCGTTGACTGCGCTATACACCACCCTATGAGTTGAGAGAAACCTCCTTGCCAATTGTCGTCACTATCTCGGATTAACCCACCGGTCGAAGCCTTGGAAACAGTGTGCTTGCAAGCCCTATCGGTGTTCAGCTTGACCCACCCAGCTGGCGACCGACACCACCTGATCTGGCGTTCCTGGTGAGAGCGGAAACCGATAATGCTCAGGCTGGGCCCCTCGAAGGCCTTCTGAACCTGATCTGCAAAAGACAAAATAAGAAAGGATGGTGAGGAGGGTCGCACAAAATTAGAGTAAAAAATAACCTTGTTCCTCCAGGTCAAGAGGAACCAGCAGATCAACCCAAAAAAAAGCGCCCAATCCTTGCCCTGCACTCGTCGATGCTGGAGGAGATTGAAAAGCAACCAATCACAAGTGGGGAGAGCGAACGAAGCCAAATTGCCGATATCCAGCTGGAGGGAGTCCCACACTTGTCGAGCTAGCGAACAATCTCGTACAACATGAAGGGAGGATTCTTTCGTGAGAGCGATGAGGGACGGTGTATCGTGCGTGGTGAGATAATGGCGCACTGTTGTCTGACACGAAAGCAAGCGATCCTTCGCTAGTAGCCATAAAAACGAGCGCACCCGCTGAGGTCCCGGCCACTGCCAAATGGCCCTCCAAATCCTCGGCGGATTGACAGCCTCGTGACCCCGAAGTAGGGAGTAGGCAAAAGCCACGGTAAACTGCCCATGGTCGGAGGCACCCCAGACTATTCTGTCGGGACCCAGAAGCAAGGAAGGAGGAAACATGCCAGCTATAATTCGACAAATCGAAGGCGGGAGGAAATCCTGAATATTTGCCAAATTCCACTGACCGGTGGGGCCAACAAAGTGACGGACGCGGAGGTTAAGAAGGGGATCCGGAATGGGCTGAGTAGAGTAGGATATGAGAGGCCCAACTCTAGAGTAGGATATGAGAGGCCCAACTCCCGTGACCCAAGGGTCGAGCCAGAAGCTAGGCTTCGTACCATCACCTATCCTCCATTGTAGACCCATAGTCACGAGGTGCCATGTCGCCCTGATACCCCGCCACACCATCGATCCCCTAGAGGAAGGGAGGGAGGAGGGGATATGGCGAACATCAAAAGCATATTTGGCAGATAACACCTGGACCCATAAGGCATTGGGATTATGGATCAATGCCCAGCCGAGTTTGGCCAGGAAATCATCGTTCATTTCCCTGATCCAACGGATTCCTAAGCCCCCAGGGCCTTGGGCACGCAAACCTCCTCCCAACTAACCAGGGGTATCTTACGGCGGTCTTGAATCGAGCCCCACAAAAACTGCCGCATAGCTTGTTCGAGAGCATCACATAACCCGCGCGGTAACTGAACAGTCTGCATCTTGTACCTCGGTATAGTCGATAATACCAATTGAACCAAAGTGACCCGACTAGCGAAAGACAGCGTGGAAGGGGCCCAACCTGACAGGCGGTGTTAGACCGTATCCAAGATGTGCTGATAGGTATCCTTACCGACCCGCTGATGAAGGAGGGGGACCCCCAGGTAACGTCTTAGGTAGGATGTTCGGGGGAAACGAAGCGCACGACTTAAGGTACGAGCGGTCGAAGGAGGGACATTCTTGGAGAAGTAACATCTCGACTTGTCTTGGTTAACACGTTGTCCCGAAGCTGTACAGAACGTGTCCAAGACATTCCGAAGAACGTGAACTTGGTCGAGAGAAGCCTCTGAGAAGAGGATGAGGTCGTCAGCAAAAAATAAGTGGGAAAGGGGGGGCCCTTGCCGACTCAACCGGACCGGGTGCTAATGACCGGAGGACACCTCATGAGTGATCGCATGGGCGAGATGTTCTATACACAACACAAAAAAGTACGGAGAAAGAGGGTCGCCTTGACGAATACCGCGAGCAGGCTGAAACTCCTCACTCAGTTCGCCCTGCCAATTCACTTGAAAGGACACCGTAGTGATGCATTTCATAATGAGCGACAAAAGCGAGGCTGGGAGACCAATATCATGCAGAGTGGCTTGAATGAAGTCCCAATCAAGGCGGTCGTACGCTTTTTTGAGATCCACTTTGATGGCCATAAGCTCTGTCCGACCAATTTTGCGTTTCATAAAGTGAATCACTTCCTGGGTAATGATGATATTGTCGGTAATAAGACGGCCAGGGATAAAACTGCACTGGGTTGGGTGGACAAGAGTCTCAAGGTACGGTTTGAGTCGATTGGCTATAATCTTGGAAAGGGCTTTGTACAACACGATGCAGAGAGCAATAGGACGGAACTGCGAGATGGAAGTGGGGGAGGGGGTTTTAGGAATAAGGATAATGATAGTATGGTTAATAGCCGACTCCCACACTTCGTGCCGAAAGATCCGCTGAAGGAAAAGAATCATGGAGGGGCCGACGGTGTCCCATTGGGTTTGGTAGAAAATAGTTGTGTAACCATCGAAATCCAAGGCTTTATTAGGAGGCATGAAAAAAAACGCCGCCATGATTTCATCCTAGCTGAGTGGACGGGTGAGGTCCTCAGCCATATGTTGCGGGGTAGGAGGAAAAAGCATTGGGGAGGATCTTGGGAGGGCGGACTTGTAACATCCCGTTACTGTTAACAAGGGTATTTTGGTAAATTGGGACAGACTGATAGGTTTCATTGCATTTACTGACAGAGCATGTTACTGGCCTCTAATTATAGAGGAACATGTTTATTGCATATGCATTATTTCATAGGTGCATGCATTCATGGTTTTTCGGTATTTAATTGAGCATGGGTATCGAATCGACCGGGCGTGAATTATTGAGGAATCATGAGAAATTGGGTTCAAATGACTGATTTGGAATAGTTTAAGAGTGATTGGAATTTAATAATGGCTTATAGGAAATTTTCGGGAAATTCGGGAGGAAATGCTAGGACCGAAAATATTTGAGAGAATGACCGATTGACCGTATAGTACCGAAAGAATTGCCCGATGGCAATGGAAAAATTTAGAGTTATACTGTTAAGGAACTAAATATGTTGAGCCATTGAAATTTAGAGACTGAAATTTGAACTGATTTGGAGACCTATGTCTATAAATAGCTAGGTTTGGAAATTGGGGTTTATTTTTATAAGACAACGCAAGTTTCTTCTTCTCTCCTTCCACGGTGAACGTCGATCCCTTTCGTTGGTAAGAGATCTCGACTATTTCTTGTGGTTTCCCTCTTATTGTGAAAGATTAACTTGTTATTGTGATTGATGAAGGTTGAGAAGCTTGGAGAGTGGATTAATCGTTGATTTGAGAAGTTTTTAGGGTTACGGTGATTTGGAGAGATTTGTGGATTTGAGCTTGATTGGTACGTTTTAATGAATTTAATGTTGTTATAAATGGTTTCTGATGCATTTATGGCATTTGTTATGGTTGATTTGGGTAGTTGGAGTGTTAATGGTGGTTTTAGAGAGAGAAAATGGCGGAAAACGATTGGAGAAGAAGGAGATTTCGCGCAGACGCCATGACTGCTGCTACCGCCAAGAACGAATATTTATTCGTTACTGGCAATGACGGCTTGAGGACGCCATGGTGAAGTCCGCTTTTGCCATGGGCTACCAGATTGGGTTGTTACATGGCGAAGCAGTCTTCACGCCACGCCGAAAGACTTTTCAAGGGCATGGCAGGAGCCTCTTGGTCGCGGCGAATGAGACTTTTTCAATGGGATTAATTTTAGATTATTGGGCAAAACTTTTGGTGTAGACCTCCAATTGAGGTGATTCCAGATTCATTATGAACTAGGAAAAGAGGTCTACAATTGAGGATAATTATGGGAATTAGAATTTAATTATAATGGTATTGATTCATAGAGAATAAGATCAATTATGGTTCCTATTGTGACTTAAGTATTAAATTGAGACTATTGGAGTTTTAATCGGGATTTTCTATAGAGGTTTCGACCCAATGAATAGGAAATTGCTATAGGAAATGCGAATTGAGGAAATTGACTGAATTATAGGAATTGATCAAATCATTATCGATCAATTGAGCAAAGAGTTAGGGATGAGCATAAGATATCAAAATTGGGTATTAGCGTCGGAAATCGTGAACCTGCACTGTACATAATTTCACTGAGACATATGCATTACTGAACTGTTTAATTGAGCATCTAGTAATGGGACTGTATTTAACTGTTATAGAGGCGCCGTTGGATCATCGTTCCACGGACATTGCTAGGACTTCCAGGCAGTAGCTCGGAAGTTATAGGTGAGTAACCTAGTTGGTTCCTCAAATTTTTGATTGTCTAAATGCCCAATGTGAATTACTGCCAATGTGAATTACTGTCAATGTGAATTACTGCCAATGTGAATTACTGCCAATGTGGATTACATGATTACTGAAATGTATAGAATCGAATGGCATGCTTTTACTGTATTGGATTGGATTGTTACGTGACACTGAGAAATATGATCAAATTGCATGCTTTACTGTATCGTATGGGACTGCTACATGACACTGAATCATTGAACACTGCATTACATGCATAAGTGCATGATCAGATAATGGAATGTGACTCAAGTTGCGAATATTACTGACCGGGCCTTGAGCCCGAGGGGATTTATCCTCGAATCAGATCTTGACCGGCCTAGCCCAGGGAGAAATCTCGACGCGTCCCCACTGAACACTGACTGAGCACTTGGGCACAACACTGAATAACTGGAAAGAGTCACATACGCATTGCATCTACATGAATGATTGTTCTGCGACAATTACTGATTACGTGATGGCATGATTTACTGTAAATTGTTACATGTTACTGCAAATTGTTATTTAATGCTGTAAATTGTTATAATGTACTGATAATTGAATATTATGATTGTCAGACGCCATGTATGTAATGCATGATTTGGGTGAACCATCGATGATGGTTTCTCGCTGAGTTCGCAAACTCACCCAACATTGCAAATATTTTTCAGGGATTGAAGAGTACCCCGTTAGACGAACGGGAGTATGTCTACTGCACTGGAGTCAGAGACTAGGGTCGGGATCAGTTCGCGTCTGCGTTAGTGTCTTTCTGAGTCTTGTGTAAATGAGTCTTTCTGATTGATGTATAAATTGTGTTTCCGCATAATTGTATTGTTACTATAGAGGGCCCCAACTGACGAATAGGGTTTCATAAATTGATTATTGAAATAGTGTTTTGATTGAAAATGTTTCCGCATCGCGGGCCCAAATGGTTTATTGTTTTCTGCGTACTCAAATGTTTTCAAAAGAAAAATGTTTTACCGAGTATTGGACTGCTCTAGCATACCACCCTCGCGGGTCACGGGCTCAGATATCACTGTAGATGTCGGGTTCGAGTCTGGCGGGAGTAGGGTGCTACAGGACTGACCAACGAAACTGTAAAGGTCCTCCAAATGGTGTTTTGCCATAACGTGGAGGACCTCAGGGTTGGAAATATCCTGACCATGGACATCAGTAAGAGAAAGGATGTGCGATTGGTGACGCCGAGTACGAGTGAGAGCGTGGTAATATTGAGTATTCCTGTCGTCCTGCCCGAGTCACTGACTCCTGGACCTTTGGTGCCAGAAGAGCTCTTCCTGAAAAAGCACGGTTTCAAGTTCATTCCTTAAGGAAGTCTCGAGCGCAAGAAAGGGGGGGGGGATTCGGTGTCCTCCACAGGTTTTTGCAAACCCTGAGCTGTTTCTTCCGGTGGAATATATTTTCAAACTCCGTGGTATTCTAATGTTGGAGCGTCACCGAGAGACGGCGGACCGCGCCATTGAAATCTGAGGAGTTTGGATGCCAATTATCAGCGACCACCTGGGGGAAAGAATCATGTATGAGCCACGTCAATTGAAAGCGGAAAGGACGGTGCGGACGGTGGGGGGATCCAGGAGCTAGGAATCGAATAAGGAGGGGCCGATGATCTGATTTGAGAAAAGGTAGGTGGTGGACCCGGGTGCTCGGATGCGCAGTGAACCAAGCAGGAGATCCAAGGCCCGATCTAACTGTTCTCGGAGGTGGCCCTGCTTCCACGTGAACCGCAGACCGAAAATTCCAAGATCTAAGAGGTGGCACTGTAGCATACAGTGCCGGAAGAGAGTATTGATACGGGGTTGAATTCTCGAACCCCCTCTTTTATTGACACTTTCCAACATAGCATTAAAGTCCCCGCCCAGCAGCCAGGGGCCGGTCATGTGCGGGGCAAGGGCCGCCAGATAGTGCAAAAGATATTTTTGTAAGGCGGGGGTGGGGCTCGCGTAAATAGCAGTAAATTCAAACAATTGGCGATCCCACTGCACGCGAGTATGGATAATTTGGCGATGAGCGAGACGAATGCGGACGTCGATATTATCTTGCCAAAGGAGCCAGATCCCGCCCGAAAAGCCCATAGCCTCGATCCGGAAAGAATTGTGAAATCCTAGAGACCGAATAACGCGCCAAGCTTGGGTTCCACTAATACGAGGTTCGACGATGACCACTAGGCGGGGCTTGTGGATTCGAATATAGTTCCTCAGGATGTGTTTGAAGGTCCGACCTCCAGCCTCTTGACAATTCCATATAAAAATCGTCATAAAAATTATAGAAAAATGGGAATTACCTCGAGCAAGGCCGAGACCGGCTCGCTGCCTCATGGATTCGTGGATGGAAGTAGTCACGTGTGAGGGATCTGGATCCTCCGTAGTCATATCAGGAGATTCGGGCACATCCCCTGCCCCCTGATGCGCGGGAGTGGGGTCGGGTGGTCGGGGAGGCGTAGCTTTGGGGATAGGTTACGACGGTGACATCTCTATGGGGCCGGGGGTTTCGGTAAGGACCTCGACTATCGCCCCATTAAGTAGGTCCGCAAGAATGGTTTGGGGGAATGCCGGGTCCGGGGAGACTAGTGTCGCGTGCGACAGTAAGAAAATCGCGACGTGTCCCGAAGAGAGCTGAGCGGTGTTGGGTCTCGAAGGCTTGGGTTGCAGTGCAGATGGGCCCAGAGGGTGTGGGCCGAAGGCTAAAGAGGCTGGGGGTGGAAGCACAGGAGCCGGACTGGCCCAAGGCAGATACAAGCTGGGTAGGGGAGGGGGGAGCCGGGCCTTTGGGGCCCTTCAAGCTCAAGAAGGGTCCAGTCCTACTTAAAGATGACGTCGCACCAGTAAGCAAAGCAGTTTTTCCAGCAACGCCTAAAGGGGAACCTTGTTTGTGATTTGTGTCGCGTTTGGACGAGGGCCTTAGGGATGTAGGTGGATGCTGGTCTGGTCCGGACGAGAAGACGTGACCTTCGAGAGGGCGAGGCGATACGATCGTTTGGGGGATGTCCGTTGGGTGATCGTACGACGCCTCGAAAGTGAGAGCCGTGAAACGCGAGTCGCGGGAACCAATGGCCTTCCCCTGGGTTGGACTCGCTTTCTGAGTCCCGGCGGTGGAAGGAGGAGGCCGGCAAGGCCTGCGTGACACTTGCATCCGAGGGCCAAAATCAGTGAAAAGTGGTGCATCGGGGGGTGGAGCGCTGCTGGGAGCGGCCGAATCTGGGGGGGGCATCGCAGAGGACGTCGGAGGAACCGAAGGAGTCTCTAGGCCCGATGGGCAAGCGGTGGCTCCATGCCCTATCTAGCCACAGTGGAAGCAAATCTGAGGGAGCCCCTCATACGCGACTTGAATGTGTTCTCTGTCCAATACCACCACCGAGCGAAGTGGGGCGCTGAGGTCTAAGGTAACGACAACACGGGCGAAGTGGCCTCGAAAGATTTGATGTGTTGTTTCGGCAATCTTGACGGTCCTTCCCACCAGATTACCGAGTGCTGCGAGGATGGATGGGTGGTACCGGGTAATAGGTAGGCCAAGGAAACGAACCTAAGCCACTGCGTGGGTGATGCGGCCTAAGGAGGGGCGAAAAGCAGGGGTCCATGGTTGGATCGACATAACGTGGCCTACGACTATCCAAAGACCCTGCGTCAAGGTATGAATGTAGTCTCGTTCCTCTCTTAAATAGACCAACAAAAATTCGTTTTCTAAATCCATAATTTTGAAGGAGCCAGTCGGATGCCACAATGAAAGCAAACGATCCCGGAGCAAGTGGAAGCCCATTTTGCGAACTAGTAGCTTGATCATGATCGCGCTGAGCCCAGACAGTGTCTAATTTGGATTGGAAGGTGGAAGACAGGTCAATGCCCATGCCATGAGGACCCTGAACCAAATTAATGTCGCCCTCTTCCAGGCCGATGGGGGGATCTTCGGGCCAGGTGAGGTCAACAACTGGGTGGGTCTGGTGAGCTTGACCTGAAACCACGACACTATAGCTAGGGAGAGATGGAGGTGCAGGTTGGTCAATGGGAGGAGGTTCTTCTTCTCTCTCCTGCATCCGGACTTTTTTGGCTGTGTGGATTGTGGAGGTCCTTGCAGGGAAGAAGGGAATAGTGGCCGAAAGGCCCAAAAGACTGTAGCGGTGGCTTAACTGAGCGGAGTTACTGTAGCAATGTTAACTGTAGCAAATCTAGAGTGACTTCACTTTAGTATAGATTGAGAGATAAACTTAGTTGGAAACACAGTCTTTTGTCTCATTTTAGAAGGTGACATCAGAGTTAGAAATGGCAAAAGCTAGTTCGGCCTGACACGCTTTGGTTCGAGTTAAACATTCCTAAAATATTAAAAATTTCAATTAATACTACATCAATTTTCTTAAACTAAATCAAGTTATAAGTATTAATCGGGCCTAGGATCGAGTCCTAATCTGAACTCTGTCGAACTTTAAGCTGCTTAAGTTTATTCGAGCTTGGGCTCAAATTTTGGTTCGAACCCAACCTACTGTTACCCCTTTAGTCTGAATGTTATATGTCGAAGTTAACTCACCCCTAACCTTATCTATCGCCACTTTTAATATGAGTAGTCTACTTCTTAAGTCTAAGTTGGGACTTTGTCAAGGAGATCTCTTCTCCCCATATTTTTTTATTCCTTGTATGGAAAGGCCTTACGTTTTTACTATGAAAGGTAGAAGCAGAGGGACATTTGCATGGGCTTCGGGTTGTAAGAAGAGACCCTTCGGTTTCTCATTTACTGTTTGCAGATGATAGTTTTTCTTCTTTCTAGCAACTATAGCCGATTGTCTATCTATTACAAAAATACTGGCAGATTATGAAAATGCTTCGAGGTAGGTTGTTAACTATAAAAAATCTGGCATTTTTTTCTCCTCTAATGTTGATCCACAGTTGGCTAGTGATATGAAAGAGATTTTAGGAGTCTCAAATCCTCTTGATCATGGAAGATATCTGGGTTTACACTCTCTAATAGGCATAAAAAAGAAACAGATATTCTCTTTCCTTAAGGAGATGCTGAAAGGGAGGCTTTGTAGTTGGAGAAACTGTTTTCTCTCTAGAGCAGGAAAGGAAATTCTTCTCAAAACAGTTCCCTAAGCTTTGCCTAATTATTTTATGAATGTGCTTTTGATTCCAATTACAACCTGTGATGAACTTCAAAAGATGGTTAAATCCTTTTGGTAGGGTAGCAAAATCGATGGAGGTGGTTGAATGCACTAGTTAACATGGGATAGAATGAGTTGGTCAAAACTAGAGGGTGGTCTTAGTTTTCGACTATTGCACTAGTTCAATTTGGCAATGCTAGCTAAGCAGGGATGGAATCTAATCCAAAACCCTTCTTCCGTCCTCACACAAATTCTCAAAGCTAAATACTTTCCTAGGAACTCTTTCTTGGAAGCAACGAACGGATGCAATCCTAGTTTTATTTGGAGGAGCATGTTACAAGCTAGAGATTTGCTAGCTCTTTGCACCATATGGAGAGTCAGAAATGGAGAGACCATCTTAGTATGGGATGATCCCTGGTTACTGAGAGATGCAAATTTTTTTGTACAGTCACAAGTGATAGAGGGTCTTGAAGGTTTGCAGGTGAATGACTTAATGTTAGCAAATGAGAAGACGTGAGATCTACAATTTATACATGGTCTTTTTTGTAAAATTGATGTGGAGAAAATTATTTCCATTTCATTGTAAAGGACAAACAATAAGGATAAGCTGATTTGGCATTTTACTCAAGATGGTTTCTACTCAGTTAGGTCAGGTTATAGAGCATCCCTTAAATGATTAAGCATCACAGATTTTGGGGAGATTACTGGCCCGTGGAAGATGTCGTGGCATTTACTAATTCCTCCCAAAACGAAGAAATTTCTTTAGAGAGCATGTCGAGAGATTATTTCGGTGCGAGAAGTCTTAAAAAGACGGGGAATGAACATAAAGGAACACTATTCTTATTGTGATGGGGTTGAAACTATTTCTCATGCTTTGCTAAACTGTGACCAAGCTCGAGCATGCTGGGCTTTATTAAATTTATCTCCTATAACTCCAAAATTTATCAATTTTTTGCAAGACCTCTTGACTGGCCAGATAGATGCGGTACGTCGAGCTTGTATACTGTTGTGACACTTGTGGAAAGCCCGAAATTCTTTCATCTGGCAACAGAAAAGACAAGATCCCAATGTTATTGTGGCAGCATCAAACAGGGTCCTTGAAGAGTGGAACAATGTCAAATCTCGGGCCGGTAATTATGGTACACTAACAGGCACTGATCAACATGTTGATGCTGCAATTCAATATGCTTAAGGGACTGTGTCAAATGGAGTAGTAATAAGAGAAGCGAGAGGTCAGTTTGTTAAATGTCTGTCTGGTTTCTCTACTTCCAATTATACTCCTTTTATTGCTGAAGCTATTGGTTTCAAAGAAGTTTTATCTTGATTGATACATTATGGCTTTACATCCATGGAGGTGGAAACCGATTGTCTTCAATTAGTGCAACGGTTCTATAGATCATGAAATGACATCAATGAGCTAGGAGTGATCTTAGACGAGTGCAAATTAACTGTTAGTGGCTTTCAATCCTTTACTTTTAACTGGATCTCGAGGCATGTAAATATAGTAGCCCATTTGTTATCTAAATCAGCTACTAGTTTTCCTAATAGGCTTAGTTAGGACACGTCTAGGTTTTTGATAGATACTCTAATGTGTGATGCAGCTTTATTTTAATAAATTATATATTAAAAAAAAAGTTAGAAGAAGACAAAAAATCCTCTCTTACATAATTCATTATTTATCTAATCTTATCCTAAATAATAGTTGTTGTGATATATTTATACCATTTGAAAAGCTTAAAAAATTCCTAACTACGTCAAAAGCTTTTAAACATGGGTTTTTCATCAAAATAATTAAAGCTTAAACTAAAATTTTTAAAACCTAAAAGATTTAAATAAGCACAAGACACAAGTAGTAGGCTGTCGAAAATTATGTTTCTAATGTAAAATAATTAATTAAACAAGAATGAAAGTCTTGTTATACATTTAGCCCAACTTGATTAGTTATAATGCTATTGACTCTCATTGTCTATTGAGATTTTATGTCATCTACAATTCGACACATGTAGGATTGAAATACTTCTTTGAACTTTTTAGCTCTTGATATTATTATTAGTCTATTCAACATTACTAGCTCATCTTTGGCTCTATTTCACTTACAAAGTCCTGTGATCATGCTTACATCAGTAAGGCTGTGTACATTGATGACCCTCATTAGACCCCTACAAAGTGGAGAGCTTTGTGTACTGAATATTAATCCATTAAGAAAAAAATTTGATTTAATGGAATCTTAGTAAAAAAAAACTATAACTGATGAGATGATATAAGTTTTTTATAATTCAAAATTTTAATAACTATTTTTTCGCTAGATTTAACTTATTAAATGGAGTATATTAAATAAATATTTGTTTATTTGAAGAACTTGAGGCTCAGAGCCCAATTTGAGAAGCCCAGTGAGGAACAGATTAGGTAGAACATTCGCCAGAGGTCAAAAGTCAAAACCCTAAACATGAAATAACCCAGAGAGATCATTCGCACGTGACAAGCACCTGACTAAGAACAATATGCACAGAGGCGCCGCAATAACCCTACCTCCTAGAAAAACATATTCTAGCGCATCCACCGTTCGATATCTCGCCACCTCATCAATCCGCGTGAATCCTAATTTTAACGGACAAGATTCGCAGTTGCAGAGCTACTGGTACATTGAACGAGGAAGCTCATCGCTTCTGTCTCTGACTCTCAATTTTTGATTTCCAATTTTTTTTTTCCGGAAAAAATTCGAAACTCTGAGAAAGTTTCGTTTGTGCCTAGTACTCAGCTAAGCTTCTCTGAACATGAGAATCATGGAGCAGAAGGAAGAAGTTTTGCGAGAGGACAAGGTTGGGATTGTGAAAAAAGAAGATGAAGTGGAGGATATTGAAGAAGAGAGCGTAGAAGCTGAAGTGGAGGACGAAGAGGACGACGAAGATGGTGACGGTGAGGAAGATGAGGACGAGGACGATGACGACGATGACGACGGTGAGGGGGTAGATGAGGAGGACGAGGAGGAGGACGAGGAGGTCCAGATTTTACATTCTTCCGGAGGTCCGGCTGTTCACTCGGTGGATGACGACGAGGACGACGTCGACGACGAGGACGATGAAGGTGAAGGCGGGGACGACGACGACGACGACGACGACGACGACGAGGGAGTGGACGACGACGGTGATGATGAGGTGCAGGTGTTACATTCCTCAGGCGGGCCGCCGGTTCTGTTAGCGGACGACGATGAGGAGGACGAAGAGGATGAGGATGATGGAGCTGAAGGCGGCGATGATGACGACGACGACGACGACGACGACGAAGACGACGAAGAAGATGCTGAAGAGGAGGTATATCACTTCGAATCGGAAATTTTACTTACATCTTCGTAATGATACAGAAACCCTAACTTTTGCTGCTAACTTAAAGTTGATGTGGTATTTCTAAGCTTCGATTAGATTTTGTTGAAGTTTTCAGATCTTCAATCTTCGAGTCGATTTTTGGAACGAGAATTAGTTCTATACTCGGATTAAAAATCGGAGTTAGTGTTTTCTGCTGTTTTGTCTTTGGATTCGATGTGTTCTTAGCTTTTTCGGTAGATTTACGAGTTTTAAACAGAAGATCTGTTCGTAGAGTAGATGATTTGAAATGAAAATTCCACAGATCGACAGCTGGTACATGGATTCGAGTTCTAATTGAAAGGGAGAAAAAGGGGTTTTGGGGTTTTCACTTCGATTTCTCATATGCTCTGACTGAAACTACAGATCCTGATTCTGTAATCAACTTTTGAAATTCTGTTACTGTCTGTTGTCTGCTTAGTTAGGCGCCTAAATGTCAGAATCTATTGTTTCTAGTTTTTACTTCCTAGCTCAACCTTCTGACTATGGAGTTTCTTTTATCTCTGGTTGATGATCTTATGAACGGTCAATCATCTCCATGGATTCATCAGAAAATCTGTGTTATTACAAAGTTGTCAGCTTTTTGTCGTGAAAAAATAATAGTTACACGATAGTGAATAACCTTTGAAGCTTTGCCCTTTTCTTTTTCATGTCTGTGTACACACAGGAGGATATGGGCACGGAGTACCTGGTCCGACCCGTGGGACCGGCAGAGGCTGAGGAAGACGGGAGTGATTTTGAGCCGGAGGAGAATTGTGAGGATGAAGATATTGAGGATGAGGAAGATGGGAAAGTAGAGAACGATGGCGAGCCGGCGGAGAATCCGGCAAAGAGGAAGAGATCAGGTAAGGACGACGACGATTCAGATGACGACGACGGTGGTGGTGAGGATGAGGATGACCAGAGACCATCCAAGCGATAAGGGGAAGTTAAGTTAAACTTTTGGTTACGAGGAAAGACTGACCAGTTTAACAAAAAGAACAAAATTTAGGTCAATCTCTCTTATCTCTCACTCTCTTTAGGACCCCTCTGTCTGTTCATCTTCATCGTCAGAATAGAAATGGCTTTGGGTGTATCATGTTCAGTACTCATTAGGGTTTTTTTTTTACAAGTTCAATTTCGGTCTGTAGGATTTGCATAGTTCTTTATGATGTCGGGGGTTCAAAAAACTCTTTGTAGAATTCACAATCTCTCTTCCATCTTGGTAGGTTAGTTGTTGGATTGTCACTGAATCTATAGAATGATGGTTGAACCAGTCTTTATAAATTTAATCTCTTTTCATGTCCTAAAGTTACCTTATGTGGTTCAATCCATGCCGGCCCGTGATCGTCATTCGGATTCGGACTTCAAAAATAAAGGTTGCATATATATATATATTAAAATGAATTTAAAGATGTATTTGGTAAAGGACAAAGATTATTTGGGAGCCTAAATCAAAATATCGCAATATCTAAAGATTGGGTTACAAACTTGCACTTGGTAACATCGTTCAGAGTCTGAGCTAGACCAATTACTTAGTATTATTGGTCAAGTTTAGATTTTTCTAAAAAATAGATAATAATCATAATCATAATAAACTTTGAAAGTTAGAGTCTGACCGATTGATGGTGGTTGTGCAGGTGGAGGTGGGAAACAGGGGTGGCTATGATAAGATAAGATCTGAGGCATTGATGCTAGCCACGAGATCAATCACTCAAGTTTTATGATATCACCTTGTGTTTCTCGTTCTTTGTCCTGAGAGGCAAAAGGTAATTAAAAAGGAGACTTTACGTTCACGAGCATAACATGAGAAATGAGCTCGCGCCATTCAAAAAAATGAAAATTATTTTAATCTAAAATTAATAAATTAGATATGTTTTATTAAATTTAGTTAAAATTAAATAAAGTTATATATATATATATTTATTTATTTATAGGCTAAATTCGAGTTTAAGTTTAAAAAAATTAAAATTTATATTCAAAATTAGAATGGGTTTCGGTGTCAAGAGCTGCATCAACTTTGACCCTCAGATCCTCTGGCTCAGGTACTCTGTACCTAGCCAGTGTTAGAGGATCTGAGCCATTTATTGAATTTCAATGGTGGCTCAGATCCTCTAAAGCGTTGCCAGTGACAGAAAGATTTCTAATCGAAGGATTTGATATCTCAACTTTGGGCCTATCAATTTTTGGTGTTTGGGTCTAATGTTTGGGCCTAGTCTACATTTTATTATTGAAATATGGCGATTCAGTGTAGATCTGAATTAGTAATTTGGATTCATCGGACAGATTTTTTTTTTTTGTATAAATGAAAAATTCAACAAATTACATATTAAATATTAAGTCAAGGGGAGTTGTTCCCCACAAAGGATAGAAGTGACACTTAATAGGTGTAATCTCAAAATAAATAATTTCTACATCAAAATGACCTGCATAGTTTGCAACCGACAGACATTTGAGTGACTAAGTTGTGGACATTGATTCATTCTTAGGCTAGATCCCACTAACTACAACTCCCCACCTACTCACCCATCTCTCTCCTTCTCTTCTACTTCTCCGTTTTAGTCGGTGACGTACTTATCTTGATAAAAAAGTGAGTTGGTTGAAATTTTGAATTAATATATTAATATAATAATAATAATTTTAAAGTTTTTTATTTTATTAATTTAATTTTTGATTTTTAAGTGTTAATTAAATTAATTGTAATAATTTATGTACAAATATTATATGCAAGTTCATACAAATAATAAACAAAAATATACTTAGTGATGATGGTGAAGATGAGAGTGAGCAAAATTCAAATTTATTTGATATTTCCAGTGTTCTTGTTGGTGCTCCTCAAACCTCAATCGCTTTCACTCGTTTTCTTCTTTTTATGCAGCACAGACCGCTAGATTCTGTCCAGAAATCTAGCGGCTCGCCTTGTCCGTACACCTCCAGATCTGGTTATCGAGCCCCACTCCGTTTCGCTTCGAATGCTCTCTTCTCTTCAGTGAGTTGAAGCAAACGGTAATGGCGATCACCAGTCCCATCACTCCTGGTCAGGTACTGTGGATCTTGTCATGTACAGAGTTTTCTCGCTTTTTTTTTTTTGTTATCGAAGTTTTTGGTTTTTGGAGGTGGCAACGGTTTTGATTTTGCAGGTGTCGTTTGCTCTTGGGATCATACCTGTAATTGCTGCATGGATTTACTCCGAATTTCTAGAGTATAAGAGAAAGGCTGCTGCTCAACAAAAAGCGTGAGTTTGATTTGTTTGTTTAATTGCCGCTTTTTTCTTGATGTTTTAATGATGTCTCCCATCAACAGAAAAGCTTTGGTGTTTGTCATAGTAGGCATTCTGATATCGGTTTAGTGGAGGTGCATGATGAGACGATTAAAGAGGATGACAGCGCTGTTCTGCTTGAAGGAGGAGGTCTCCACTCCGCATCTCCTCGAGCTAGTGCTTCACCAGCCTTTTCTCCGATCTTCAGGTTCGTGATTATTGATTTGAGGTATTGTTGTTGAGATCTCGTGTTACTTAATTTGCATGCTTGTTTTTTTTAATGTTATTGTTGGTTAGGTTCATTTCGATGGATGAACACTTCTTAGTCGAGAACAGATTGACGCTTCGGGCCATGTGAGCTTATTTGATTAAGAATAGTTTTGCTTGTGAAGTTATATGGATTTGTGTTTTTTGAACTTTTGTATTCTCTTTCTCCATTCAGATCTGAGTTTGGTTTCTTTATGGCATACTTCTACATCTGTGACCGTACGGATATTTTGGGCTCGTCAAAGAAGGTACCTGATAAATTTTTTATGTTACATTATTTTACTAAACACGATGTAGCTTGTGTGAAGTCTATTTTTTCCTCAAATGTATTGTGCCAAGTGTGTTGGAGAAGAATGAGCTGACATGCCTTCAACTATATTATTGGAACTTATATTCCTGATTTGCTTCTAACTTCATGCCATTATCCATCTGTGCAGAGCTATAACCGGGATCTCTTTATGTTTCTCTACTTCCTTCTCATCATAGTTTCAGCTGTAACCTCTTTCAAGATACACCACGATCGATCACCATTCTCAGGGAAATCAATCCTTTATTTAAATAGGCATCAAACTGAGGAGTGGAAAGGCTGGATGCAGGTTTGTTACTCTTCCAAAATTTAGTATGGAAGTATCTAATGAAGATAATTTTGGAGGTTTTGGAAAGAAAAACAAATTTGGGTTGGTTTTATGCATCACTAGGTGCAATTTTTACCACAACAGATTACCTAGTTCGCCTGCTCAACTCCCTGTGTCCTTTTTAAGTTCGTAAACCAGTTTCAAATTAAGTATTAAAAGATAATAGATTTCTTGAAACTCTCTATCTGTATGGGCCTGTTCACTTATGAGTTCAGTTCATTTCTACTGGCATGTTATTGTTTTTAGTCTCACTTATTTTCTTCCATCTTACAGGTATTGTTTTTGATGTACCATTACTTTGCTGCAACAGAAATCTACAATGCTATTAGGTTATTTATTGCTGCATATGTATGGATGACTGGATTTGGGAATTTCTCATATTATTATGTTCGCAAAGATTTCAGTCTTCCAAGGTTTGCACAGGTATGCTCTTCCTTGAAGACTTAAAAGACTTTTTCTCCAAATGTTGTCAATAATTGGGTAGTTTCAAGTTGTAAAAATTTGTTGTTGATCAGATGATGTGGCGGCTTAATTTCTTGGTGCTGTTCTGCTGCGTTGTGCTTAACAACAGTTATATGCTGTACTACATTTGTCCGATGCACACGCTTTTCACTCTTATGGTTTATGGGGCACTTGGTATTTTGAACAAGTACAATGAGATAGGATCGGTAATCGCTCTGAAAATTGTTGCCTGCTTCTTGGTGGTAATTCTAATGTGGGAGGTTCCTGGAGTCTTCGAACTGATTTGGAGTCCACTCACTTTCCTTCTTGGTGTGTATAGTGCCAAAAATTAATTGTTTTGCTAAGCCCATCGTGATTGTACTCATTCTCCCTCAAAACCTTGCAGGTTACACTGACCCTGCAAAACCAGATTTTCCTCGCTTGCATGAGTGGCATTTTCGTTCAGGCCTTGATCGCTATATCTGGATCGTTGGGATGATATATGCCTACTATCATCCAACAGTAAGTTCCATCACATTGACATTCCATCCACATAGTTACGCAATTAAGGATAGTTGGAAGAAATGCTTTTCTTTTTAGATAAATAATTTGCATTTGCTACTGTAGGTGGAGAGGTGGATGGAGAAACTGGAAGAAACTGAAGTGAAGCAGAGGATAACTATTAAAACTGCTGTAGCATCCACAGCCTTAGTGGTATTATGAATATATTGGGATAGTGTTCTTGTCGAGCTGTTGTTACTATACTGCCTCTGCTGACCATTCTTGTGATACCTAGGTGGGATATTTGTGGTTTGAACACATCTACAAGCTGGACAAGATTACTTACAACAAATACCATCCTTATACCTCGTGGATTCCAATCACGTATGCTATAATTACTCTTCTTCCTTATCCTATTTCCTTTCTTCTTGTTTTGATTTTAACATTAGTGTCTTTTCTTTTCTTGTTTATTAGTGTATATATATGTTTGAGGAATGTCACTCAACATTTCCGCAGCTACACTTTGACTCTTTTTGCGTAAGTCACTTCATGGTTGATTCTTTCTGATTTCTCCCCCGTCCATCTACTGTGGTATCATCAGAAAAAATTGACTGTTGTCTAGTGAATTTGGACATATTCCTCCCTAATTTGGCATTGTTGTTTGTGTGGACTAGATGGCTCGGAAAAGTAACACTGGAGACATACATTTCACAGATACATATATGGTTAAGGTACGGTGAAGAATTCCTGTAAAACTTTTTCTAGTTCAGAATTGATGCTGATATGCACTCACATTGTTAGTCAAATGGACCTACCCATGCTGCTTCCTAATTCACTTGCAATGCACTTGCAGATCAGGCATTCCAGATGGGCAACCAAAACTCTTGCTATCACTTATCCCAGACTACCCTATGTTAAACTTCATGCTGACGACTTCTATCTATGTTGCAGTAAGTATACAATCGATCAATTTGATCTCATTAGATAGTTCTACAATAATAAAGACTCCTTTCTCCCCTTTTTTAGGTTTCTTACAGACTTTTCGAGTTGACAAATACATTGAAACTAGCATTCTTACCCAGTAAAGACGATAAGCGCCTTACTCACAACGTAATTACAGCTGCAGTGATTTCAGTTCTTCTATACTCGGTTTCTTTTGTGTTCTTAAAAGTCCCTCAGCTGCTGGTAAGTTTTACTACCTAAACTAATCGGTCATTGTGGCATATAAACGTTGTGTTATCCATGACACAGATGATTATAGAAATTTGCAAATTGACTGATGGTCCTTCAAATTCACAGGCGTGATATATCCGCAACTTCAGTTAAAGACATGGAAGGTGTCATGGTTTTTGCCTAGATTGCAGACTCGAACCTGTACGGAGGATTTACCCGAAAGTTCCTCGGTGGGTCACTGAACGAGATGAAGATCAAGATTATGGTCTTAAATTTTGTGTCATGCATTTGTATAGGTGAAGAGTTGATGAAAGGATAATGCCACGATATAGGTCATCTCCTCTCTCATTATTTAATTTCTTCTTCCCATGTAGCAAATTGAAATCAAATACGCAATTCTCTATTACATCTACTCGTACATCTGTAGCATCGATCAATAAGTTGAGATTCTGCAACTTAATAGCTGAAATCCGTGAACAAATTCGTCTCAGCACTAAGAATATTTCAGTCAATGTTTAAAAACTAAACCTTTCCCACCTCTAAACAACTTTTGTGGATAAACTGAAACAAAGTTTCATGAACCTTTATAATTGTGTTCTGATGGTTACAATCATACAAAAAGCATCAAAAGGAGTGACTCAGATTTCCCCGAATGCAACTTAGTAGAGGCATGTAGCTTAATTGGCAGCACCAGAGCTTTCCTTCCATTTGCAGGTGTAGCAGATACCTCATCAGAAAATGTGCACAATGTCATATGCAAATCTATTTATGTCAAGGAAATGAAAAGGTAAAGCCAAAATGTAATACTTAGAATAGACCTCCTAAAGTGAATTGAGTGACTGAATGCAAAACATTGATAACTATGAAGTATCTCCATTCGTGAAAGGATACGTCCAGAATAGCACGAACGACTGCAAAATCAGAGTAGAAGTGTCAACACCATGTTTGATATAAATTGGAAAGAAGAGACAGCAGTGTTATAGAAAGCCTTCGATTTGTAGTAAGATTGGCTCTCATAAACCCTTTAAGAGGTGGCACAGATGCCGCCGATGGGTGAGCTCAATCTTTATGTTACAATGGTAAGGCATGATCAATAGTTACTCAATGCAAACAGTTTCAGAGTGTCTCTAGTGGAACCATTCATATTATCCCATGCTACCATACTTCCCAACATGTTGGAGGACAAACTAAGAAAGTAGCTCAAGGTATAGGAACTTAAAATGCCAAAGTAACACATACCATGAGTCCACCCAAAAAGCCATCAAGCACAACTTGATTCCACGAGTCGAAATAGGACCGGATAGAAAACTTCGCCTTAGCTAAAAGTCCGATCGAAGTGATTGCCATGACAAGGAAATATAGGATAAATCCAGACAGGCCGGTGAATCCCATAATTCCGGCTATTACGCCGGTGACAATGGACAGAAATGTCCGGCTACATAGAAAAAACACCCCCGTCTCAGGTACTCCACATCGAATCAAACACCTTATCAATTGAGGGCAATGCTTGTTCTAAATCAAGTTTGAAATTATTTGTTTTTAACACTTTAATGATTCTGATAAAGTTGCATCCTTTTTTATCGCATTACAATCTTATACTGAAACACATTCATCATATCGGGATATACTTAAATTCGAAAACCATCCAAATTATTCCAGATGCTGTACTAAGTCTTTCCCCAACTGTTGAACAAACCTGTAATATATAACTTTCATGTTGCTCTGCAGATTTTCAGCATTGAATGTTTGCAGATCATTGGTGGTTTCACTTGATCTCTTATCATAAGCACTCGACTCTGTCTGCCCAGCCATTCCTTCTAATCTTAGGAGTCATAAAACACGCAAAATCAAAATCAAAATCAAATTCCTAATTTCTTCATTGAAAACCAAATGTTTATTCCAAAATCAATCAATTGTTGCAAAATGTGACGAAAAGGAAGAAAAACTGAAAATTGTGATCTGGGCTAGCTCTAATCCTATTGTTTACAGTGAAGGTCGAAGAAAAAATTTGAATTGGAAGACATATGAAACCGAACGAAGTAATCAGATTCAGAAAGCAGTCAAGAATCCATCTCTGTTAATAGATCCACAGAGTATGTAAAAACCAGTAATAACTACGACCAGAAAAAAAAAAAGCTTCGCAAAAGGTAAGATCAAGATTCGAAATTTCAAAACAAGTAAAATTAATTGGAAAAAAAAATCGAAGTACACGAACCTTGATTTACGGCTACCTGGTAACTAGCGGCGACTGTAGAACTCTACTACTTTTTGACTCCTTGTTCCTCAGAGATGTAAATCTTTATATAAATTGTCATGATGTCCCCTTAAGTATTATATTTACTTTAAGCCCCTCGTGTTATTTCAGATTTATAGTTTCTCCCCTAGATTAAACGACATCCTGTGACGACTGTTTCTTCCTATGCTAAGTGGTCTTCACTCAATACTCGGAAAGCTCGGGTTTTTCTGCTGCCTTTGTGTCTGGTGTAAGCTGAGGTTTGGAACTTTTCCTATAACTTGATAGGTTGTTTAGGTTTTGATCATTCTTGTGCTGTGTGTCAATTGATTGGTTGTGTGTTGAACTTAAGGTTTACTTGTTCTGAAATGTATTTGAAAGAGGGATGTTCCTTGTTGTTAAAAGTTCAAAAACCTGCAATCCCTTTTGTTTTGAGCTCAAACCCGCTTCTGAGTTCCAACAACAAACCCCTAGATGAGTCAAAGCTTGCACCTTTTGAAGAATCTGATGTTCTAAGGAGGTTAAAGAATGAACCCAGCATTGTACAAGCACTAGATTACTTTAAATCAATAGCTAATTCTATGGTTTTTGTTCATACTCCATTGACATACCAAACCATGATCATGAGACTTGGTCAGGAATGTGAAGTGGATAGTGTCCAATACCTTTTACAGCAGATGAAACTGGAAGGGATTAGCTGTAGTGAGGAATTGTTTGTAGCTGTTATAAATACTTTTCAGCGGGTGGGTTTGGCCGAGCAAGCACTGAAAATGTTTTATAGGATTGGGGAATTTGGTTGCAAGCCAACTGTTAAGATTTACAATCATCTCTTTGATGCATTGCTTGGTGAGAATAGGTTTCAGATTATCAATTCATTGTACAGCAACATGAAGAGAGATGGTATAGAACCTAATGTTTTTACGTATAACATTCTTTTGAAGGCATTGTGTAAAAATAATAGAGTGGATGGGGCATGCAAGTTACTAGTTGAAATGTCGAATAAAAGTTGTCATCCTGACGTTGTTAGCTATACAACTGTTGTATCTTCTATGTGTAAGCTAGGTAACGTGGATGAGGCAAGGGAGCTTGCCAAGAAATTTCGGATGACTGTATCTATTTATAATGCTCTGATAGATGGGTTTTGTAGAGAACGTAGAATGAAGGAGGCCTTTGAGCTGTTAGGACAGATGGAGGATGAAAGAATGGAACCCAATGTTATTACTTACTCAACATTTGTCAATGCTTTATCTGATATGGGAAATGTGGACTTAGCTCTTGCTATTTTGGCGAAGATGATTTTAAGATTTTGTATCCCCAATGTTCGGACCTATACTTCCTTGATAAAGGGCTACTTCGTTGAAGGGAGGTTGTATGAAGCACTTGATTTATGGGATCAAATGATTCGAGAAGGATCTCAGCCCAATGTTATTACGTATAATGTGTTAATACATGGTCTTTGCTCACGTGGCAAAATGGAGGAAGGTGTATCTTTCTCCTTTGATATGGAGAGAAATGGCTGCTTCCCAAATGCCACTACTTATAGTTCCTTGATAGATGGCTTTGCAAAAGCTGGTAACTTAATAGGGGCCTCCGAAACCTGGAATAGGATGATCTCAAGCGGTTGCCGTCCTAACGTGGTTGTCTATACGTGTATGGTGGATGTTCTTTGCAGGACTGGCTTATTCAATCAAGCTCATTCTCTTTTAGACAACATGGTAGCTGGGAACTGTTCGCCAAATTCAGTCACTTTCAATACATTTATTAAAGGTTTATGTGATTATGGAAGAGTAGATTGGGCTGTGAAAATGCTTGATCAAATGAGTAAATACAGGTGTTCTCCAAATGTGACGACCTATAATGAACTGCTGAATGGCTTTTCCAAAACAAACAAAATAAATGAAGCTCTTAAGCTTGTGAAGGAGATGGATGAGAAGAAGATTGAACTTAATTCAGTGAGTTACAATACTGTCTTGTCAGGATTATCTCATGCCAGAATGTTTGGGGAGGCTTTTCAGCTTGTTGGGAAGATGCTAGTAAAAGGTGTAAAGCCTGACGATGTCACATATAACACTGTAATATATGCCTACTGTAGGCAGGGCAAGGTTCAGGCTGCCATCCAGCTTGTAGATATATTAAGTGCTGGACGCGAGTGGTCTCCAGACATTATTACGTACACAGATCTTATATGGGGTGTCAGTAATTGCATTGGGATAGAAGAAGCCATCTTGTACCTAGATAAAATGCTTAATGTACATATCTTCCCCAATAGAGCTACATGGGATGTGTTGGTTCGAGGTTTCTTTAACAGCTTAGGTCATTTGGGGCCAATTCGCATTCTGGATAATATTATCAGTAGCGGATGAGATGGAAGGAATTTGACAATTCATGGGAAGTCACATAAAAAAAATTGGACATGTCACGCAATATCCCTCATTGGGGGTGTCATGTTGTGCTCCATCAATTTGTGCATGCTTGTACTTTGAGATAAGTCACAGAGGACAACTGGGTGAACTATTTCCGTTATCAGATGCTTGACAAGATGTTCACCAGCTATACATTCCTCAGGATCTGGTGATCCATGGTGATGTAAAGGTCGCTTTTTAGACATTGATCAAAAGTTGGATCAAGAACTATTACTGTTTATCAATAAGCCTTTGTGACTAATGTAGTTCAATGTCTTGAATCTGGTCATTTCAGAAGAATCAGTAACTGGTTTCTCAAATTGTACACACCACCCATGCAGGTGAAGATATAATATCATGTGTATAGGTCTTGTTTTTTTATTTCAATTTCTAGTATGCTTGCTAGTTCCTTTCCTTTTACTTAATTAGTTGACATGTTTTCTGTTTCTTTGGATTTCTTCCTTGTGAGTTGATTTGCGACATTGTTTAGTGTCTGCGAATGACATTAGAAGCCTTGCACCCTGTGAACAATTCATCATCAGGAGTCAAATGCAGTAATATCTTTTGCATGATGTTTTAAAACAAAGTGGCACTTGCATGACCGTACACACAGGATAAACAAAAAATGGAGGACTGTACACCTGGATAAAAGGACGACAAAGGGCCATTCGAGAATCGGCATTATTTTCATGAACTTCTAGGCATTTGTGAAGAAGATAAGGTTTCAGCCATGAATGAACGTCAGAGCAGAAATTCTTCTCTGGAACATTTTGCAGTTTCTGCTAAGGTTTTCTTTCTGCTGCAACAAAAAAATGGTCCCCTGGGATTACAGGGCCAATAATGTTGTCCTGCACACCCCGTATCTATCCTCTCTGAGATGCTGTTTATGGACTCTTCTGAAACAAAGAAATCTTTCTCCATGAATCCTTTTGTCCCTCATTCTTCGAGAACCAGAAAGGATTTCTCTTTTCAAGTTTGAATTTGTTTATTCAGAATCTGAATCTTATAATTCTCTGCTACTCTTCAAGAATGAAGCAGGGTTGATGCTATGACATCAAGCAATGAAGAAGTTGTACTGAACTCAGGTGGGATAGCATTATAGCATTTAGAGCCTAATTCAACTGTTACAATGGAAGTAAAGAGTCATCAAGACAAAAACATTTGAGATGATCATCATAGTGATAAGATCTTCAGACAGACTCGTTTCCCGAGCTTCTTTGTCATGATGGAACCTGTCAAATGTCTACTTCTCGCCATCCAAATTGCTCACTAGCTTCCAAGAGTAGCTTTGCTCAAGACAGAAACGGTAGCTGACTGAAGCAGAAGAATTGCATGGTTTAGCCTTTGCTAAGAACTAGGAGATATGAAATGCTAGTCTCCTGCAAAATTTCAAACTGACCATTCTCAGTTTCTTGCGACAACTGTCGTATGCAAATCCAACACGTTCCACCTTATCATTTGCACGTAATTTTAGTTGATTGCGTATTATTGGAGTGGCAACCAGTCTCTCCAAGCAAGAAGCTGTAAGAAACGTGTAATGTTGACAGATTTGTGGATTAATGATGCTAGTACATGAAATTCTTATTGGAAATTTAAGTAGAGATATCCTACTTTGAAAAGAGACATATAAATAAAGTGAGTTATATATAAAGATAGGGTTTATAATCTAATGTCTTAAAGTTTTGGGTTGAGATATAATATCCTAGTTGTATATGGACTCATTTAGATCCGGTCTAATTTCTTCTCAGACTCCCTCAAAAACCTACATTAGTATTAGAGTTAGGTTGGCAAAGTCTGATGAATAGAAATTCATGAATTTAGGTCGGAAGTGACTCAAATAACTTTGCATAAGCATTAGGTTGAGGGGGAGCTAGTCCAATATGGATAGATCACTTGTGAGGGGGAGATATGTAAAATTCACAAGTGGAGTCATTCATTCTACATTGGAAAGAGACATACAAATAAAGTGAATTATAGATAAAGATAGGGCTCATCATGTAATGCTTTATAGTTTTGAGTTGAAATATGATGTTTTACTTATATACGAGCTTATTTAAATCCTATCCAATTTCTTCCCAGGGTTCTCTCAAAACCTTTACTGGGTTCTGGGATTTACGAATTATTCGTGTTCTTCATTTTTTTCTGCAACTTGAAGCTAATGGGATAGGAGTATTATACCTTTGAACTTTCACGATGACATATTGTACTTCTTAGTCCTACCTTATGTAACTCAAATCACATTCATTGTTATTAAAATTGGTGTTTCTCGGAGCTTGCAGAAATTCAGAAATGCAGATTCTTATTGAAACAAGAAACAACTCATCACTAGCTAGCTAACATGCATTATTTCTGCTACAAATCAAACTTGGAAGAGGAAAGCAACTAATAACGGTCACTTGGGCACATAGTAAGATGCAGCTATACGACCATTAGCTCCCTTTGGATAGAAGCCACCAGGAACATGTTCATCGCCGCTTCCATAAACAATCCTCAATATCTGCTCAGCTGTTCTCGCGTACCCTACTGAGTCCTGGTCTCCAGCAAGAACATTGCCTGCTGTTTTCCTCTCTGCACCTCTTTCTCTGGAAACTATAAGCCCTTCATCTGTCAGACCTTCATGTCCAAGGTTGTTCCTCATATCAGATACGCGATTTGTGAACTCTGCCACTGTTATTCCATAGGGGTACACCTTCTTCTTTGCTCTCTGGTACAGCAATGTTCGAATCACTGCATCTTGGCCCGATTCTACTGCTAAGAGACCTGCTACAAGCTGTGAAAACACAGACACGTAAACCTGGTTCCAGATATATTAGAATAGAGCGACGTTTGATGATGTCTTTCTTACATACCCTTTTGGAAACAGCACCGTTGAGTTTAGGATTTGCTCCGACATATCCTGTGAGACCAACGTAAGGAATGAGATAAGAGGCGATTAGGTAATGCAGTCCAGAGGCGTAAGGGTCAAAAGGTGGCGATAATCTCTTCCCAAACGCCATGTTCATAGCAGTTGCAAATGATTCTGAACTCAAGTTCAACAATGGCCGAGGAAATCCCTTTACTGTGTTCTTGATCGCCCTGAAACACACAGCATTCACATTACAGAAACCTATGGAACATGAAACCAGTTAATATGATTGTGTGTGAGAGTTCAAACCTCAAGTGTCCAACTTCTTGCCAAGCGAATTGCTCGATGACATCCTTAACAAGAGGGTCAAGAGAAGCCTGCTTAGCTCCAACAGGAGATGGACCACCACCAGTTAGATTTGGAGCAGCAACATCCAAGCCATAACCCAAGGAACCATGCAAGAAAAACTCAGCCTCAAAGTACTCCAAGTTCAATGGAAACTCGAGAAGATCGAGGTCAGAGCTCGGAACTTTCGTGTTTCTGTTTGTGTTTGTGTTCTTCCCATTGTCAGTGGCCGAAGATGAAGAATGAACTAGTACAAGAAGTAGAGAGGCAAAAATGGTGGCCCTGGAAGGAGCAGGAAATGTGTAGCGAATTGCCATAGTTTGTGAAGTTGGTGCGAATTCTTTCACGCGATTTAGGTCTTATATAGACAGATTGGTTGTCCTCTTGTCTGAACATGCGTCAGGCTCAGTAATGAATAGTTTACATGCAGAAATTACGAAGAACAAGTGTCCCAACTCAAACCCGATCTAAAGTGAAGTTTGTGGGTTGGAATCTTGTTAACGTAATTAGCCGTCTAAAATTTGAGCTCATAATTTTATTTGAAGAAAAGGACTTATTTGATTTGAGCAGGAATTAATCTGAATATGGGTGATTTAAAGGTACCTTTCTATAATTAAAACCCACTTAAAATATTTCATGAATAACAAAAAAAAAAAACCGATATAAAGTTATTGGGCCAAACTCATAATAAATACTAATTCAGGCTATAATTTGAGCTTCAAGGTTTGGGCTTGACTGTGTTTAATGAAAGATATATTAATATTTTAAAAATTGAACTAATTTAATTTATTTAATAGTTTAGTAGGCTAATTTTTAATTTACTTTTAACTTTTCAATTCATTTTAATTTAATAATTTTGTTGTTAAAAATTAATTAATTTTAATTTATCAATCAATTTAAATTAATTAATTTTATAAATTAAAATAAATGAATTAAATTTTATTTAATAATATTTTAATTAAACTTTAATTTTTAAAAATAAGGATAATTTTTCAATTATATTTTAAATTCTTCAAGTTTATTTAATTATATTATAAAAGCCTAATACCAGTTAACTTTTAAAACTTTAAATTTCTTATGAGTTTAACTTCTGATCTAACTTATAAAACATTATTATATACAACCAAAGCTTAATTATATTTGAATTTTTAATAAATTAAAACTTATTGGAACTTGATTGGAGAAAAACAAACTTAAACTCAATCTAACATATATGATTAGACTATTCTAGTATGCTTGAAACTCAGACCATGTCTGTAGCATTAGGCAGGTTCTTCTAGTTTCAGTTCATCAGATTTGGACAAGCATATTTTCAATCTTTACACACTTCTCCTACAGCATTAGGCAGATTACACATCGGCCAAGTGCACTGTCAGTTACAATCAACTGATGAAAGGAAGAAACTGTGTGTGAGTCTCCCTTTTTGTTGTTGTGGGGACTAGGATATTGAATGTTAACCTTCAAGTCCATGCATGCTAAAGAATAATGCACAATAACACAATAAAGCTGCGTACTATCGGACCTCTCCAGACCCTGCTTCAATGCGGAATTTCAAACTGGGTGATGATGATGATGATGATGATGAACACAATAAATTGAACCTTTACTAGATATTTTCTCAACCCCAAACGAGCAGAAGATGAAACAACCTAGTTACCTATTTTTATCATATGCATAACTTTCTTTCTTCAAGTGTTTCTTACACGAGCAAAACGGTTGTTCTTATCCTCACTGCTATCTTCATATTCATCACTGCCGACGAAAATTACACCATCCTCTAGTTGTTCATCATAGACTCCTTCCTCTTCCTCACCATCCCAATCGTCGTAAACTTCATCATCTTCATCATAGTCAAAATCATCATCATCATCATAATCATCTGCACCACCTCGCAAAGTGTGGTACTCGGGTGGCGGTGGACAATCTTCTGTTATTGCTTTGTCCCTCTTTATTACAAGGTGCCGTATGACTCTTTCGTCTTTGTCGAGCATACTCTTGAATTCATTGATCGATTTGGCTTCCAACTCAAAGTTCATCAAAATGTAGTGCGCATTTTTGGCCTTTTGTATCTTGTAAGCTAGTCTTCGCATACCCCAATCACTGAATCTCCATACCTTGCCTTTCTTCTCCCTTAAAAAATCTGTGCAGAAACTGTTTATCAGGTATAAGAAACTGTAGACTCCGTCCTCTACTATCAACGACAGGTTTCAAGAAAAATATACGTAGATGAGATCATTTTGTTTATTTTCAACTGTCTAAAGCATTCGGCAAAGCCATACAATAATAACCTGGAAATCGAAGACAGAAGCTTCAAAAACATTCAGACTTTGTTGAAACTAGTATAGAATCATGAGAACCAAGTGTCGTGCCTAAAAAGAAATTTATTCTGTGGGTGCTGTGTAACAAAATCACAAGTGATGCCATGCTGAACGTTTCAATTTCTCTCCAAAGCTCCCAAGTTACTGGAGGCAGAGCAGATCAAGGTAAGGATACAACCAATATCTAGGCAGTCAAGTCACATCATGAACATGAGGCAACTCAAATCGTTTTCGTAAGGGGCAACAAAGTACAGGCAGATTCCATGTCAATCTAAAGAGAAGCACTAGGTGTGCACAATACTTTAGAACTCAAATCAGCTAGCCATATATTAGATATTCTGAAGGCAAAGAATCACCTTGAACTTTCTCATTCACACTGCTAACCTCTTCCGCGTGCTTCTCGTGGATTAGATAAACCACTTCGTAATGACGCACTGAAAATACGAAGGCAACGAGGTTACAAACCAACATAGTAACTTCAGTTCAGATAGTCAATCACAGCTAGCTAAGAACTGATGCCTCAGAGGAATTCCTTTGTGCCTGTGCATCTATGTGTGTGTTTCATTTTGGGATCTCTCTCGGGCCAGTGGCAATGGAGAAATGAGAAAAGGTTGCAGTAAAGGTACTTACTTTGGCCTACTTTCAACTGACTTTCCATCTCAAGGTTGAGAGCCTCATAGAGCTTTTCTGTAAATTGACAAATCATAACACTTCAGCCTCAAAACAAAAATTTACAACAGGTAACCAAACAATCAAACAAAGCAATTGCAAGTTAGATCACTCACGTTCTTCTGCGTCAGCGAAGTCAGGGAGGAGGCTACCATCTTCTTGGACTTTCTTCTGTAATTCGAAAGAAGTCCAACAACCCAAAATCAAAATGCAAACTTAATACAGAAATGGCCAAACACAAACGCAAAAGCAAAAGTTAATCGCACAAAGAAAATCCCAAACTTTAATCATTACGATGAGCTAACAATCCCTTCAACTTAAATATCACTTCAACAAAAATGTAAAAGAACAAGTTTGCAGGTATAAACTTCCTATGCATAACAAAATTTTCAAACAAAAAAAAAAACTATAAAATCCCACTAAAACCCTGAAAATATCGACCAAGAAACGCGAACTGGTCGACAAGCAAGAGCAGATAACGAAGAACAAAACACGGGAAATGGTAAAGTTAACCTCTTTAAGCAACACCGCTTCAGGGAAAAAGCCAGTGGCCTCATCTTGTTTGGGTACGAAGTTGTGAGAGTCGTTTTGTTCTTGTTCTTCTTCGCGCAAACAAAGACTTGTTTCCTCAATCTAAACGATAGCTTCCGACAGCTAAAAGACAAAGAAGAAGGAAACCCGCCAGGGAAATTACAGGATGAGCTTCTGCTGACGTTAAACCCATTGTCAATGGGGTGTGTTGAAAGTGGATAAGTTGCAGAGCTATGGAGAAGTATCTTCATCGTTTTATTTTGCTAGCGACTGTCAAAAGGTGAAGCCGCGGATGTACACATGTATATATACACACAGGCAAGGGGTAGATAATTAATTTTTATTAAATTTTAAATTGAATTTGAATTAAAGTTCAGTAACACCAATTTGATCAAGATGTAACTTTTAGTTTAAATTCAATCAGATTTAAGTTGTACAGGATTGAAATACAGGTTCAACATGCACTTCTTGTGTTAGTTTCAGTGGTTCAGACATCCTTTTCAATCTTGATTTGGGCAATAGTACACCTATTCGCATTGGTAATCATCTAGCAGATCAGGCCGGGAGTAAATTCGATCGAATTCAGACGTGAGAACTGAGACATTACATTGCTATAGTTTAGGTTAATCTAGTTTTCTTAGTTTGATGTTCCAGCTTTACTTGGCAGGGAAAATGAACTACAAAAGCAGGATACTATACAAGCTCTTTCTTCTCTATGCAGGCTTGAGGAACTTTTAACACAAGCCAGTATATAAGACAACAGATTCCAGGAACTAGTTTTTTATCTCAGACCTTAAATCTCTGTTCAAGACGATTAAAATGCCTCTCATCGAAGCCTGTGTGCACCATTTTCTTTGTTCGAGTCGCAAGCTACTTACAAGGCTCGGTTTATACTACGAATTTCCCAGTAAATGAAGAATTCCGACTTTTACCATTGCTTCTTTCCCCTTTTCTTCCTCTTATTCCCTCCACCATTTCCACCACCACTGCTCTTGGGACCATTTCCAGCCTTGGTAGATGGGCTCTCTGCAGAAGTGCTGGCAGCGAAATTGTCAAAGACACCAGTTTGCACCGCATTCTGCCACCACTTGAAGAACTCTTCCTCTGTCACGGATTCTTCTGGCATCCCTGTGTTTCGTTGGCTGGAACTTGTTGACCCCTTGCCAGTATTGTGCTTGGAGGTAACACCAGTGTTCACATGAAAACTTGGCTTGTGGGTGTTGGCTGGACATCTCATTCCCTGCACCAAAATTCAATATTGTGTACAATAAACACTAATTCCAAAACAAGAGAGAAAAACAATCTTTACCTGAAACATGCACATATGAACAAGCACAACTATCCATCAAATATCATCTTTTACAGTGCAAATTCATCAGATGTTTTAGGGAACTGATTTCTCTCTAAGGAGTAAATCAAAGGTAACATGAGAAGCATTTTGCATTACCACCAGAACTTGCAACCATCTCGTGATTTGTCACAAAGATATCGAGAATCAGTTTAATTAATGTACAGATGAAATCAAAACACAACGGCAACGAAAATGTAAGAATCATGGTGCTATATCTTAGCTTCGATATAGTTTAACCTTCAGATCGAATGATATGGAAAATTCTTGTAGTGCCACTGCCTACAAAATCATTTAGACTTTCAGGTAGATGATTCATTCTTCTCAAACAACAATTGCTAACATATCCTTCTTTTGTCTAATATCCTTAGAACTTACGAAGATCAATAAAGAATTGGGAAGGTTTGAGTGCTTGTGTGTGGAAACATAAAAGAGAAAACATTCTGACTTGAATCTCGTAGTGAGTAGATTTGTTAGGCAAGACAAGCATCTTCAAAGTAGTGTCCGATGGATGTTGCTGGAGGTAAATAGCACTACCTGACATATATACCACTGGGTAGCATCATAGATCTTACTATCAGTACATACATATGCACAAGGAGCAACAACCTGCATAAACAATTTCGCAATTTAATGAGACATCGATAATACTGTAAAATATCGAGAAAAATACTCATTTCCAGATACTACATATGATGCCCATATCCAGAACAGTACAACCTAGTGGCACGAATTACCACGTACCTTCTTTAGCAATCCGTAAAAGAGAGGTTGAGAAGATTGCTCAACCCATCCATCTCCATCTTTAGCCTGATGAAAATCCTTGCAATCCTTGACAAAATAATCCCAAGAATTCAAGTAAATATAAGAACAATGTCTAAATACTACTACTCATCAGCAATGTGGTAATCCAATCTGCCAACTTCAAATGTTACAGATGATTAACTGATACATAAACCGGAAGATAACAAACCTGGCACCATCTAGCTCGAGATTTTGATCTCTCCACATGTACCCAGACATGAAAATTATTGCACCTTTTACATTCTATTCTCCTAGAATCTCCAAAAGGGTTGTTATTTGATGCCTTTGAATGTCCAAACCCAGAAGCAAAGAAACTATGCTCTCCACTCTGCACAAAACATAGCAAGATGAAGACTAGCATACACCAAAGCTGGAGATAATAGAGCATCCATAACATAGAATAAGCTTCAGAATTGTTGTTTTTGAAAATAAGAGAACTAAAATATACTTTCTATCTTCACAAAATTGCAGTATATGGAACATAATCTAATTTTATTTCCCAATGGTCAGCAAATGTGATTCCTTTTGTTTCATTGCAAAGATGGGGGACAACATGCTGGAAAGACTAACCGTTGACAATCAAATGAAAACAGGGTCCCAAGTTGGTAGGACCCATTCCACAAACATCTCCTAATAATCAGGCCAACAAGCACTTGAAGGCACATTACAAACAGAGATGTGCTAAATGAGTGACAATATGCATTTTAGTAAGATACGGCTCCGGCAATTGCAAATTTTTACCAAAACTGAGATCAGAATTTACACCAGACCAGACCAATCACTTGAAAGCAGTAACCACCGACAAAATATAGAGGCCCGGAACGGTTTGCACATTGCAATTTAGCTTCTAACAAAAATATGCTATCACGGAAAAAGGTAGAACTAAATGGTAAAGTTGGACTCAGAATAGAATAAGAGAATGTATAACCCTGCAGAAATAGTTCAGCAGTTCTTCCTTCCTTAGCTCATCGTCGTATGATTTTCGATTGGAGGAGTCAAGTAAAACCTAAAGAAACATCACAACAACAACACTTTGTTGTCAGAGTTAGAATTAGTGTTGCCAAAAACAGTTAGATCAATCAACAAACTGATAACCAATAAATTCACCTCATATGCATTATGAAGTTTTTTAAAAGCTTCAGCAGCCTTCTCATTGCCACTGTTTTTGTCAGGGTGAACCAACATTGCCTAGAAACAAAACAAGAAAGCATACCAGTAATTTGCAGAAAATTTCGGCTTTTCACAAAATACTTTCCAAAATAAAAAAGAAACAACTGCTAGGAGCATGCAAAAGAAATTTCAGGATTCATAAGAGTATTTCATATAGCAATCTAGAATTAAGGCCCGAGATATAGAAACTTATTTAAACAAATCCGAAAAGCTAATGTACTAATCCCAGTGGTTTATACAGCAAAAGTACTCAAAATTTTCTGAGTAACAAAATAAGCAAAGGATTGATGCCTGGTACCTTTTTCCTGTACTCTTTCTTCAAGAAATTTACATCCACATTCTCGTATCGAGGTAAACCCAGTATCGAATAGTGATCAGGACAGCTCAACAACCTAACAATTTCATCTTCAGAAGTTAACTCAAATTCAGCCCCACTGGTTGAGGGGACTCCAGGGTTACGATCTCTTGATAACCCAGAGCCATTTACAGAAAATGAATCCTGAAAAGCTTCACCACCAAAGAAGCTTTCTTGACCTTCCATCCCCCCAGATTGTTCAGGGCTTTGATTGGACCTTCTATGTTGATTAATCTTATCTTTTAAGCAGTATATTAGAATGTCACTAGAGATAAAAGACAAATTTAAACCCAAAAGTAAGCCCCAAAATCCAACGTATGTCCATGAACAATAAATGGAGTACATCATCACAACAAATAGCGCAAGCCGTTCACGGTTCAACATGAATGCCAACCCTGATTAATAGGAAAATAAGGAAGTATTAGTACAAATAAGGCCACAAAGAGACCAAACAAGCCATGGAGACATGACAAAACAAATTACCAAAGGCATCGACAAAGAAGCCAAACAATCCAAAGAGACATGAAAGGAATTACCTCCCATCATAATCACAAATGAGGTTGTCCAGAAGCTTCCACAAAACCACAGAAAAGAAGCCCCAGATATTGCAGCTACCAAAAGGCCAAGGGTGAAACCTATGGAAACGCCCACGAATGCAGCTATAGCCTGAGTGAATCAACATTTAATACAAGTTTACAAGTGCAAAAATACTCTTGACAACATAACCTAGTCAGTAATCCATGAACAAAATGTTTTGAAATATGTCTGAAAATATAGATCTAGTTATTTTGCATTTATTTGTTTGGAATTAGTGAAGCAAACAGAAAGATGCAACACTTACCAAAGCAATAAGACACTTGAGCATCCCAACCATAGCAATTACTGACAAAATGCTACACCAAATAACCGAGAAAAAGGATGTTGTCCCCAAGCATAGAATGGAGTTGATGCCTCTTAGGGTACAGTCCAGCCAAACCATTGATAAAAGAAAAATTACGTTGCAAAAATGTATGAGCCACTTTACAATAACAGGATATGCTTGCTTAATACTCTGCCTAATACAATCATGCACATCACAGATCTTCGTTGAGAGAGCAGAAAGCAAAGGCCTCTGCTTCTCGAGCCACTCAATTGCCAGCTTCCACATGGACAAAGCTGATAGCCTCAAGTTTGTAACAAACTCACTTCCAGAAATTTTCATATTTTCCTTCATATGTTTCAATTGAAAGCGATTAAGCAAGTATCCCAATCCAGACTCTGAATATTTAACGCCTCTTTCACTGACAGGAAATGCTCCAACTTCTCCCTGCATTCTGGATGAGTCTGTCAAAGGGCTACTGCCATTAATTGAAGTGTTCATAGAAAAGTATTTCTTTGGATTATTTATTTCATCTACCCTCTGTTTCTCTTTTCTCTGAAACTTTCCAAAATTCTGTCTGATCCTGTTCTCATCAGCAGCATGGCTGGTTTTCCTCGTAATATCTACAGGACTACCTGGTATGCTACAATCTGGAAGCTGTTCACCAGGGAAAACCATCCCAGAAGATTCCAAAGTTTTCTTTTTGTGGTTTTGAAAATGGCGATCTAACCCATTCTTCTGTTGATTGCCTTTTCTAGCCATGTTATGTTTTATTTTTGGAACTTTAGTGAAAAGAAAGTTGAGTAGAAGCAATTCTAACTATCTTAAGGAACACATGATATGCCCAATTCATGCCATGTGAAAATCATAGGCTTTCAACGCTCAAGTCAATAAGCCAATCTCTGCATTGGGGAAAAAAAGAACTTCAAAATATTAATCCAATGCAAAAGGATAAAAAAAAAAACTAGCATATTCAGTACAGATACAAATCCAAAAGTTAACAATTTACATGTACAAATTTGTCACGAAACTAGAGGGTAAAACATCAAAATGTATGTTAATCATTCCAGGATTTCACGTGAATGAAGCACACAACCAAAACACAACTACTCGACTATTTTGATGTTTTACCCTCTAGGTTACATGTTCCATCATGTTGCATTGACCAATTGTGAAGAAACAAAATAACATGATGGAACATGTAGCCTAGAGGCACATTAAGAGTAAACTCTGCAACACCCAATACACTCTCCTAACGTTCAAGAGTTTCATTCAAATGACTATAGAAAATATTTCTGCAAACATGTGAAGGTAATAACTTTGGCCATATAGTCAAGTGGATCTTAAATAGGTAAATAGACTGCAAGGAGCAACCATCGGTTCGGTTGTATGTTAATAAGGGAAGCAAAAGTACATGCACTTAGGCGGAAAAGGAATCATATCATGGTTAAATGGGAATCGACCCACATAACTGACTAAAAAGTTAGGGCTAACCAAAGAAATCAAACCCAGAAAACAGGACAGAAACCCATGCAAAGAAATTGAATCAAACTTCTATCCGAGCACTAGTGGCTTCGGGTAAAACTATGAGAGAAGATAGGAAGTAATTACTCAGAGACCACCCATTGATGATCCAAACCCCAATTTTGGAAGAAACATTTGGGATATAACAATAATAATGAGAAGAAAAAAAAAAAGGATCCCCAATTGCGTACTAATCCCAAGAATGCTGTTAAGATCAAGAACCAATGTGAGGGAGTCCCAATCCGCCATTTCTTAAACAGAAATCCAATTTGGAACATAATAAATAACGATACGAACATACCTTGAGGCTAGAATACTAAAGCTGCAAGTTTCCAGAGAGAAAGAGTGGTGTAGTTGCAACAAAGAAAGCCCAGCAAGCCCTGAAACCACCACACGAGAGCGCTAAAGATACGATTTTTAGAGCACACTGGTATTTCCATTTTCTTCACTAAACTGTGGTTATATATATATCTACATATATATAATTGAGCAATCTAAAGGAATATTAACAAGAACTAAAACAAAATGAACAGATAAAGAATAATAGACAAAAGTGGCAAAAAGAAGAAAAGGCTGTCTCTGAGTCTATCCGGGCAACTGAAATTTTGTCAGAATCCCTGACCGGAAAGACATTAAAGAAAAGAGGAGATTTTTACGGCCTTTTCTCTTCTGGTTAAGTCAAAATTGTTCTTTCCCAACAACGTCTTAGCTATTCCTCACTTCTCAGATTCTTACAAGCTAACCTCTTCGCTGGTGGATGTTGCTGTTGTCGTTGTTCCCTTCCTTCAGCTCTTGTCTGCTGGAATACGGGCTATACTCCTGTACTCTCTGTCTGTGTCAGTGTACGGCAAAGTCTGTGTCTTTTTGGCTTTGGGTGCGTGACTATGGTAACCCCGTCCCTTGGATTGACCACACCAACCACCATCACTTGTTTTACTCGTGTTTTTTTTTCATCTTCGTAAACGGAATTAGACATTAAAGATTGATTACTACTTGTAAAACAATCCTCTGTTTTTATTTATACATATATATATATATATAAGCTTGACTTTAATATAGAGATTAGAGATAATAAACCGAGTTAATGGGACCCTTCTGTGACATGGTTAGAGCTCAGTTTGCTTGAATCGTCCAAAACAACATTATTTTGTAAGGCCAAGACTCGGGTTTGAGGATCAAAGCCCAGGTTAATCGAGCTTAACCCGAGCTTTTTGCCAATCCTAGACATACTCATTCCAATTGTACTAATCTCCTCTGTATACGAATGGTAATAAATCAAATTGAGCAAGATCGGGACAAAAAACACAAAGCAAATTGAAGACTTGAATTTGAATCCAAACTCAACTGAGTCTGAATAAACAAATTTGATTTCATCTTATTCAAACTCGAAACATATTAAAAGAAATCCATACTTTTTTGTTGAGTTAGGTGTAGATACCTAACCTGAACAGGTTCAAATCAACTCAAAAGAAATGCAAAACAAGATAAATAGGGCTTAGCTTGAATCAATCAAAATTAAATTTAATCCGCTAACTTGAACTAGATCGAACCTATTCGGGTTCAGATCCCAATGCTATCCCTGGCTCCGGATGATGAACTTTGTAAATAGACCTAGCATAAGATAGGGGCGGATATTTATAACATCAACTCCATCTGTTTAATTCTAATGGATTTTCTGCAGAATTACATTAGAATTCCAATTCCTTCAGCTGCTATTTTTATCTGATGTCTGCTATAAGACAGTCCACATTCCCTTGCATTTTGATCTTTCCATCACATAAAAACTTTAAAAACCCTGGCACAACTCGCAGGTTGTAAGAAAGATGGAGCGCCAATTGAACTTGAAAAAACATGTAAAAGACAACATAGTTCCAATACCTCTTACGGTCGAACTCTAAACATGGTCTCTCAAACAAGAAACCATATTCTTCTGATTGGCTTTCTGGTTTAAAGTCTCCACTCAACAAGGTTTTAGGCTTCAAGTCAGAGTTGTCACATAGGGAGGAATGAGATAATTCCAGACTTGAGCTGCTCACCACATAACAATCTCGTGAAAGGTAGTGTTTGCCTGGCTTTAACTGGTTGTTTGCAGATTGTGAATCAACAATCACAGTTACAGCTTTTGAAGAGTTCTGAATTCTAGTCACATTCTGATGGTACAGAAAACCTCAGAGTTGCTACTGCTCTATTGCAAAAGTCTCTTTAAGTATGATTCTGGAAAAGAGAGGCAAAAAAGTGATTGAAACCAAGTGTAGACATACTTCTGATGAAACCGGGAAGGGTAGGCAGATTCTGTGGTTCATCGAGAAAAGGTGACAAATCATGGAACAGGCTCATACATCAATGGTCATTTGATTCAGTTGGCATTGATGAGTTGGTATCTTCTTGCCAAAATACCGATACAAAGTTGACTCTTCAACACACCTCAGGTAATGGTGGAGACTGGAAATGTGAACTCCCTTCCATTCATGGGAGTTCAAATGACGTAGAGCTCTGACCTCTTGCCATCCTACTCTGAGAATTTTAAGTACAAATCTTCCACATGAGTGAAAAGGCGAGCCTTCAGAAATGGCTGACTGGAGTGGAGGTAACCCAAAGAACTGGTCCTTAACTACTCATGATCCGCTAGCAAGAAGATGAAGTAGTTGATAAATGAAATTAATCAACTTATAAGAGAGAACAAATATCAAGAGATAGTCAACGGCTTTTTCAAATAAGTTTGACGAAATTGTCATGATCCACGCAAATATATAGAGCTGATACAAAGGGTGCTGAAAATGCCTAACCTTTATCAATTTGTTTATTTGGTTAATCACTTTCAAACCTCTTCAAATTGGGAGCTCAAACTCAAGTCCTCGCCAGCTCTACAGCAACTGCCTCAGAGGTTCTGTGGCTGCTAGAATAACAAATATGAGAGAAACAACTACGCAGCCTGCGGATAAACCCGTTCTGGTTGAAATAAATGGTGTTCAAGATACGATCGAAGAACTGAAGATATTGAAGGCTATCGAAAAGTGTAGTGAGTACAAGAAACATTAAGTAAAGGAATTGGTGTGCAACCTGACTTCTCATAAAATCCTTATGGAAATGGTCCGTAAAGGAATTGTTGTGCAATCTAATTTCTTACACGAGCCCAGATACGAAAATGATCATAACTGAACATTGCCTTGTTCCAATTGCAAGTGACACTGTGAAGTGACGCGTAGTTAATGCATCTGAACCTTGTACACAGAGGTGCCTAGGGTAGAAAGTTGCATATATCACAATAAGCAATAGCTTCCAGGCATATCTCAAAGGACAACTTTATTTAGTTCATAATAGGGAGTAAAAGACTAGCATAGTATTCATTCACAATACATTTCAAAGATCCGAATGAATATGAACAACATAACGGTTCAAACAAGTGTCGGTCTTTGCAACAAGTAATTTTCTACAAGAAGAATATTGAATCCCAGCCATGCCCTAATTATAGGAAGATATTGTGCTGCGAAATGAATGTGCTGAAAACCACAGAGGCAGTGAAAAGCTGTTCTCCACAGAATACATCTCCTTCCACACTCCACTCCTTCGATGATACACCAAAACCTGTCTATGGGTTGCCAGGAAAACATATTCACCCGTCTGGCTTATTGGAAAAATACCAGGCACCATTACCCTGATACATCTCAAGCTCACCCTATCAACCACATGCCATTGCTCACTCTGATAATCACTCATCACCCAAATTGTCATCCATGCATCCGAAATCTGAATAACAGACAAGCATCCATCCAACTCAAGCAAATAAACCCTACTCCCAACTCCATAACTCACTTGCTCTGGCAAAGAAATCTTCCTCCAAACATCTAAATCCAAATCTAATGCAAGTATAAACAAACAACTACCAGTTAGCCAATGAAGTGATCGATTTACAAAAACAACTTGATTTTTATTCATGTGTGTAAAATGTTCATTTTGAGATGAAATGAACTTTCTCCATGCATTCAAACCTGAATCAAATACCAAGCATATGAATGTTCCATCTGGCCTATGGCCAAAAGTACGATGATAACCAGCCAACACAACATTAAACTTCTGCATAGACAAATTGCATGCCAAACCAACTAGAGCGGCATCACCATTAGGATAAAACCTTGTCACAGGCCTTTCTCTACTCTTAGGCAATAACTTAAACTCTCTAGTCATCGGATTGCAAACATAATAAACACCCTTATGAGGAATACTTGAACAACACAACAAGCCGTTACTCGAAGCCCTAACTTTAACTCTGTCTCTCAAGAAATCTAAAGAGAACTCAGAAACGCCCCTTTGCTTATCAACGCATATCAAGTTAGATTTGGCATCTGATGAATCCGAAATGTCAACCAATAGCATCCGGTTCTTGGCAGATACTTCGTTGTAGAGTTTAATGAAATACTTACCTGATGATAATCTGTACCAATGCTTGCACACAGCTTTGGCTCTAAATAAGGGCTTCACAGGGAGTCTTGCAAGGATTTGAAGTGTAACTTCATCAGGAAAAATTCCGTCTCTAGAAGACATAACTCACTCCGAGAATCAAAAAGTGAATCCAGGTACACAATTGTGAAACCAGAAAGGAAACGCGATATCCTTACCAGAGGGTAATTCGACGTGGATATTACAAGAACGTTAATTTCAAGGATCTGGGTGTAGAAACTTTTCAGTTATACCCTAAGAAATGGCCATCTGAGTAAGAAAAAGATCGTGTCCTGCACAATTCTGCGCAACCATCGACAAAGCGCAAAAATGGGTGTAGTCTACAACGATATAATTAGGATTGGATTGTGTTATTTAGAAGGTGATCAAAGTAACAGATACAGAACCTCACACAGCGTTCGTCAACAAACGGAATATGCCCGTGAAATTGCCATTTTTCACTTCGAAGATGGGCTTAGGTTTTGGTGGATCTCAGGCTCAGACTTTCACGAAGTGATCCAAAATGTCAGGACATGGACATCGAATGAAACTAAAAACCCACGACGAGTATGATGTTTTTCCGACAAATTGTGTCTTCTAATGTGTATGCCAATAAATTGATCTGCCAATCCACAGCTTGTGGAGTTTTTTTTGTTTGGTACATCAGAAGCGGGAAACCAAGCCTAATATCGAGGAATCACAATCTCATGTGCAACTGCGCTCAAAAGAGAATATAGTGCAGAGAGAGGGCTGTGTCACACCTGCTAGTTATGGACAAGGTTGTCAACACATTGGTTCTCTTTACGTAGGGCATGTAAGGTAATATACTGTGAGTCGTGGACTAGAAAGGAGCGGATATCATATATTACATTGACTAAGGGATGAGATTATAGATCCTCCTAAGAATAACTCAGGCATCTAAGTGCTTTCTTCAAGTCGGATTCAATAATCAATCCGTCGTACTAAACAGTAAAATAGATTTTAAATTTCAAACTATGAAGCCGAAGGCTTTCACTTTTTGTAAGGCCCTTAGTCCGGGGATTGGAAGTTCAGCATATACCAATCTTTTAAAAAATGAATCAAAATAATAAAAAATGAATAAAATTTAAATTTTAATATATAGTTGAAAGAAATTATTCTCACTCATCAAAGAATTTAAATTTAATTAAAAATATTTTTATATAAAATTAATTAATTTATTTATGTTTATAAAAGTTATTAATTTTGATAATACAAATATTTTTATTAATTTCTTTAACAATTAATTAATTTACTAACTAATTACTTTGAGTTTGTAATTTTTTAATTTGGATAGTAATTATAGAAAATGTATGATATAATTATTGTACTAGATTGTTAAATATTCAATAAATTTAAAATTAACTACTTTACTTAGTTAATTGTCGTTTCATAATCTTATATAAAGTAACTTACAAGGATTATATGTTTATGTTACTTATAACTAATAAAGAGGAAAGCATGAATTATTTTCTTCTTGCATAAAAGTAATTATATAAAACGGTATCATTTTAATTCACATATTTTAATGTTATTCTTATTGTTCGTATTATTTTTATTTGTGGTTCGTGTCAAAGTCAGCGTATCAATTACATAAGGCTCTTCATTTTGTAGGAATCTGACGAGGGATATAATATATGGAGTCATTTTTTGTATTTTACAAGGAGACTGCTTCTGTTAATTAAACATATGACTTTGTGGTTACAAAAAAAGAACATTTACTAATTATTCTAAGGCCTTTTGGAAATTTGGTTAATTAAATTCAACTAATTATAGATTAATAGATTGGATTTGAATTAATTAAATTTTAAAAACTTAACAGATTTATGCACGGTCAAGTCATTATTCTTATATATTTAAAAGATATAACAAATTAAATAATGTTTTAAAACTTATATAAATTAAGTCAAAATATTGTTTTTATTAATATGACGTATCTATCTATTAGTCATATTATTTAAAAAACATTTTGACTTGATTTATATAAATTTTAAAATTTTAGTCATTAAATTAAAATTTTAAAAGTTTAACACTAAATGTAAATTTTAAAAATTAAACATTTTTAAATCTGTAAGAAAAACATCATTAAATTATTAATTATCATTACACATTATTCAAAAGAAAACCTCCAGCAATCATGAAGGAGAATGGAAGCTTTAGTTTGGACCACCAGACCAATGTTGCACATTCAAATAATAGCTCCTCCTTATATCCAAAAACCATCGACATTATTAGATTCCTGAATTGTGTATGAAGATTCATCTTCAGACTCACCTCATGCATGGAACAAAAGGGTGTTTGCTATTATTCAATCATGGCGGTGTTAAATGGAACTCCAAGAAGTAGCGTATGTCTCCTAGTATTTCAGGCACCGATTCCTTTGTCTCAACATGGTTATTTTGTTTGTCCTGTGATTGGAGGGTCACATCAATTTTCCCAATCTACGTAAGACACAGAACCCAACATAGTGTTTTCCCAATGTCACATGTTCAAATCCGATGGTTTTACTTGTTCCTCGACTCGCATGGCATGCAATTGTAGCTCCGTAGATAGATAGATATAGTAGTACATGCTGAATTCACCATTATTGCAAGTTTGGTACACCAATGCCAATTCATCCTACCCTCTTCTCTCCGATAACTCTAGGATCTTATGTTGGTTTGCATTGAATTCGGTCTGGATCGACGTAGGGTTTGAGCTCTTATTAGTTTTAATCTCGAATTTGAGTTTGATCCCGTTTGAATACTCGATAGGGCTTGAGCTCTTATGAGTTTTACTCTCGAATTTGAGTTTGATCTGATTTGAATACTTGAATGTGAATTGGAGTTTGATTGGATTTGAATATTTGACTTTGAATCTAGTTAAATTTTGTTTAACTAGTTAGCAAATTTAACTCAATTAAATTGTTATGATTGGTTGGATAAAAACAACTATCAATTTTAAACTCAACCGAATTTAATACATAAGTATGATCAAATTCTATTTAACTCATTGAGTTTAGATCATGTTGAGTTAAATCATATTTAAGGATGACAAGTTTAATTGAGATCAAACTAATTTTAATTTTAATATGTTGACTTTAAAACTAACTATGCTCAACTAATTTCATCGATCTTAATTGAATCGAACATAATTAATTAGCCATTTTAGTAAAAAACCTTGAAAGAATAAGTAAAATTATTCATTTGTGATCAAAAATCATGAATTTGAATTATAAAACAATTTTTGTAAAATATAAAGAAAATGTTGTGCATATTTAATAACTTTCAATTGGTATTAAAGCGATCTCAATAATTACAATATTAAGACAAAATTATAGTTATTGAACGTAATATAGAGCCTAATTAGCATTATATTATATATATGTATAAACTTGGAGTGGAATTGAAAAGGATACATAGAGTATGGGCAAGGAGTGGGACTGAACATACCATATATAACCACATGTACGTGAATGTGACATGGTGGTTGACAGGTTATGGAGACAATCAGACTCTCTGTCTGAAACTCTGAATAGGAGAGACACGGCGGAGAGACGACAATCAGCCGGCAGCTTCTCGCCGGCCGGTGAATAGATTAGAGTACTTTACATGTATAGTATGAATGAGCAATAAATTGACTCGGGTTTGAGTTTGATAATAAAGATTTCTTCGATCCAATTTGTTGAACGATTCGAAATTTGATTAAACATATCATTTCACACAATTTTATTACATTGTATGAACCATTTGTCTGATAATCTTAAATTAAATTAATAATATCATTTTGACATAATTTTGATAAAATAATATTATTTTGATATTTTGGTCAAACTAAATCGAATTGAACTTAAATTTACCTAATTGGGTGAGCTCTTGAAAGGTAGATAAATACTTTTTTTATCTCAAATGCCTTTTATAAGAAAAATAAGCTGTTTAATTATAACATAGAAAAGTATTTTTTAGTTGATGTAGTTTTTTGACAGCAAAGCTTTTAAAAGTTTAAATTTTGGCTTCTTAAAAAATAATTTTAAAATAAAATTTTAAATCAATTAATGAGACTTTTTAGTCACTTTTGTCTTTATATTTTACATAAATTTTACAATACCCACAAACTCATCTCTTCATATTTATTTTAGGATTTATATAATAGTATTTGACTTTTTATATATTTTAATATTTATTTTGATATTAGTTTTGCTTATATTATAATCCATATAAAGATTTTGGTTAAATATATTTTCATTTATGTTTCATATGGTTTAAAATTATATAATAATTGATATATTGTGATTTGCATATTGTTTAACATACTTTGAATAATATTATATGCATAAATAATATTTACTACAAAATAAAATATAGTTGAAATTAATAAAATATTTTTAATATTGTGAAACAGTCTATTGTATGAAACTCAATTTAAAAAGTTGTTTTAATTAACAGTCAAAAAATCAATTAATTTCTTAAAAAAGATTTTGTAAGAAAAGCTTTACTAATAAAAACCTACGCACTAATTAACATTATTCTTAAGATCTAAAAGATGAAACTTGTTGAAAGGCGGTTTTTGGAATCGAGACAATCCTTGTTTTCTAATTAACAGGAACCAAATCCTTTGAGTTTGAAGTCTATATATATATATATAAGTCACTAAAGGACATACATATATTTAACAAAACATAAAACGCAGGCCAAGGCATTTGGAGGTGGCGAGTTTGACCATATCTTAGAAGACTGTGATGGTTATGTAAAGACCCACATAATTTTTTAAATTTATATATATATAGAATTAAAAAATAAGCATTAAATTATAAGAAAATGACATTTTCTTGGTTTTTTTTATAAATTTTGTTGGAGTTGATGGGACACTGTTCTTTACAAGTACCTAGATTCTCACTTCCCCACCTCTTCTTCCTCTTTTCGCTTTCTTTAATATTCCTTGAAATGTGCTCTCCTCTTCCTACCTTAACCTGGTATAATTATATGATATAATGTATTTAACTACTCAAATTCGTATTTAAATTTCCGATATAACGGTAAAAACGAGACGTGAAAAATGGATCGAATCGGGTCGGATCAGATCGGATTGGATGGTGTCCAGAATTAAAAGAAAATGTTTGTATGAACTGTTTCAACTCTGCTACTGGTTTTTCAACCAAAAAAAAAGAAAAAGAAAACTCTGCAAATGGTTACTTATTTGCATAGTTTCAGGTGAGCTGACTTTGGTAGGAGCTCTGATTGTGCACCTGAAACAGGGACCAGACTATAGCCCAGACCAGACCAGACCACACGAGCGCCCACACACGCACTAACTGACTGACCATTTCCAAATTGATTGCAACCGAACCGACGGGCCAAAAGCTGCCACTTGGACAACCAAAAGACCATTTAGACACAACCCCACCCCTTGTCTCATTGTACGGACACGAGAACAAAATATAATCAAGTGTATTTTAAATTACTCTAAAATTAAAAAAAAAGTTTGAGTAATAATATTATTTTGTTATAATTAAATAATAATTATTATTATTAAAGACGACTTCAATAAAGTTACAAATTCAAATTACGAAACGGGTCTCTTTGTAAAAACATAAAAAAGATCGCATATATTATGACCCTTCTTATATTTTAGGAGAGTTTCGCACAATAATTATGATAATTTTTATAATTAAATTAAATTATAGTTTATTTTAATTTAAAGTATATTAATTAATAAAGTTAAATTTGTTTTAATCAAAATTATTAATTTATTAAATTTAAAATTTTATAAATTTCATGAAAATAAAATTTTGTTGACCATTTCAAATTTACCCATGTTGCCTGTGGATTTACCCCAACCCCAACCCCACAAGCCGGTCGGGCAGATATTATCATATGTACATACCTGAAATTAATTTCTTTTAAAAATCAATTTAAATAATTAATTAAATGAAATTAATATCTGTTTATTACTTTAATTAGAGTTTAACCTGCAATTAAAAAAATACGTATATAGGACGCATGTTAAGTCGGTTTACTCTTCTTCTTTTTTGGGGTCTTTTGGAGGACCCCACTCAGCCTATCAAGTCTCAACCGCACCTCCTTATATACCTCCGCCATTACTACACCAGTAACACTCTCTTCTTCATCTTCTTCTTCATCTTCTCTCCATCTCTGAACATGGGAGAGAGAGAAAAGTTTCCAAAGATGAAAGCTTGGCAGGAGTTTCTGAAAGGTACGAGTCCTTTGCCTTATGTGGAATGTCAAAGCTTTTGTGTACAGTTTTTCTGGTGTTGTCAGTGACAAGGAGTTGATGGTATTAAATTCGTAGACTTTGAACATGCTCAAATTGTCTATAGTTTCTTGAGAAATGAGTTTGCTTGTTCCTGGGAATGTTCATTAATGTCGTAGTTTCAGTGAAGAAGATGGTTAATTCTAGCTCATACCAGTAAGCCTCTCTGTGCAGGTGACCTTCAGCTTGAAGGTGAAGTTTCAGGCGAGAGTAAGAGCATGAAGAATCCATGCTTCTGATAATCTGGTGCTATCCTACCTGAGCTTTTATCGCTACCTTTTTTTTAATTTATCTTTGTTTTTTTTCTTGACCTTGTAAGACCTTTTCTTGACCTTGTAAGACCCCATTTTCATTTCCTTCTCTTCATTTTTTCTCAATTCATGGACTTTGTATCAGAATCTTCTGATATGAAGTTCAAACCTTTTCTTTTCCCGTTCTTTCCCGACTCAGCTTCTCCTTCCTTGTCTATCCCTCCTGAGCTGCCTATCTTAGACTAGAATATGATCACTCGAGTTAAAAAAAATACAAGTTTTGGTTGACAAACCAATGGAATATCAGTAATTCCCATCTGGGTTTTGCTTTTTTTCCCTTACATGCAAGTTTTTATATAGAAAACGTTCTGAGCTAGTGATCCTATCAGAAAAGTTTTTGTAGAAAAAAGAAGAAGAAGAAGAAGAAAAACCCTATCTTTCTTATTCTGTCAAAGCCATCAATTTCGATTGGTATTATGTGTGCAGAAAATATGCTTTTGCAGAGCATAAGTGTTGGTTGTTTTATACGTTGTTCTTGTTGGCTGAGAAAATAATAAAGCATAAATATTCTCTCAGATCTGTGTAAGAGGGCCTCTTCTTCCTCGTGACAGCTCTAGTGTACAAATTTGTGCGTGTCCACTGTATTATTGAAGGGGGTCTATCCTCTTTTCTCGAGACCCTTTTTTGTACCAAGAAAAAGTTGTCCATTCAAAAGCTGTCTGGCTTGCTACTTACTGCAAAAAAAAACAAAAACAAAAACAAAAAAACATAATTTTCCACAATCAGAAGAAGTTTGTAAATGGATGGATACCAAAACAAAACAAAACAAACCAGAGTTGTTCTAAGGTTATGCTTCTTTCTTGAACATGGTGCGCTCCTCGTCAATGGAGGTTTATGATTCCGTTTGTAATGCAAAAGTTTTGGAAAATGTCAACATCATGAAACCCGAAATCTGTTAGGCAAGTTGGTGGACCAAAAATAATCAGTAAGCCATGATAATTCTATCAGATCAATCATTCTTGTGGTTAACCCTACCTGCCCCCAGGAATTTCTAAGATAGACATCTGTAATTATGCATTAACACTGGTGTTAATTGTAGCTTCCAAGCCTAAGATGAAGAGAGTTGAAAACAGGGGTGAAGAACAGACAGATTTTGTATGAAGTTGGGGTGTGATTTGAAGGATGATTATGGTTCACTAACATGAAAATAAAACAAATTACTTTGATTCTTATCATTATATCTAATGTTTAATTTAGCATATGTTACTTTTAAATCTAAATTCGAACTCAACTTTTCAATTAAGGATATCTTCTAATGGATCTCTTATATTATAATCCTTTTAATGGAATTTGCTTTTATTAACTATATCACTAAGGGATTTAATTAGGAGTTAATATTATCTCCTGTATCTTGTCACAAACAAGATCAGATTATCTGTTCAATATTGTTTCAACTTATCTTATCTACATGTTTATGTAGGACTTACATAAATATGTGAATAGAGATAAGTTGGAGCAGTGTTGAAATAGTAAAAGTGGAACAGCATATACCTTTTTGTTATAAATCCTTTTTTTTTTTTTAATTTTCAAAATATAGAAAATGGGAAAGTTACATTACTTAGAATGATTGATGTGAAACCCTAAAATTGGTGCTAATTATTGGTTAGGATTCATTAGTCAAAACCCATTTTATAGTATCAAGGCAAAAAAGAAAAGGTGAGGTAGGAGACTTCTAACACAAAATGATGGCCTCCACAAGTGGGTGTTGAAAAGCGAAATGCCTTTACCTTGATTTATCAAGAATTTTCTTTTCACCTCACTTTTGGCAGTGTAGAGAATGTGACCAAAATAAAAACCCTAAATTGAAATGAAGAAATTGAGGAGGAGCAAGCTCTTACTATTTGGGGGAAAAAAAACAGAGAGCTAAAACTCTAAATTGAAATTGGGAAATTGAAGAGGAGCAAGCTCTGGTTATTTGAAGAAACCCTAAATTAAAATTGAGGAGGAAGGAAGCAGAAGCTCTCATCATTTGATTTGAGCTGCTGAGGTCTCTATTCCCAACATTGGGCCCTGTGTTTTACCATCTTTGAGCAACATAGTAACATGGCTCACTCATTAGGTTTTTGCTTTTGCTTCAAATTTTCATCTTTCAAAAGGCGTAGACTGACTGACAGACCAGAGGGACTGCAAAAACCAAAAAATGAAAAGGATAGGATACGATACGACGTCATCTCATCTCATCCCAATAATGTGTTGATGAAAATTTTACACCTATTGCTGTTACTTTTTCAAAAAGTACCCCCGCTTTGACTTTTTATCCATCTTGCATCATATGCAGGGTTCATAATTAAAGCTAAGTTGATTGATCTTGAATCCGTAAATTTGATTCAAATTTACTTATAAAAATAGTATTATTTTAATCTAATTTTTTAAACTAGTGTTCTTTTAATCAAAAAGGATGTCAAATATGACTCGGCCTGTTAGGTCTTATATGTGATCCGGTCATTATTTGTTTTTCACGTTTTTCTTTTAAAAATATGGTAGACCGGGTCAGGAGCAGCTAGGGCTTGACTCAGCCCATTGACAAGCCTAGACTTCAACCCTAATTATCTTAAATTTACATTTTTTAAATGAAACAATTTTAAAATGTCTATAATAAATTTGAGTATAGTTTAAATTTTACTGTTGTTTTGTAAAATAATTTTAGTGTGTCAAATAAAAAGATTGCTTTCCACGTTCTCGTGACTGGGCTGATTATTATCAGTTTTGGGCCTTTTCTTGTTATAATTTCTTAACGGGCTTATCTGATGGATCCATCTACAATAATGATTTCTATTTTTTAATATAATAAAGCGTCTCTTTCACTGTCATTTAACTGTTATATTTAGTTAAATTACTGTAATTAAAATAGACTTGAAGCAACAGCTCATTTGTAGGGATGTCAAATGTGGTCAGCCTAGTCCCATTTAAGCATGGGTTGATCGGACCATTGGTTCGCTTGACTGTTGTTTCAAAAATGATATTATTTTTAACGTTTTTTTTTAATATGGTGAATCAGATTAGGCCATGAGCCTTCCTGACCCGATCCATTGATAAGTCTACTCATTTGTGATCATAAAGTTAAAAATAATCACTTCATAAAAATTCAAAAAAATGTTATGTATATTATAACTTTCTCTAAATTTACATAAAATGAAGAGTCTTGTGTATTGAACATGTTGATTGAGGGCAGTAAAAATGATATAATATACTATGTAACCCTAAATAATATAAAGTGTGAGATTTTTTAAGTAATTATAGAAATAAGAAGGTTACTTTTTATTTTATCTTTTAAACAAAAGATGTGATTTTTATTTTTGTATAGTTTTATGACTGGAAAATATAAAATATACATTTGATTTTCTTTTTCTTCACTTTTAATAATATAAAATGGTTTATATGCAAAAAGATGTCGGCCGTTTTTTTATTTATTATTACACGAAAAGCCATCAATTTTGACTTCCACATTTAATTGGCGGGGAATCTTAGTATTTGGAATTTGAAGCATTAAATGTGAGAAAGTCTACGGGCGTGCCCGGGGAAAGTCTACGTGTACTTGGTTGATAGATTTGTGAAATGGTGCATAGCAGCACAGGGAAGTAATGAAAAGTAAGTCGTTATTTGTTGATTATAATTATAAGGATAATAGTTAATATCTCACTTTTAGATAATATTCCATACTTTTCACTTAGTAGAGAAATAAAATTTATTTTTAATAATGACTATTTTAAAAAATATTTTAATATTAATTAATTAATTAAAATAATATAATTAATTAAAATATAATAAAATATAACTAATTAAAATATAACTATTTATTAATAAAAATATTGTGATTAAATAATTAAAATATAATTAATTAAAATATAATTTTAATTAATTAATTAGTTACAATATAATTAATTAAAATATGATTCATTCATTAATTAAAATATTGTAATTAATCAATATATTGTAATTAATTAATTATAATATAAATATAATTAAATTTTATTCATTCCTCTTAACCAACTATTATAATTATAATTATAATTATAATATTAATTCTCATTCCTTACTATATTCATTCTCATTCTTATTACTATTCTTTATACTAACTAATCGCCCTAAGTCTTATGAATTTGAAAACAAAAACCCTGCATTTTATTTTATTTGTTTATTTTAATAAGAGTCTTGTAAATTAATAATGATTTAGAATATTCAATTAGTTCATTGGTTTAACTGTAAAAACTTCCGTCTAATTTCTTAGTTCAATTTATTTTAATAACGCTCTTGTTAAAATTTATCGCTTTATTAATTAATTGGTCAATTTTGTAAATTAATTAATTTTATTTAACAAATTATTAATTAAACTTCAAATTTTTGACATATAAAAGAATCTCTTCCAACTATTTTATTTTTTAATTTTATTCAATTTTAGTCGGTTTTATCCAGTGTCTAATATGGTTGAAAATTTTAACTTTAAATCTACTATCTTCTTGGTTTAACTTTCGATTCGGTTTAAAAACATTATAAATTACACTACCAAATAATGTATTTTCTTATTTGATTTGAAGAGGACAAAAGAAGGAATTATGTAATATAGGTAAACTTAATTGACAATTATAATTATTTTATAATTTAAATTATATGTGCAAAATTGAATTATCATTCATTGAGTTGGAGGAAATTATAAAGATAACACTGCAGAGAACTTGACCGTTTAAAGAAAAATAAGATAAAGGAGAATCTTCCAATATTGGATTCATAATGTGACCTCTTGCTATTTTATTAAAAACTATGAAAATATATGGTAGTTTCCTAAATTGGAGAGCCATTTAGTTTCTTTAGACCATTAACAAAGAATAAAATTTTGGTATAGATGTGGACATTTTGTATTAACATTCAAAAAGTTAATTAAAATATGATAACTAAAGCAACATCAATATTTAGTGGGAGTCCCATTGAGACGTGAGATCTTAAGAAATATGGTAATACGTATCTTTACTCTTATCTAATAGAGAGGTCATTTCTAATAAATTTACTTGATAAAATATAGAAAGTGATTATTATAAATTAAAAGAAATATAGTAACTAATCGATGGAGATTATACGTCTCCTGGGTCATTTTATGTTATTTTAATATAATTACTTAGCACAAAATTTAACTAGGATAATGTTAAAATTTAAATGTCATCCTAAGATAAAGATGGATTGAAAAAGAGTGTTCATTGAACTTGGTGAGCACATTGGAGAGTGCATAGGAATGCCAAACCTATCCTCTTTAGGGGTCAACATTCAACATCTACTTCATAGTTACCTAAAATATATCTATTTTTAAATTTTAGGCAATTTTTAATATCAACCCTGATTTAATTTAATTCAAGTGGCCTCCATTATTGGTTTCCCTGTTTAGGAATAGGTAATTTATAGTCAATTATTGTTTCATTTGTATTTTCTACTACCAATAGTATTAACTATTTGTAGGCTTATCCTTATCCACAAAATCAGATTATAGCTACAATTTCCCAGACAAGAAATGATTGTGACACAATTTTTAATTACTTAGTATATTTTAATAATTTGATTGATAATAGACTAATTCGTAAATTTAAATTAAAATATTTTGAATGGATCAATTTATGAGTTAAATTAGGCTCAACCCATACGAGACCTAATTTCTTAAAATAAAATGACAACATTTTTTTTGAAGAGTTAAGCATCAGATAAGTTTGAGGTTGAAAAAATATGTTGTTTTATACTTTTAATTTTAAAAATTAGTAAGACCGACCCACGAGTGGCTCATAATTATCCATAATTTAATATATAATTTTAATAAATGTTAAAATGCTTATATTGATATTAAAAATTTTGATTTGTTAATTAATAAAAGGCAATTAATTGATATTGACCTCACATTAAGAAATTTTAATTTGTGGATGTTGATAGTACTATCACCGTCTTGGCTACCACTGACCAACTAATTGGTCATATAAATACCCTTTTCTTTAATATACACATACATAGTTAGAAAATGACATTTTGGAAAAGACCATTTCATTGGAAAACTGATAATGATGTATTAATATCTTATTCCTGAATATTTTATTTTTATTTGGACTTAGTCTAAAATTAATAGTTTAAATTTAAATTTAAATTAAAATAAATTTAAAATAAAAAATATTACGTGGTTCAATTTAACTAAATTATGTTATTTTGTTATATAAATAAATAAAAAATTAGCTGATCACATAATTTGTATGACCCAGTCAACAAAAATGAAGGAAGTCAACCTTCTTGGATGTTTCCTAACAGGAATTTGATAGTTGTACTTCACCACCTACACGCCTTCGATGTCTGAAATGCTACACACTTCCAGATATTCTATCTTCCTCTTCTTCTCTATATATGTTCCTCTTCTATCTTATGTAATCTTCATCCATAACTATACTCCTCTAACCTTCTTCCTCTTTCAACCATTCCTCTTCTCTTCCTCTTCCTCTTTCTCTTCTCTGCAACTATAGTGTAAGTTGACAAGCTTTTTCACGTATAGTTATAGCCTGTTTGAGTACAAGGAAATAGCCATGGTTGTTGCATCTCCAACTCAAGTTCGAGATGAGAAGGTTCAGTCCGTCGAGTTGCCTGTAATAGACCTCTCAGCTTCAAGATCAGAGGTGTCAGGACTCGTTGTCAAAGCCTGCCAAGAGTTTGGTTTCTTCAAGGTGATCAACCATGGCGTTTCTGAGGACATTATTTCGAGAATGGAACAAGAAGGTCTCAACTTTTTCGCTAAACCAGCTAACGAGAAGCTGCAAGCTGGACCTGCCAATCCCTTTGGTTATGGCTGCAAGAACATAGGCTTTAATGGCGACGTTGGAGAGGTTGAGTATCTTATGTTCAACACTAACCCTGTTTCCATTTCTCAAAGATCCAAAACCGTATCTGGTGACCCAGTGAAGTTCAGGTACTCTTACTAGTTACTACAGTCTCTTTATCACTCGTATGTCAACTTTAGAAGAAAAATATATCTGCATGTCGCACCATCTTTGGTATCATATCAATCAGTTTTCTGCTTATAGTTTGCTTGTTTCTTTCACTTTCCAATTTGAAAAAGCAATACAATAACCTTGAAAACTAGCAAATCGGGTATAAGGATGAATGGTGGTAAATACTGCAGAATCTGACTGCTGACAGGTCGAGCAACACATGTAGCAGAAACGTAACCATTGTTTTCTTTATTTTATACTTCTTCGCATTATTGAAGTAATAATAAATAATCTTAAACCATTTCCTTAGTAATGTTACAAGATAGAATCACCGAAAAAAAAGGGTCTTGAGAATGGAGTGATCTCTGATTCTCTTCTCCTAGAAGGTGGGATAACATGTCAGACACATAGGCTTTTTCGCTTCTCTGTCACTTCACTTCCATCTATGCACCCACCCATTTTGGATTGACAAGTCAGGGAAAGGTCCAATCAAATCCAGAGAAACTAAGATTAAAGAGAAAAAAAAAACCCTATGCCCTACAAGAATAGGAGGTGATGATTATGAGTTTTGTGGAACTGATGTGATGATTCTTTTCTGGTCCCTGATGGATGTGGCAGCTCTGTGGTGAGTAATTACATTGACGCAGTTAGAGAGATGGCATGTGAGATATTGGATATGATGGCAGAGGGAATGCGGGTCCAGGACACGTCAGTGTTTAGCAGGATGATCAGGGACGTTGATTCTGACTCAATCCTCAGGCTCAATCACTACCCAGCTATACCTATACTACAGAATACAAGAGACCCGTCAGCATCATCTCCTTCTTACAAGGTTGGCTTTGGAGAACATTCTGACCCTCAGATCCTCACCGTCTTGAGATCCAACGACGTGGGTGGCCTCCAGATTTCATTAAATCACGGTCTGTGGGTCCCTGTTCCTCCTGACCCAACTGCCTTCTGGGTCAATGTGGGTGACCTGTTACAGGTTTGTTCCACCGCTCTCATGTGGTAGTATTAATACTGCATTAAGATTTAAGATACAATCTTGTAATTTGAGTATTTATTTAACACGCATTCAAAAAATAACAATCGCAAATCTTTTTTCAATAAAGGTGAAATGGACTGATGTTAACTAAGGATTCCTTCCTGTAGATTATGAATTGAGTTCTTGATGTTGTCAGTGGAGTGGGGACTCACTTCTTACAAGTTCCCATCAAATGGGGGAATATCAGCAGTTCTATTCTATTTTCGAGTAACTAGCTAGTTTCAATTCACAGGTCGGCTTCAGAAAGTTTTCAACTTGCTGTACTTGAAACGATAATTTTTCCTTGATAAAGTACCTCAGGTTTTGAATACTGTATCCACCAGACTCCTTTTTTTCGGATATCTCGGAAGATTTTTGAAGTTTCTGATGTTGACATAAATTAAGCAGGAGCTTTACGGTGAAATGCCACTCTTTTTTCGACTTGCAGACTATGCCGCTAACTAGGGCCTTTTCTACTGCTAAAATGAAGTCGAACTTGTTAGGGAAACCGATTTGAAGATAAAGCTGATGTTTTTTATGTGTTCCTGTTCTGTCTCTGTTTCCTCTGTCTAGGCTATGACAAATGGGAGATTCGTTAGTGTGAGGCACAGAGCTCTTGCGATTTCATACAAGTCAAGAATATCAATGGCATATTTTGCTGCACCACCACTTCAAGCAAGGATCTCTGCACCGCCTGAGATGTTCACACCGATCAGGCCTTTACTGTACAGGCCTTTCACTTGGTCTGAGTACAAGAAAGCTGTATACTCTCTACGGCTTGGAGATAGCCGACTCGACCTCTTCAGGATACGAGGAGGTGACGAATGAATCATTGCTTGAAATAATCTGCATCACTTGGAAATGGTTAAAGGCCGTGTCTTTTTGGTACCCAGATAGCAAAAAGGTCGTGTATTTTTTGTGCCGAGATCGCGGAAATTCTTGCTTGGAAATAGTTAAAGGTCGTATCTTTTAGGTACCCAAATAGGCGAATTTTGTTCAGCAATCATCAAATGTAGTTCCTGGTAAAGAGGGAATGGCTTTTGCAGTTTCTTAGTGTGGTCACTAATGTAAAAGTTTCTATTTCAGCACGGTGAAGTATAAGTTCGGTGATTATGATGTTCATAGATGAAACAAGCATGCCAGAAAATGCTTCACATAAAATTTCAAGTGTAGGAACTAGGGAAAAGTGGATATACTGCCATGCGAGTATATGAAAGGAATTTTATTGAAGATTCAAAGTTAATACAAGTTAACTGTTTCTATGGCCTCTGCTGCTATTAAGAAGCCATAGAAATAACAATGGAGGCTCTCCGAAAACAGAGCCAACAAATTCAGATCGTTTCTTCAGTTAAGGGTTACCAGAAGTTAGATAATGAAATGGAAATAAATCATAAATCTAAGAGTAGCATTAATTATTCACATGAAAAGGTTAAAGACTAGCCTTCTTGGCCGTTCTTTTCCCCATACTCGGCAACTACCTCAACATGCCTTTGCAGGCAGGTAGATACCGAAAGACTATGCGTGACTTTTCGACTTAGCTGCAAGGCGCGAACATTTTTTCCGGCCAGTTTTGTTAAGAGCACAAACACAAGTCTCCAGGATGTCATAATCCTCCTCCCAGAATAACAATGAGGCCTTCTCTGGTTTCTCTAAGAGCATCTTGGATGTTAAGAAACCGGCAATTGTCCACGTCTGGCGAAGTCGTGCCTGCTTGCCAATGAACCTCCCGCTACGAGTGTCGTAGTACTCAGGCCACAGATCTGCAGACAACCTCTTCTCCGCTGTCGCAACAGCCTTCTGTGCAAGTTCTGGTCTACCCATCTTGATGCATGCCAAGGTAAACTGGATAACAAGTGTTGATGTCAGGGAATATCTTTGAAACAAAACCAATAAATTCTAGAATATCATTTAACATAATTGTAGTTAGAATAATATTATATTATGTATACCTGCCATAGAAGTGTAGGCCAAGATCCACCATTGTGATACGACCATGGGCTGCAACATTCAAAGAGAATTAGCAGAGAGAAAAGGTTGCCAATTCGAATCAGTAAATGCCATTGTAGCTGAAAAGGTAAAATGAGGAAGATACAAAAAAGAACACGCATATAAATATAAAACAGGTGTCTCACGTATTTTTAGGATCACTGCCAGTAATTATTCGCCATTCTTCAGACTCCAAAGCAGGGTAACAAATTTTAAGAGGCATACGGGCCACAAGATCGTCCCATTTAGCCTCAATCAAGTTGAGAATACCATTGTTCTGTTTTTGAGTTCCTAAGGAGGAAACAATGGCCCAAAGATTTCCAAGAGTGAAAAATCTAAAATCCATATGGGCAGGTTGAAGATTCCCAATGAGGTAGCCGCCCTCCTCAGGGATCCAATCCACAAGCCATGAAGGAATTTGATCTGGATAGATGTTAAACTTGTTGACTGCATCTTGGGAGTATTCCTCAGTGTGGTAACGATATATCTCATTGATCTTCTTCATATCCACCCAGTAGTACTCTCTGACATGAAATGACAGAGCACTGAGTCGGTTATTGATGGCAGCCACCAAACTTTTCGTTCCATCATTGACAGTGAGCATCTCACGTGCGCAGCGCAAAGCAGTGTAAAATAAGGCCTAGAACATCATATCGGGTAAAGCGTGTGAAAAACTAAGCACGTTTAGTCGCATGCAAAGTAAAGCTATGAATGAATTAATATGGCAAAGCATAGATTTTGCTCAGCTTACTTGGATTTCGAGCGGATGTCCATGAATGCCCATCCTTCTATCAATCATGCACGACCCATCAGTGACAAGTAGAGTTGGAAACATGTCAAATCCATCGGTCAAACACAAATTGAGTACGAGTCTTATGCCTGTCTGGACATCAACCCTCTCTTGCAATGCATAGTCACCTGTGATCTTTCCATAAGCTCTCAACAAAATTATCCACCACAGCCCTGTATATAGAACAAATAATTGCTTTAGATTCCTGCAGTTCTAGACACATAACAGTTCAAACAGAACTACAATGATAATATACAGTGTGCAATCAATTTCCTTTTACCTGAATCTACAGGAGCTACACGCCCAATGGCTGATTCGCCAAAATCAGGATCCAAAACCTCCTCAAATGCTCCATCACTTCCTTCTAGAGGCACAGATTTAACTTTGAAACTTGCAGGCATAAGCCCTTGCCCAGGACTGTAACAGTCCACTGTCTTCTCCCAACTCTAGCAAAACAAGAGATATTTTCTAGTTCTGTAAATAAAAATGCACACTAACTTTTTTATCCCCGTGCAAAAGCATTAAAGGTGATCATGCATAATACTATTATGTCACATCCCCAGCAAAAGTAGTTAATTCATTTTTGAAAGTTTCATCCTTTGCAGCAATTGAAGTTCTCACTCATGGCTGCCAGTGGTATAAAACACAAACCTTCTAGGTCATTTCTTCTGTGCATTGGTTCCTATTTAATAAGAGCTAAGAAGGCGATTAAAACACTGCTATAGCAAGCACTAAGTTAGAGCATTAGAGCCTACCAATAATGTATCAAATCTTTTTAAAGACAAGAATGATTGAAAAGAATAATATTTTGGGAGAATGTGTAAGCATGTCTTTACGAGAATGTCTAAGCATGTCTTTACGAGAATGTCTAAGCATGTCTTTACACCAATACTCTTTGATTGATCTTCTATGGGGCCTCTACTTCATGAGGAAGTCTTAGGTACAAGATAAGCATGTTTAAGGGAATGGGCATGTTGAGCAGTTCAAAAAATGAAGTACCTGTAATTGCAGTGTGTGAAGAAGAAAATTCTTGACTATCTCCGCATCTCCTTTAAGTAGAAAAGCAAGTGCAGATGGTACAAAATCCCGAATGAAGACTTGATCATAGTTCAATGGCTGCTTATCAGCGGGATCATTAGCAGCAACAGTCCCCACTGGATTGCCACAATAATTCACAACGGCATCTTGGAGCAACTTCCATGCCTCCTTTTCAATCTCAGACACGTCTCTCTCAACTCTAGGAGTAGCCTCATTCAAACCCTTTAAAAAATCTATATTTACACCAGATCCATTTATCTCTACCCTATCAGACTTATCTTCTTCTTTAATTACATCATTTTCTGTTTCAATCTTCTCAATCACCAAAGGCTTTACATTCAAGCCACCTTGAATGTAAATCCTCTCGAACCCTTTTTCATTAACATTAGACTCTACAGATGTTGAATGATTTCTAAAATCAGAAGCAACCTTGGGGACTACCAAAACGCCCCTTAAGCCACCTCTACGATCACGTAAACTTGACACAAAAACCCTAGCTTTACCCCAATTCAAATTGGGAGAATGAAAAGCCCTAGAATTCGGATCAAACACAGACTTATAACCCCTGATTTGAGATCCATTACAGCTAGCATAGCAGCATATTCTACGGCTAGGAACGGAACTTGGATGTGATTTCGACAAATTATGTTTAACAACAGGATTATTCAGCTTAGGAAAAGAAAACCCAAAAAGAGCAGAGCTTTTATAACTAACCAAGATTCTGCAACAGGGTTTCATAGTAGACATCCCAATACAGCTACTAGTACTCATACTTGAATCTTAGTATGCGTATACACTATATGTGCAAAAAGAATCTAAACCCACTTGGAAAAATGGGAACAACCCTCAATGCAAAGTATAGATTTTGGGGATTTTACGTATGTATACAAAGCTAATTCACTCTGTTAGTCTTCAAAAATGGAAGAACAGAGTTAAATAGTGAAACAGTATGTAATATACCTAAAATAGGAATCAAAAGAAAGCTAGAAACTTGAAGAACCCGAAAACCGTTGTTACTTACAGTTAAAGAGACGATGATCAACAGAATCGTAGGCAATAGAGAGAGAGAGAGAGATGGTCCGTAGATCGATGAAAAAGTAGGAGGTTAGGTACTTTTATAGACTAGAAAAGGCGAAAGTTCGTGGATGCAGAAATTGTTGCAGTCAAAGGACAATTTTGCCCCCACGTGTGACTTGTTCGTTTGATATTATCCTCCACGTCATTACGATTACACCCTCCACATAATATTTTTATATAAGCAAATAATATTTTTTTCAAAAAATATATTAACAAAATTACAAACAAGTTATAATAGTAATTATTCGGATTTGAGTCAAATAATTCATTATATATGCATATCTTAATATGTAAATCAACATATAAAAATTCAATTATTTAAGATCAAAATTAATAAAATAAATCTTACATTGATTATAATTTAGTTTAAAATTGTGATCTAAGAGTTTATCTTAAATTTGAGGCTAACTAATTTAGAATTTTCAGATAAAATATTATTATTTTAAAATTAAATAAAACAATATTATTAAATGACTTAAATTGGATTAATTTTATGTTGAATCAAAATTATTTTAAAATTTAAATTAAGTTAAAATGAATCAGATCTATAATTAAACTTAAAATGTAGTGTGTACATAATTTTATTATTTAAAATCATTTAAATAATAAAATGATTATATTATCAAATAATTCATTTAAAATATATAATTTAAGAACTATTTAAATATAGGTTGAAAGAGTTAAGTAGAAAATGTTGTGCATTGCAAGGAAAGGGTAATAATGGCAAACTGAAAAAGAAAGTAGAGCCGTGAAGTATTGGATGGGCATTATTCAAGTGGATAAAGGGTAAAAGTGTCCTTCAACATTCGCACTAACCAATGGACGAGGCCGGACCCGACCCGACCAGACCAGAAGTTGTATGTTCTGTCCTGTTTCCGTAATGAAGATAATAAAAAAAAAAACGTGCACAATTCACGAAAACATGTCACTTTGTCTTTGAGGAAAATGTCAAATATTACAACCGGTAAAGTTCAACAAACGATATTTTGTATAAACGAAAAAAAGATATTTTGTGCTCTGATTTTTTTATTATTATTATGATATTTTTCATTTTATAAACAAACTTATTATATAGTTGTGTATAAGCTCATGTGTACGATTATTATTTTGTCATGTCTAAAGTTTCGCAATAAAACAAAATATAGTTAAATATAAAATGTTGAAAAACTTATACGTGAACTTAAAAAATACTAATATATAAGTTTAGTTGATTGTTTCATTTATTGTCAATTATTTCTAAGATAAACCTCACGTGAACTTATGTGTAATTTCACTTTCCTTCTTATATGGGTTCGTAAGTTTATTGCAAATATAAAATAAAAATTAAACTTTTTGAAGATAATAAAATTGATATAATCAAATTTAGATTTAATTTATTAAAAATTATATTAATCAATTTGTATATTAAAATAAATTTATGAATTACTCGTGCTTAAAATAAGTTGAGTGGTCCGTGAACTTTTGAAGTGGTCCCCTATTTTTCTTTATATTATTTTAATTTCATTAAAATTAATATTATTAGCTCGTGGAAAACGATGAAAAGTTGAAAGTGTACGGGTATCTCCTGTATCTCCGACGTCGTTTTCGTTATATCTTTGCCAAATTCCATTAACGAAAACGCGTGTCGTTTATGGACCCACGCGTTGAAGCTAACATGTTGAAGTAGGTACACAAAAGTTTACTTAAATGGGCTGACAAGAAGCTTCCTCTCTTTGGTCCATGAAACCCAACTAATATCAATTGGGCTTCAATAGGCTTACTTATATACACACATCAATTGGGCTTGGCCGTTGGCATTTTAGTGCTTAACCATGAAGTAGGGTTTCAACATTTGATGCACATTCATCAATATGCACCAAAACAAGTTAACAATGAGATCATTACATTTGATTGGACTTAAAGGTATACCGTTTGTTTGTTTGAATCGATTTTCGTTTAATTTAAAACGATTTTAAACTTATATGACAAGAATTGTATATAATAATCTTATAAATGAAACTCACATTATTTGTTCTAGTCCAATATTAAAGTGGAATTAACATAATCATAAGTTGGATTAATGTGTTAAACCTTTTAATTACCGCTTACAAATGAAATCGGAACACACTAACATTCTCTTGTTGTTGTAGAGATGACAAATATCCTCTAGTTATTGTCTTCAAGTTATCTATCTTAGGAATGACAATTTATCAGTTCATAAGTTGTCCCGTCAATTTTTTTTAAATAGCTTTCTTAGAATTAAAATTATAAAATAATATTTTTTAATTAAGTTTGGACAGCCCAAACTTACTTGAGATCTCTCTTTCTAAATAGTTAAGTCTTGAGTTAGTTTAAGCTTGAATCTAACTCATAATTGACTTATTAAAAACATCTAAATCTAAGCCTATAGATAGAGTCATTCTCATTATGTCACACCCAAACAAAAGCTCACATTATCTAAAGTGGGTTATCAAGATTTACTGAGAAGGATAGGCATTAAAACAATGCACAACATATGTTACTACTTCAAGTGGAAGTAGTGACATTTTCTGTCCATTCTCGAACATACATCAATAACTTCTTCTGTCCATCATCACTTTCTATACAAACGCTTCACGCAAGAGAGACTGAAAGTGAAACGGGTCATCTTAAGAAAATGAATGATTAGAAATAAAAAAAATATTTATAATTTATATTAATATGTATGTAAATTTCGTATGTCAATTATTTCATTTTATAAATTATGTATTAATCTCAATTTTATAATTAATTTTCTTATCCAGAGAGAAACTTGAAACATATTTTGAATATAGAACACCAATCAAAATTAAGATAATTAATAAATTAAATTATAAAATATAATCACAATTAAACTTATTATTATAATTTAATGTTTACATGTTTCACGGTTCCCCCAAGAAAGTAGAGTTGACCATTTAAGTTATTTAGGATATACTTGCTTGGGGTAATAGAAAAAAATGTACAGGTATAAAATGAAAATTTATGTTTGATATTAACCTATCATTAAAGAGGTAATACTTTCATTCCTTATTTTAATAATATTCTATTCTTTTGGATTAGCAAATGAATGAGATTAATTGTTGCAAATGTTTCATTCTTATTATTTACTATATTTATTCATATTCTCATTATCTTTTATAAACCAAGCGCTTTTTAATGTAAGACTTGCAAATGAATACTTAGGATTAAGTATGAGACAACATACGACATTGTCTTTTCGTTTTGTTTTTCTAAGCAAAGAGGAAATTTAAAATATAAAATATTGAGATATAAAGTATTTAGTAGCTGCTTAATAATTAATTTTAGTTTTATTAAGGGACTAATGGGATATGTATAAATAAAAAGTTAGTTTTTTAACACCAATTCTAATAATAATTACTATTATTTTATTTTTATCTTCTTGATCATTTTACACGTGGCAGATGTTAACACTTTGGAGAGTTGGGGACCACATTGCTGGGTTCTCTCCTAGACACGCAGCCTACAAAGATTCCCCGCCGCCATCCACTTCTCTTTCTCACTGTACCCTTTCGTTTTTTCCATCACATGTTGTTTTGCTCCCACGTGCCAAGTTTCTTCCTTTTTCTCATTATTTTTCTTCTTTTTAGATGATAAGAATTGTAATTACTTCACGCCTCTTTTCATCAATCAAAGACCTATTGAAAAGAAAATTAGTGAAATTATTACAGAAATGCATTTCATGAAATCCAAATCCTTATTAATTATCGGTTAATCATATCGATAAGATATGACGGTGATATATTCGTCTTCATAATTTAAAAATTAATTTATTAGTAATCATATAATTAATTTATCAATTACACGGAATCATAATAGATTAAGTCAAAATTAATGAATTATCGTGCCATTAAAGCCAAGATAAGAATTGGATCAAATTTGATTTTGTACTATAGACTATGATTGGCCTATTGCTTTGATCATCACTAATACATATTATCTATAATTAATGTTAATGGATAACTTAATTAAATACCATAATTACACGAAATCCCAACTATGCTATGCCTCAAAACTATTGTTAATTAAGTTCTAATCAATAATTTATGGTGATTAATCTAATAATATATAACACTCGTGATAAGTTTTGAAGCAAGGACATGTCATACGAAGGTGGTGGAACCAATTATGCTTGTATCTTCTTATAAATATATTATAGAAATATGTTGAAAAGGTAACAAGCTTGCGAGTGCAATGAATTATTATTAAACGAGACTACGTTTTAAGCCAATATAAAATATAATTAAAAGAATTTTAAATCAAGAAATCACTCCTTTAAATGATAAATATTACTATAATTTATCATAAATACGATTGTCTCTTCTCTAATTGGGTTTGTATAATTCGGAATTGTAATAATTCACAACCATAATATATAATTCACAACCCGTAATTTAAAACCTTAAACTCTCTTTTATCTCTACATTTTTTTTGATTTCCATACATGTAAAAGACGTACAATTGTTTTCCCTTCACTAACCCCTCGACTTTAGTGTTCTTCTCTACAATTAAATTCCAATCAGAATTCAGACACCAATCTATCTTTCTGGTCTGTTCCATGTGTTCTTTCACATGTTGATGCTGCTGTTGTTGAACTGCTGCTGTAAGAAGCATATGTCCTCGATGTTCCACAAATTGTCGGAAGCATCTCCGCCGCCTAACCAGGGATTGTTCTGATCCATACCCTGGAATTCCAATCCTTGATTGAAGTAGCTCGATGGGCTAGTTATGGAGTCCGAGAAACCAATCTGACCAGCTTGAAAGTAACTATCCGCATTAGGGTTGTGATTAACCGGGAAGTAGCATTCATTAGTCAGGTCCGAGACCGGCGAGACCTGAGCTCCGAACGAGTCCGAAGTGCCTGAATTCTCAGGAGTGTAACTACAGTTCACGCGTGGTTGAGACAGGACCAAATTCTGGCTCCTACCCATGTCTCCGTTGTTGATGGGTTGATGATTGGTCATGAAGTTACCGTTAATAACGGTGCTCACCGTAGTGTTAACAGCCGTGCCGGAGGCGGAGGCGGCGGCCGCATTTGCAGCTTGAATTCTTTCGACCAATCTCGGCATCCATAGGTATTTCATGGTGTCTTTGAACTGTTTACTGTTCACGTCACACTTGAGTTGTTTTGCGTGCTTTTGGACGCGGGTTCTCCAATAGTTTTTGATTTCGTTGTCTGTTCTTCCCGGCAAGTGCTGGGCAATCTTGGACCAACTGCAATATATTAACATCAGATTAAGGATATTGTACGAGAAAGCTGTTTGTTTCCCGGCCCAGAAACACTAATATATATATATACAAACGCTTAAAAGATCTATCACGTACCGGTTGCCCCATCTGGAATGGAGCTCCAGAATGACGAGTTGTTCTTCGAGGGTTATGTTCCCGCGTCGAACATCAGGTCGGAGATAGTTGAGCCATCTTAATCTGCAACTTTTTCCAGTTCGTTTCAGACCTGTGTAGGTTTCATTGAATGGATTTTAAGTATTTGGTAAAGTTAATTAACGTGTAATTAACAGATCCATTAAAGGAAAAACTTGCTCGCTGATCAACTTTCTCTAGTAATCTATATACTAAATGATTGAGTTGATGTGCACAGAGAAAGAGTCAGAAGTTGGGTGAGGGAGAGATGAAGAGGACATATCAGACCAAAAGTTGGGTGAGGGAGAGATGAAGAGGACATATCAGACCAATTTTGATGTTTGGTTCTTGGAAAAATATGCAGAAAATTTTCCCGAGAAAAATATAAAGAAGAGTGTGAGAAAAACAAAGAACTACTTGTTTAGTGACGTACCTGCACTACGAGCAAGAGAGTTCCAACGACCCTCACCATGAGTGGCAATGTAATTGATGAGCTTCAAGTCCTCTTCAACAGTCCATGGACCCCTCCTGAGGTCGTCGTCATCACCAACCATGATCTCATCTTGATCATCGTCACTAATTTGTGCGGTGGATGATAAGGAAGGAGGGCTGTTCTTGACGTTCCTGGCCTTAACATCCATGCTCATATGAGATGATGATCAGAGTGGTGTTTTGCCTTGAATGGAGAGACTGATTGATTGTAGGAGAAAAGGCCGTTTGATATGGAGAGACTTTTTGGGTCAAGGAGAGGAAGAGAAAGTGAAGGGGAGAGACTAGAGAGGGATGGATTAGTACATGAAGCTATAGAAGGTGGGCTTTTATAGATAATAAAAAAGTCGGCATATGAGAATGAGATATATGGCTCCAATAGTAAATTTCAAGCATTAATTTAGATGTGAACATTTGTAATTACGATCAATAAATCCTCATAATAAATAGTTTACATTTGTAATTTTAAAAATTATATATAATTGTAAAAATATATCCATAAATAAAAAGTGATATTGACACTTTAAACTTTGACTTGTTGACTTTTTCCTTTTAATGGAGTTAGTGGAAATGCATTTTGGAAATTGTTTTTTTTACTTTAACTACAGTTTCATATAAGGCTAAAATTTGGGCTTTATAAGATTCTATACTTACATAATATAATTAGAATATCAGTTTTTTAGCGGATTGAAAGGTATTTGATTTTTAACGAGATCATATATATAATTGTATTGAATTTAATAATTTTAAAATATTTTATTTTAAATGAATAATTAGATTCTGAATGACAACACGACGTTTCATTAACTTAATTCAAAATATTTATTTTATAATATGATAACATGGAATAATTAAGAAAGTATTTTATATGTTTATGAAATGTTAATTTAAACTAAACAACATTAATGCTTAGCATTTTGCATTTTCAAAATTCTTACCATGCATTCAAAATAAAGACAAGATATGAGTAATTAGAAAAGAAGTTCATCCAATTTTGGATGGTGATTTTTAAAAGAAAAATACTCATGTTTGTTTAAAAGAGATTTAATTATATTTTATATTAGTTTCTTAAAATTTCTTTTCTCAATTTAAAGATCTGATCTTAAATACAATTATGATTATGCTAATAACAATAATTGTAAAATTAGCACCATTAATAAAAACATTAATGATAGTAATCTATACTCGATTTAATTAAGGCCTCTAGAATAATAAAACAAAAACATGTTTGTATATCAATCCTTCGTAAACATCAAGAACTTGACAAATTAAGCATATCCTTGATCCATTAATCAAAAGTAATTAAACTAATTAATCATCGCATGAGAACCATAGATAAAAAATTATGGGTGTCAATGCTATTTAATGAAAAAAATATATAAAGAGAGTTGTTTCTTATCAAGCCTACAAAACTTTAAATTGTGTCACATAATGTCTCATTCATATACATTACTCTTAATTCCCTTTCCACCCATTAGCAAGCTTTAAGCTTTTGGGGTCTCCACTAAGAACCACCATATGATTATGTATGTGAAAGGTTTTCATATGTGTGCTATGGTATGGACACACTTTCCCGTCCTTCAATAACCCACTTTTCGTGGGAAGCTAAGAACCAAAGATGTGTAGCAAGTTCAATGAAAAGAGAAAGGAAACATAATTACATTCGAGCAAGAGCAAAGGACAACATTATTATATACAAAATAGTTAATAATTAACTTGTCGTGGCAAGCAATTGGAGTTTTGAATAAATAAGTAATTACGAATTCTCCTCATGACAGGCCATGAACATTTAGAGTAATAATAGTCTCATGTATACTTATATAATAAGGTCACGTGCGAGGGTATACATTTGCAACTTTAAAAGGGTGTTGTCTAGCTTCCAATAATAACTTGTTTTGTCTCTTACTTGTAATGTTGGAGACATATTTGAAATCGAAAATCATTTGTTGTTCTTGCGCTGTCGGGTTTGATGTTCTCTGAACCTTGGTTTTCTTTGTTTTGTTGTGATTTTTATATGGTTGTAAGTGTTAGTGAATATATAAGATCAATTAAGTTGGTCTTACACAACAACTTAAGTTATTGTGGTGAAACGGTCACTTAATATAGTATCAAAGTCTTTGTGACCAAATAGTCGTGGGTTTAAATCCTACCATTCATTATTTAGCACAAGGTAGAATGAGCCTGTGCAAGTTTCAAGCACGAAGAGTTTTCACTTGAAGTGGAGGTGTGTTAGTGAATATATAAAACCAATTAAGTTGGTCTCACACAACAACTTAAATTATTATGGTGAAACAGTCACTTAACAGTAAACATCTCAAAAGGGCGTGAATTAAATAGAAAACCACACATGATAAATCTAAATTATATTACTTGATATAAAGGCACAGAACCCTCTTAAATGTTTTGACACTACTATAGTTTAAAAAATAACTAAATTAAACATGACATTTAAATATGAAAATATGAGAAATAAATTGTTTTATTAATTTATAAAAATTATTTATTGTCTCTTAATTACTTATTTTAAATCTATAATTTTGTTACTGATTATTAAATTTTCAGATAGATTTATAATTTTATAAGTTCAAACATTACATTAAAAGTATTAACCTTATGGAACTCATATATTGTTATTTACATAGAGAGAGAGAGAGAGAGGTGTAATTGATTCTCTCTTTCAAAAAGAAGTGTTGTAGCCCTAGAGATCTATAATTGGGGAGACACCTTATTATAAGAGTCTAAGACTCTATATTGAGGTTGCTTTTTTGCTTTAAAGCATAATCTTCATTCTATTTGATAGAGGGAATAAGCAAGTATTAAGTTATGTACAAGGAATAACTTGTGGAGACATGTGTGAAAGTTGATAGTTCTAGATGGATTCTAAAGAGAATATGTTAATCATACTCCCCCAGAGGAGACTCCAAGGACAAAACAAAGATTAGATAAAGTAATAATAAATTCTATTCCTTGGAGACTTATCCCACTAAATTAAACTAAATATTTTCTTCTATGACTAGAAAACTACTTGTTTAATCACTAATTGGACTCCTTGTGTTCTCTCCACTTACTTCAGGTAACAAACTTCCTTCCATTATATGTGGTTGACAATTGGTGACCCTATTAGATGTTAACATCTATTTAACTTGTATGGGTAGGACTATGTTTTTTCAAAGGAAAATTGCTAGTTATTATATATTCTATAAATAATTAATTTAATGGATATAAATTTTAGTTATAATTTTTTTAGAAGGATTTATCTAATCGAGCCCAAATTGAATTTTACTTTGATAATTGAATCCAAACTCGAGCTTGCTTTAAATCTTTTTGTAGAGTTTTAAAACCTTTTGATTTCATTTATAAGTGGATGTTTCGGTTTAGGATTTAGGTTAAACATTTATGTGTTCAAACTCGAATCTAGACCTATATTTTTCCAAATTTATATTCAAACATTTCTACCCAATATATATGAATGAACAATTTGTGGAAAAACATGACTTTAAACTTGGGTTTAATTTATTTTTTTATTTAAAATTTGAGTTTAACTTGATGAGAGTAAGATAACTCAGCTACTCCCAACTTATCCTACATAAACAAAACTTGCTGTGAGCTAAACGATGTGTCATTGGAACCCAAAAACAAAGGGATAAGTTGAAAATATTGGACTAGATTCATTCTTCGTGAAAGTGACATCAATCAATTAAAATTCCTTGTCAAAAGCTATGCGGATTTTAGGGGTTAATGGGTTGACAATTCCACTAGGACGGTGCTAATACACCGTATTAGATGAACATTTTCTCTTATCTCTTTTCCCTTTTCTTTCCCTTAAATAAGAAGCATTAAGCCAAATTTGCACTATAACACAATTCATACTCTTGTATTATAAATGTAATACACTAATAAGGTGTGTATATACACTCAAACCATGATTTGTTAGAGAAAAGCCCTTTTTGTTTCCTCATCTTTTCTAGCTAAATTGTCACTTATAAGAAGTACAATGTAAGTATATATACGTAAAATTTAGTTACCTTTCTCATGCTTTCTTCTCCATATACTGAAGCGTCTTTGACCAAAACTCGTGCTAGAGCCCCCCCTTTTTTTAAAAAAATATGTTACACCTCTTTGAGGCATGTGTATAATTTTCCTGGCCTACGATGTGTACATGTTAGGTTTGAAAACTTTGTCAATGTTTGACGATTTAGTTCAAAATTAAATAATTACAAGTGCCCCCCTTCTACAAAAGCTAACCAACAGTTTCAACCATGGTTTTAGTTTTTAAATTGAGATTCAAACCCTTATTATGATTTGTTTAATTATCCTAATTTGCAATTTAAAACTTCAATTCTAACTTTTTTATAATTAAAATGAATATTTCTTTTAATTAATCATGTTCCTTTTCAATTCTTAAAGGATAGAAAATATTGAAAATAATGTTATATAGATTAAAATTCAATATTATTCATTACCTAAATTTAGAAAAATGAGTCTTCTACTTGCATTGAAAAAATATATAATCTATTAAATTTGAACATTTATTATAATTTTTCGAACTATAATTGTATTGTTCATAATTAATTATCGTAACTTGTAATTTAAAATCTTAATTTTAAGAGCATATTTTACACGTCATGACTTAGTTTAAAATTCAATATCGTTCATAACTAAAAACACTCATCTCTTCCACTTGCATTAAAAAAAAAATGAAGAAGAAGAAGAAGGAGTGTCACTCATGTTCTTCATATATGCAATCAAACAATAGGCAATCCCGTCGAGAAAGTTTGATGTGAACATGTACTGTTCTTTTTGTTTTTTTTAAGAATACCATACGAATCTGATGCCAAATTTACCGTCATAAACTCGCAAAGAATCAAGGATTACCATCAAACTAATCCTACCACATTCATAATACCATCACAATTAGACAACTAATAAGAAAGCCGCCAAAGCAAACTCAGAAAACGACGGCCACCAATGTCTCATCCCCAAGACGCATGCCTTAGTTTATAGCTAATTTTTAAGACAAAAGTACGAGTTTCTTGTTCCCTTGGTCATTCCCATTTTTGTTGAATATGCGTAACCATGTTGGCCTCTACCTCTTCTCTGCTAATCATGGTTTCTTCTTTTTTCCTCTTTAGTTACTTCGGGCCATGGTCGTGTCCTTCACCACTTAGAGAAAAAAAGGGTTTTGTTTAGTTTAATATATATATATATATAATGCCTTCTTCATTCAACGTTAAGACCATCTAGGTCCTTCGGTTTTACTTTTACCAGCTTTCTCTTAATCACCAATTCACACTGCATGGAGAAGATGATCGATTTATGGTCGGAATCGTTATAGTTTACAATCGCAATACAATCCATAATCCGTGATTTAACAAAAGGCTAGTGTGAATCAGTTTGAAGTAATCAGGATTAATCACAGCAAGTTGGCAAGTACTGATGGTGATTACTTGCAACTGGTTAAGCGCATAGGTTTTTGACGTACGGTCTGTCATAGACCTATTGGCTACGAATCTAATCATCTTATTTAGAACGCATAATATATACAAAGTAAACGTCGATAAGATCTATTAGTTAACCGTCCTAAGATACGTAAATTGACCATTTGTAGAAATCCATGTTTCATTTTCTATACAACTAACAACATAAACTCTTGTTAACACTTGTAATTAAGGAAGGGATAGAGAGAAGGAGGGGACCAAAGGCCAACTACTCTTTGTTTTCCTGCAATCGACAAGTAATATGTGAATTTGGAGTTTTGTCATAAGCTAGAGATGATCACAATATAGTGACAATAACAAGATGACGATGATAATAGAAATTCATAGATATAAAAATTTATAATAATCGATTTTTGTTAATGTATAATCCAGCACTAATTGTGCCAATTTAGAAATTTTCATGTGCTCTAATTACGTTTAATATAAGGTTGCATACTACTAAACATTTTCAAACCTTGTATTTTAACGAAATTTATACTGGATGTTGTTATTGTTTATATGATAATAATATATAGTAAAATTTTCGTTTCACAAATATGAACAAAGTAGATGTGAAATTGGAGTTTTGTTATAAGAGATGATCTTAATAAGAACGATGATAATAGAAATTAAAGGAATACATTTTATAATAATATGTTTTTGGTAGTATATATTTAGGTATTAATCATGCCAATTTGGAGATCTTTATGCTTATTTTAAATTGAATTAAAATGAAATATTACATATATAGTATAGTATGAGAAATAGGGTTTTAGTATTTGATAATTATAGTAGAATTTTATAGGAATGATAAGAATTATGTACGTGGGGACCAAGAGATGAAGAGAACCAAAAGAGCTTTTCGTCTAGATTCAATGGCACCTCTTCCTTCGAGTGCAGGCAATCAAAAGGACTCGTGTTCTTTGCCCTTTTTCAATTCTACTTTATAATAACTTTAGGGTTTATTAAGCATTCTCCACCTTTTCAAAGAAAATTCGATCATGATCTATTATAGACTTTTCTCAAGAAAGTGATGGGAAATTATTATTATTTTTAATTTTACTTTGCCTCTTTTGTTTCCTACTTGCTTTCTACCCATTTGTCTTGTAATGTCATATTGCATGTTGTCATTTTCTATTAATCAAAAAAGAAAAAGACCACAAACTAAGAAGGAAGTCATACATGATCTAAAGAGCTAGAATTTCTTAAATTAGGAGTTAGTCGAAGACAAAATTGACCATACTTCTTCATCTAGTTAGTTTAATTTGAATGTACATAATTTATTTTAACAATCAATTTGCATTTTAGTCTAGATTTTTTTATCTGAAGGGCATCATAAAAATCACGTGTGGCTGCCTTCTTTTTCTTTTGATTATAACCATAATTACTTTTAAAATTTGTGATTAGTTCACTATTTAAAAGCTTAATACATACATCATTGAGGAATGTTATATGATTAGTTCTAAGGAAACAAACAAAGTTGGAATCGAACGAAGGAGTTCAAACTAGGCATTGGGATACTAACCAAAAGTTGAAAGCCTCCAAAGTGGCTTTGAACATGTTTTTTTTCCCCAATTTTGGAGACATTTGGTTGGTTAAAAGCACAACAACAACAAAAGGGTTCAAGTTGAAAGAAGGTCATTAATTTTTAAAATATTTATTGTATTTCTTTATACTTTATTTATGATTTTAAATTCAATAAACCCTTTTTTCCCCCTTGAAAGTAATTAAAGAAAAGGGACCTAGAGACTGAAGGAAGGAGGGAAATGACTATGGGCAAAAGTTTCAACACCTACATTTGGCTATAATTATGAAGTGCTTTTGCCCTAGTTGCTTGTCAACAAAGGATGCTTACTTAGCAAATTAAATATGATTTCCATATCAATGATATGGAGTAGAACTATTATTGTATCTAATAAAGGAAAATGATTTCATACCATACTTAATTAAGAAAGTCACCTTTCTTCTTTGTTTTCATGAGCTAGATTTTTTTGAATTTTAAATTTTAAAATAACAAAACCCTTTTATTTTTAATTATGTAAAAATGTCATTTAATCAAAGAACATTTAAAAATATATTTGTAAGAGTAAAATTCACAATTATTAGATAACATTTCAATTAAATAAAGAATAGTATTATCTAAGATTCAAAAACCAAAAACTAATTAGTTAATTTGAAATCCTTGGGACTTGAAAATCTAATGATTCTACTTTCCTTATCTTTACCTCTCTTGACTTTTCTTAAAAAAGAAAAAAATAAATAGAAAAACTACCATCAACCCACGTAGTGGAAGCCAATTTTCTAGACTTTCTCATGAACAGAGTGTGAAAAAAATAAAAAAAAGGGTTTGAAAATGGAAGTCAAAGATGTAAAAAGAGTCAACCTGGGATAGTTTAGAACCAATTGAAAGAGGGAACTTGTAAGTGGGTAAGGCAGGCGTCAGCTCAATAAGCAATTAACAGAGTTGAATAAAAAGCATGTAATGATTAGTTAAGCAAAAATCAGAATTAAGCTTCTCATATAAACATGACATTTGCACTAACACCTAATTTGCTTTGACATTTGAAGGAGGTTGGACTTGTTTCCACTTAAGGAATCAACTCCTAATCCTAAGTGAGAAATTATAAATTTTTCTTTAGAGATAGCAATTTGAGTCCGAAATGACTTGAGAAATTGGTCTATAAATTAGTTTAAACAGCTTAAATTTACACTAAACACAATATTATTCTAAATGATCTAAATAAATTTGATATTTGAAAAAGGTTCGACTAATTGTCACTTTAAATATCTGTTCTTAATCTCAGGTGAAAAGAAGAAGCAATATTTTATTTAAAGATAACATTTTGAGTATAAAATAACTTAAATTGATGAATTAAATTTACTAATTATACTTTGAGCCTTTCATAAATTTAAAAATTAATCAAAACTTAGTCTACCTTTTATTTGTATTATTCACCTTGTTATATATTTATTGTATGATCTATTTTATTACTGGTTTTATACTTTTATATGTTATTTATTTATTTATTAGTATTGTTAGCTTGTCTTTTATTTTATTTTAGTTTTATCTAATGTTATCTTGTTATTCTAATATGTATATGCTTTTTTTAAATATGAATATATGAGAAACAATATCTTTAGTAATTATGAATAAGACTGTATATTACTGAATATTTTTAAATTTTGTATATTTGAATAATTCATTTTATTATAAAAGTTATTTTAAGTTATCTAAACGAGTTTTATTACGATCCATGATTAGTTGTCATTCTCTTTACTCATTCTTTAGTTAATTGGTTGTTTTTGGATAGCATTAGTACAAGAATCCTGAAAAAAAAAAAAAAAAAAACAGTTAAACCACTCGCCGCCCATTGTTTTAGAGTTCGTTACAAGTCAAATTTCCTACAAGCGAATTGGAGCTCCCTTGAACCGGTCCAACTAACGGGGAACTCCCAAAATATCTTCTAATATTTGAAAGACATTGATTCTAGTCTTGGATCGAGTGCTTAGAGGCTTTTTTTGTTTTTGTTTTTTTGGGTTAACGAAGGGAAACTACTAAATTAATTTAACGTTCTAGAAATTAATAAGCACCTCTGCGGATTAGCTCTCGGATGTTTATCGGTTGCTCCTGAAGAATATGAAAGCTTGGACGTAGTAGGCCTGTGATGTTTGTCAAGTTATTGATATACTGATTTCCTTCTCGAAAGACAGGCTAGAGATGAACCTCCCAAATCTGTTGTACAAGCTCTTGGATATTCGTCACTAAAAAAGTAACCCCAATTAGTACAATGTTAGGATCAGAGAGAATATTAATAACATCGGGAGAGTTCACTTCGGATATAACTCTGCGATACCCCAACTTTCAAGCCAGCGTAAGTCCTGATAACACACCACAAAGCTCCACCGTTAGGGACAAGCCCTTTCTGAGATTTTGTTGAAACCCTTTACACCTGTTCCCTTGATAATCTCGAATTAAACCTCTAGCTGAAGCCTTAGTAAAACCGTGCTTCACAGCGTCGTCAGAATTGACTTTAACCTAACTCTACGGAGGTTTAATCAAGCCCACTAAGGTGCTCACAGGGATGCCCTGTGCTGGGAACACATTGTTCTATGGGCTCTCACGGGCGACTCTAAAAATAGTTGCCCAAGTTGCGTTTTGAGGACGGAAGATTTGTTTGCACGGATGATTTTGTGTTTTGTTTTTGTTTTTTAAGAATTTATGTGAAAACCTCATACAAGAACTCTAGAAGATGTCGGTGCACTCAATATTAAAGTTTATTTATGAATAATTGAATATATCTTATCATTAGGCAAGAGAAATTAATTTGAGTTTAATATAAAATCACCAAATAAGATTAATTGACAATTTTTTGATTAATTATTTATAAAAATTAATTTAAAGTTCATAAATTAAATTAGATAAATTAAACTCAATTAAAATTTAAGTTATTTTTATATTCATGTTTAAATATATGCTAAAAAATCAATTGACTAATCATAAAAATTTATATTTAGTTCAAACTTAATAAATTGAATCAATTTTGATCAAGTCCATATTCAATTTAAAATTACTTTTACATATTTTTATCTGAAAACAATTTTGAATCAATTAATCATGAAAACTTAATTCAATTCTAAATTAAAATCAATAGATGAAAATCAAATTTGCTATGCAAATTCAAGATTTTTCAAACTCAAGATCAAGATCAAATTTTGTACTTGATAAATGTTCTTAATCTAATTAATCATAAAAACTTAATTCATTTGTGTTTAAATTCAAGATATCGAATTAAATTTGATTGAATCGAATTGAAATTTGAAAGTTCTTTTTAAAATTCAAACTCAAAATCTTCAAATCTGATTTATTGTTAAATTATTTGGTTATGTAATTTTAAATCATGTCAAATAATTACTAAAATATTATATGTCTTATAGAATTTACTCTGATTTTTTTAAAAAATTAAAAATTAATTTATAAGATAAGAAATGTAAAAGATATTTAATTTATTAGACAAAAATGTAACAAAAAAAGGACTTCTTAGTGGTGATGACATGTTTGAGTTTGAGTCCGGTTAAGTCGGCCCAAATTTGACCTAGCCAGGTCTACTACCATCTTTGCATCTTGCTATTAGGACATTGGGCTCAAGTTAAAAAAGGCTATGTCTACGTTGGGTTGTACTTGTACTAGTCTCTTACAAGATCATCAAAATCGGGTAGCCCAATTGAATGTAAAGTCCAAGTCAAATCAAAGGAACATTAATGGTGTTCAAGTGGAGTAGCTCCTTTCTTGTTCAATTCAGTTCTCTCTCGCCCTTTCCAAATCGAAACCAACTACATCATAGACCTTGATCAGATTTTTCCTTTCGGAGCCAAAAATGTTCTTCACAGGCGACCCGACGACTCGGAAGCGGGTAGATTTGGGTGGTCGGAGCTCCAAGGAGAGGGATAGGCAAAAGCTGTTGGAGCAAACTAGGTTAGAGCGTAATCGCCGATTGTCGTTGAGGCAACAGAATTCCGCTGCTATTACTATTCAGGTTACATTTTTGTAATTGGTTGAAATAGAAGTCTTTATCTGAATGCAAAATTGGGTATTTTACTTGTTGCAACTTATTAGTACTTTACAGAAATGCTTCAGAGGTAGGAAGACCTTGGAAGCTCAACAATATGAGGTTCGAGACCAATTCTATTCTGTCTACGGAAAACATTGTCAAAATATAGACAGGTGGGTGTTTAGTGATAACCCCGTTTACTGTTTGTACAAAGTCTATTTGACGATTCTCTTGATGTTGAGGGATTTGTACGACTTTCTTTTCGCTTTTGCAATTTTCAGGCGTTGTTTTGGTCCAGATTCTGAGTTCCTACGCCAGCTGTTGTTTTTCTTTGATGCAAAAAATTGTGATGATTTTGCGACCTTGACGGTGACTTGTCAGCTGCTTCTGCATATTGTTAAGGATAGTGGTACTTTACGTCTAAATCTTCTTGGTTTTGTTTTTTGGGTGTGATCAAAATGACCTTTCCTCTTTTCCCTCTTGTTTGGAGTATTTGTATGCCTTATGAGGTTGTGATGTCACTGCATTGCCACCTGTGTCTTGTATTGTTTGCGTCTTTCTTTTGCACTTATATGGGTTAGACGTGTCTTCAGTGCGTAAGTATTGCCCTTGCAAATGGCAAGGAATGACAAAACTTTTATTAATGCTAAATCACGTTTTCTGTCTTTCTTTCACGCCCAATTTAGATTTCATTTCCACATTCTTTATGGTATGCATGCCAATATGTATGTATATTCTTGAGTTGTTGTGCATGCTGCCCTTTGCTGTTCAGTTATTGTTTGGCAGATTAAACAACTTATCCTTATGGTCCAGGAGATGTTATCATTCTATTTGGGGGTGTTGATTATCAAAGTAAGCATGCTGTTGTCGACTACAGAGTGAAACGTTTTGCCTTTACATGTATCCAGGCCTTGCATCAAAACCGGTTGGTTCTGTGAAGTCTTCTTCATTAATTATCTCTAATTGGCACTGGGCATAGATATATTGTTGACATATTTTCTGTTGATGTACTTGTATAAGTGATCCTTATCCAATTGTAGTATCTTGTGGCAAAATGAAGAGTTAAATAGTTATAAATGTTACTCTGTGTGGCTTCCAAGTTTTCTACACCATTTCCAGGTGAAGTTGTATACTATTCAGGACATTGAGTATCATATTTGCGAAGATGTTCTATTGCACGCATGAATGGATTTAGCTTACCTCTTCCTGTCTCATTTTCTTTGGGAAAGATTTAATTGGAAATCTGGTATTATATTGCTTGTTCATATTTAAGAAGCAATTGACCTTATGTACTATACATATATCTAATGTACAATGAAAGGTATCTTCCATCAGTTGTTGAATCCTAAAGTCTTGTTTAGGATAGTTACTGAATTGACTGCAGCTGTTGGTTTTGGGTTCTAGGCCATGTATATCCCTATTGTTCTGGACAATAGAGAGATATGTACTTGGGTTAGAGGAGCTTTTTGGGAGCTACATTCATTGTAAATTTACCTAGCACGGTAGCCGTTATAGGAGATACCATAGTGACTTGATAGGAAAGCCCCTGACATGGTTTATAGGCAGCTTATCGTTTTTGCACGTAAAGGTCATGTTTTGATCTTTTGGGCAAGAGGTGAGGACCTGAATCATAATGGAACATACATAAGCATGGGGGTTCTGGCATAATTATTGGAGCTTTGTGTTCATAGTATCAAAATGTAATAGGTAGTTTTGAAAAGTTGGGTTACTCTTTTGTTATATTTGTATCATGGAGTTTTTAAAACACAAGGAATTACATTATAGTAACTGGTTCAAGGATTTAGTGCACGAAAGAGAAATAAATACTTAAAGATGGCAAAGCTTAGCAACTTATACTGTCTCTAGGGTCAAATTACACTGGCACACTTTTTGTTAAGATAGCATGTTTTTTAGGAATTTTATTTTCTATCTTCTCATTTTCTTTTTTGCCTACATAACACTTGTTCTAGGGTATCTGATATTTACAAATTCTCATTACATGTGGCAAGTCAATATCAGTGATTTTTTAAAAAGTGCATTTTTCATGCAATTGTTGCTCATTTCTATTCTCCTTAATGCAGAGAGCAATTGAAAGGTCAACTTTTAATGATGCCTGTGGAATCTAGTGCTACAGCAACTTTTTTGCTGGAAACTGTAAATTTGTTGATAGACCCCAAACTTCCATGGGCTTGTAAGATTGTTGATCATCTCTTGCAAAGAAATGCATACTCTCTACTCAGAGAAATTGTTCTTGCAGGCAAAGTATGCATCTAATTCATAAAAATTGTTTTTAGTGAAGTCATCTTATCTCATTTGCCAATTTTAGTCTACCTTGCCCATTTCTCTCTCCCCTCCTCTCCAACTGGCCCCTTATTTCTTGTGTGTTGGATGCCAGAAATTCCTTCCATACAATAGTGCTAAGAAACCTTATCTAGGACATTTGAACTGGTGATATGAAAATGGATGTCTTTTTCCATTAGGTTGTTGTTAAATGATATGATGCTGGTACCGAATAATCCAGCATATTGCAAACGCAAAAGATGATTTGAAAAGGAAATTGGTCATTTTAATCATTTGATTAGAAATTGGCTTTTCTCATGGTTAGGTTAACACTGCCAACCAGATTGAAATGTATTTTTTGTTATATTAACTTTCTTAGACCTGTATGAGTTACTTAAGACTTTAAAATTCTGAAATGACACGCAGGAAAATGTAGAGGCTTGTAGTTCCGTAGGGAAAGTATCTTCACTAGAGCGCATGGTCGCCCTTATCATTTCTCACATTGGTCAGCTGCCATGTATTTGTTCCAGTATTGATCCTCGGCGGAGTTTCTCATCTCAGATGCTGACAATTCCATTCCTGTGGCAACTTTTTCCTAATTTGAAAGAGGTGTATTTTGCTTATTTGCCTTTCTAATAACTTTCTGATATGTTTATCATGTATGAAAGAAGATTCGATAAAAGAACAAGGAAAAAACAAATGCTATGATGAATTTTTATCTTTTTAGTTTAGGACTCGTTAATTTTGTTATTGTTGCTGCCTTGTGTTACATGTTTCCTTAATTTTCTTTCATTTTCCAATTGTGTAGTACTTAATGGAGTTGTGCTTTTTTTATATATTTATATCCAGGTATTTGCAACCTCGCGTCTGAGCGAACATTATATTCATCAAATGGCATTATGTGTGAAGAATCATGCTAACGTGTTGCCCAATGATATATCGTTTGAATATCCTGGTTATGCCTGCCTCCTTGGGAATATGTTAGAAACTGCAGGAGTTGCTCTATCTCTGCCTGACTGTTCTTTTGGGATGGTAAACAATTGTTCTAATTTGTTTTAGTTTTCCTTCTTTATTAGTCTGAGGATTTGCAGTGTTCAAGATATTTTTTTGGGAAATGAGAATTCTAAAGAAGCTGTTGAGTGTAAGAAACTGCTTTTGTTAACTCTCCAAGTTTAATGTTCAATTCTAAGAATGAGGAACAACATATATTTTTCTTTTCTTTTGTCTCTCTGTTTCTTTTTTTAATAACTTCTCAACATTGACTTCAAAATGCTATTCCGGCATCTTTCTCATTTCAGGTTCAACAAGTTTAACACATGATTTCTTTTTGGTTTACAGCAAGGAATTGTATAATGAAATCCTCAACTAAAATGATAAACAAGAATACTTTTTTAAAAAAATAAATAAATGCACATTACACATCTTAGTTCTTGGCGTTCATCTAAGGATCATTTTGGGTATTATCCTTACCTTTGGGTTACTTGGAACTTGATGTAATGTTTTCTGTGTTAGTCATCTTGTTTTAGTTGTATCTAAGATTTTTACATTCTGCAACTAATTTCCTCCAATTAGGCCATTGATATTGCAGCTGTCACAACTTTCCTGTTGGAGGCACTTCCGTCAATGAAAGCATCAAGTCAGGAAACAAAAGAAAGTATGTACTCTTTAGTGTGGTCCATTTATTTGACTCTTATACAACGAGTTAATTGAGTTGATTGAGGACTTCAGGTTCTGGGCTGAGTGAGGATGAGGTGACCCTGCCTGATGAAATGGGAGTAGTTCTGAGTAGAAGTTTAGAGAAACAGATTATGAATGCTATAGATTCACGCTTTCTTTTGCAACTGGTATTCATGTTGATACTCTTTCTCAATAAATAATAACACTTCTACATTGAGGCAACCAACTAACAATTTGATACTTTGCCTTTGAGCAGACAAATGTTCTGTTTGAAGGAATTTCGCCAATGAAAGATTCAAATAGTCAACTGGATGAAACAGGCGTTGCAGCTATTGGGGCTGCTTGTGCATTCTTGCATGTTACCTTTGACACTTTACCCCTTGAGCGGATCATGACTGTACTAGCTTATAGAACTGAACTTGTTCGAGTTCTTTGGAATTTTATGAAGCGTTGTCATGAAAACCAAAAATGGTCATTCTTATCAGAGCAGTTATCATATCTACCAAGAGAAGCTCCCGGTTGGCTTTTACCTCTCGCTGTTTTCTGTCCTATTTACAAGTAAGTGTTCTCTTCTTAATTTGATGGCTTTTTTTTACGATTTGCTTTGTTTTATAGCAGTCCATTTCATGATGAATCAGTTTTGACATTGAACAACACGATGTTTTAGAAGAACCTATCCAACTGGACATGTTCCTTCAAATGCATAGTTTTTCTTTCTTCTGCTGGAAGTGGATATTTCTATCTTACTCCTGATGATCAAACAGGCATATGCTTACAATTGTTCATAATGAGGAGTTCTATGAGCAGGAGAAGCCACTATCACTAAATGACATCCGCTCCCTAATTATTATACTGAGACAGGTGAGTTCTTGTTGACCATTTGCAATTGAACATGTCTGAAAAAGGATGTGTAAGGTGGAGATTATTACTCTTAGTGGCTAGATTTTAGAACCTGTTTAATAATGATAATATCAGTTGACATCTGTGCATTTGCTGTTTTCTGTAGGCCTTATGGCAGCTCTTATGGGTGAATCCTATGGCACATAACAATTCGGTAAAACCTGCTGCTAGCACCTCTACCAGTAAGCGGAACCCTGTTGAATCCATTAAAAAAAGAGTTGGTATTGTAGCCTCTGAGCTACTCTCTCAGGTAATTGTTGGGCTTTTCCAGTCTAATGAGATAGATAAATATTGTTCGTCAATCATGGAATGTTATTATTTTCATTTGATACATATATCTGGCCTTTTGTTGCTTGAAATTGTTAAACTTCATGATGTAGTTACAAGATTGGAATAATAGAAGACAATTCACACCATCCAGTGACTTCCATGCCGATGGTGTGGATGATTTTTTCATTTCTCAGGTAATGGCATCTCCCAGAGTTCTTCATGATCTGGAATGGAACATCATAATCTTGATTTTCTTGCACTTTCTGTTACAGGCTGTAATTGATGGGACCAAGGCAAATGACATATTAAAGAGAGCTCCTTTTTTGATACCCTTCACAAGCAGGGTTAAAATATTTAATGTAAGTAGTTTATCTTGTGTGACTATGCTTAAATTAGGTGTAATTTCTTAAATTGTCAGCAAGAGAGTTAAGGTGGCTATTATGAATGTTTCTTTATATATCTACCCTTCCTTTTCCATTTATATACTCATCCTGAATTTCCCCTTTAGAGGAGCTCAATAGCTGAATGCTAATTTGGATTTGCATTTTCTTGGTTGAAATGTGACACAAACTTTGTCTTTCCAGTCGCAACTATCAGCAGTAAGGCAAAGACATGGATCACATGGTGTTTTTACAAGAAATAGATTTAGAATACGACGTGATCATATTCTAGAAGATGCTTACAGTCAGATGAGTGCATTATCTGAAGAGGATCTTAGAGGCCTGGTAATGTTCTTGTCTGTGTTTATATTTGTATTAGAGAATTCTGTTTCTTAAAACAGTTACTCTTGTAGATCCGTGTATCATTTGTAAATGAGTTTGGAGTTGAGGAGGCTGGCATTGATGGTGGTGGAATCTTTAAAGATTTCATGGAAAATATTACTCGAGCAGCCTTTGATGTGCAGTATGGCTTATTCAAGGTCTATCTTCTGCTTTATTCTTTCTTTCGTCTGCTTCTTTCTCCTTCTATTTATGTCTGCATGTACGCACTTATGTCAAGAATGGAATTCCCTTAGCATATTAGTTTCTACATGCAAATCCTAAAGATATTCTTTTACTCTGCTGGAATATTTAAATACAAAGTCCACGGACTATTACTCTAAAAAGCAATCAGTGCATGCTTTATTTCCAGATAGAGAGCGAGGAATATCTTGGAAGTCTCTTGCTTGTACGTGAATAAGATTAAAACTGAATTTTCTCTTCAGAAGCATAAATAAATCTTATTGGAGAAAAAATGGAACTTAGATATTTTTGGTTAAGTGTGTTGAATTCCCACATTAACTAGAAGCAAGATTTAAGTTTTGAAGATGGTGTCACCCCTCATATATGAGCCACTTGAAGCATAATCCTTTCATTTCCCCTCGAAGATGCAGATAACTCTAGCACTAAATTTAATACCTTTCAACTTAGTTTGTTCCAAATTTTTTTTCTCCTCATTTATGTTGGATGTACTAGCAGCTTGATTTTTGCAGATGACTGCCAATGAAGAGGTATTAAAATAAATGAGCGGAAAGTGAATCTACTTATTAGAGAAAGAAGAGTAGTAAATAGAGAAGATAAGTTTAGATTCTTGTGTTTGTCCTCCATCACGTTACTTTTTCAGTGTCTCATAAATCTAGCAGTGGTGTCAAGTTATGGAATATTGAGCTGATTGCTCTGTTGTTACTTAAAATATCATTATCAGTCAGGTTATAAATGACTGAAATCACCATTATCCAGTGGGGTATCAAGTTAGCGCTGTACTTTCTGAATTTGGAAGCATTGGCTTGATGAGAATTGAAGTATGGCATATCAAGAAAGTTAAGGATGGGATTCATTGGAACAATATGTTGAAGCCCTTCCAAGACTCCTGGGGCTGTCTGATTGGTGGTATGAGGGGTTAATGTTTGTTTAATCACTTTAGGTGTAAGGTCTTGATGTAATTAGTAGCTTTCTAGGTCTCATTATGATATACTTGATCTTTGAAAGGGTTGGAGCCTCTCTGATGGCATATTAATTAACGCTCTGTGAAGGCACTTATACCTGGACCCTCCTTTATTTTTTTTCCAAGGTTTAAGACTCTCTAATTTTCTCCAAGAACACTGCCGATGGATCAACATAATTGGATACTAATTTGAAGGAATTTCTTTGTTTGGAGTTTACACTTATTCCTTTGTTGCTTATTGTACGCCCTCACCTGTGGGTTATGCTGTTGCGATCTGTTCTGTGCTGTTGTTTTATTTATATACCTGGCAGTTTATGTTGTGTTTGCTTGCATATATTCAGGAAACGGCTGATCATCTACTCTACCCAAATCCTGGATCAGGACTTATACATGAACAACACCTCCAGTTTTTCCATTTTCTTGGAACCCTACTTGCCAAGGTTTGGTGCCATCCTTTTTCTTTGTTATGGTTAGTTAAATAGTCTAATAAAATTCGTGGCCCTTATTCGGGGTGTAAAAGGGAAGACATCTCTTTAGGTCTACCTCTGTGGTTACTTCTAGCTGCATATCTTCACATATGGCCAACTAATAATATTTTACTTTGGATTTCATTCATTTCCTTGGAAATATACTTTTGCAGGCTATGTTTGAAGGTATTCTTGTTGATATCCCTTTTGCAACATTCTTCCTGAGCAAGTTGAAACTAAAGTATGTATTAACTCTAACACTTGCTTTCAAACTGCTGTTTCCATTCAAAGAACTAAAACTTAGCGTCTAATTATTTTAGAGCCAATGTCATTTAATCCTCCTTAAGGTTAAACTTAGCGTCTAGTTATTTTAGAGCCAATGTTATTTAGTCCCCCTTAAGGTTCTTTATTATCTGGATCGGTTAATTTTCATTGTCTACTCATTTAAGAGTGCCGTTGATGGGCTTGAATGCTAAAATGCCTTGCTGTTATGAATTATTTCACTGCTCCTATGACTCTGTATGATGTGTACCTCTTCTGATTGATCAGGCATAACTACTTGAATGACTTGCCTTCACTGGATCCAGAATTATATCGCCACCTTATTTTTCTAAAGGTAAATTTATTTTCTTATGGTGGTTTGTGGCCTGGCTTGTATCCTGTTCTTATCCTTCTTTTACTGTGAAAAGGTGAATTGTTAATGGAGATGCGTATCGTGCTACATGGTTCTTACCATATATTCCAGTGTTGATAGTTTCATTAGTCATAAATAAAATGCTAGCAAATGCTCTAGCAAAATAGAAATGTGCAGTCTAGTTATGATGTGCTTAATTTCAGACCGTTTGACTTACTCAAGTGTAAGCTTTATTTTCTCCAACTCAAACATGTAATAGTAAGCTCAGGTTTTCCTTAAATCTGAGAATGAACAACAGTTTGAGGAGGTGGTTGTACTGTTCAGTCCATCTGAGGAGGCGACTTGGTGGTTTTTGATGTGGATGTTGCTGGAGATGGTTTTATGTTTGACTTACTCAAGTGTTAGGCTTTATTTTCTCCAACTCAAACATGTAATGGTAAGCTCAGGTTTTCCTTAAATCTGACAATGAACAACAGTTTGAAGAGGTTGTTTTACTGTTCAGTACATCTGAGGAGGCGACTTGGTGCTTTTTGATGTGGATGTTGTTGGAGGTGGTTTTATGTTTTGAGTTTCTTTTCTTGTTGCTTATTTATCTTATGATTGCTCGTACCTGTGCCATCTACAGCATTATCAAGGTGATATTTCTCAGTTGGAGCTCTACTTTGTAATTGTGAATAACGAGTATGGAGAGCAAACAGAGGAAGAGTTGCTTCCTGGGGGTAGAAACATTCGAGTCACTAATGAGAACGTTATTACATTTATCCATCTTGTATCCAATCATCGATTAAATTTTCAGGTATTTTTTGTTCCACTTTATACTATTCCAACAGTTGATTCTGAAATCATCCTTGTTCCTGATGTTCTGTCATATTGTTAACGGTTTTGTGGTATGAATCACTCTCACTTACAGATACGTCAACAAAGTTCCCATTTCTTGAGGGGGTTTCAACAGCTTATACAGAAAGATTGGATTGATATGTTTAATGAGCATGAACTTCAGGTATGTTCACCCAATTTTTAATTATAACTCAATCTGTGAATGAAGTGGTCATTTTCTTCTTTGAACACCTATAAAAAGACATGTTGGACTGAAATGGTTGTTTGCTTCTTTGAACTCATATAAAAACGCATGTTGGACAGTAATTAGATTTTAGATGAGAAATCACATTCATTTACAGTGACCAATGGAATTCCATTGATCAATGACATTGGTGGTTTGTGAACATTCACTTGCTGGTTGTTTGGAGCCTCTCCCCAAATTTGATCAGAAAAGAAGTAAAATGGAAGAGCATGTTTATTCCAATAATGTACTTACCCATTTGACCTATGTTTTTGAGTTTACAGCTCCTGATCTCTGGCTCAGTTGACAGCTTGGATATTGATGATCTTCGTACACATACCAATTATGCTGGCGGTTACCATAGTGTAAGTTTGTTTCTTTTTATTTTTTGACATTGTTCTGAAATGATATTTCAGTGGGAGATTGCAGTGTTGGCTTCAAATGTAGATGATGCACCGGTTTTAGAAATTAGATTTTGTTCATATTGTTTTCTGGTAATTATTTTTTTTTACACCAGAGAAAACCATAAATATTATAAAAAATAAAGATGGACAAAGAAAATCGTAGATTTTGAAACAAACTTCTTAGAATATATGTAGGTAAATCCAACAAGTTACCACCTCAAGCATCCAGGTTCTCTAGTTATTACTACAATTTCTTAGATGAGTTTTTTGCCAATTCCAGAATTGTCATCTGTTCTCTACATTTTGTTCTTTCTGATCTTTTCTTCTCTCTGTTTTTTCTTTACCTTTCTAGTGAGAAGCTGATTTGGAACGTCTACTATTCCATTTTCTCCCAATTCAACATTCCCAGTAGCATCCATTTTAATTAAAAAGGAATCTTTGTTTGATGTTCTTCTCGAAATGATTAGAGTTCTGGATCTTGCTGCGAAATGTGTCTATTGTTTGGCCTTCCTTTATATGGGATGAGACATTTGTCTGACCTGTAATTACCATTTCTTAACAGGAGCATTATGTTATTGAGATCTTCTGGGAAGTTCTCAAAGGCTTTACAATGGAAAATCAAAAGAAATTTTTGAAGTGAGTTTCCTCTTCCCTAATAAATTTTATTTTTTGAAAGGTTGACTGTACTTTTACATTGGTTATCAGCTTTTTGTTCAATTTTGAATGCATGTTCAACATGATTTGACTGCAAAAATCTTCCAGGTTTGTGACGGGATGCTCACGAGGACCCCTACTTGGTTTCAAATACCTTGAGCCATTGTTTTGCATACAGAGGTGATATTTTTTAAAAGATTGGCTGGCAAGATTATTTAGTTACTTTGGTCTTACCTAGGTGGCAGGCAAAGGGTACAAAAACTTTGATCTTTATATCCTTAAAGATTGTAATATCTCTTGCTGGCATTTTCTTTTAGGGCTTCTGGCAGTGCGACAGAGGAAGCTCTTGACCGCTTACCAACATCAGCTACTTGTATGAATCTTCTGAAGCTTCCACCTTATAGAAGGTTTGTTTGCATATCCCTTGAATTATTTTAAGCGAAATGAATTGATGTGCGACAAAAAGTTAGATGATAAAATATAGTAGCACTCAAAGAATTTTGTGCATTTTAGGAATCCATTGCACTTTGTCATTGCACCACTCAACCTTTGCAGATTACATATGAGGGGAGCAATTGTGTAACTATACATTCTTTACTGATTGTTATTTCCTGGATAAGGTGGCTATACTTGAAGTCTCTTTTTGGTGTTCCTGAACTAATTTATTTCTTCTCGTAGTGCATATGCTAAAATTTTGTACGAGTGGTCAATCCTTGTTTACCAATTATCTTGTTTAATGTTTCTTATGTAGCAAGGAGCAGCTGGAAACAAAGTTGCTATACGCTATAAATGCTGATGCGGGCTTTGATTTGAGCTGATTTGTGGATTTGTTCATAATTGCAAGTGAAGTCTCAGTACTATGGCCTTGCCATGCTAGTTTTCATGTGGAGGTTCCACTTAAATATCTCAACAAACAAAGGTTGGAGACCAAGGGGAATGTTTGGAAGACTGAAACTTGCAGTAAGACTTTAATCAACTGAAGGCTGAGTTGAGAAGCATGATATGATCAATCACTGCTGATTATGTTCACTTGTAGATAGTGTGGAGATATCTACTGTATATGAAGTTAAGTTAATTTGCGATGGACGGCCTGCAATTGCAGGCTGTTATTTGTGCAATATGGGGCTTCCAGGTGAATGGACAATGAGGCTTGCAAAAGCTTCATTTTGTAAATGGTGTTTTATAATAACTTTTCCATGTGTAAGCAATTATCTGTAAAGAAAGCCACTTGGAATCTCTACATTTTAAAAGGCGGAAGCTATGGCTTTCCAAATAGGATGGATAGAGGAAATTCAGTTTCATGTAGAAATAAAGATGTACTATCAATACTCTGATTTGGCTTTTCAATGTACAACTTTTATAAAAACTACTTTGGATGTTCGACTCTTCATTGGTGTTTATGAGTGTGATTTTGTTTTTCAATCTTAATCAGATGATGTGCTTTACACGAGCAATCTTAAACTAACCCACTAGATTTCTTGAGCTGAACCAAAATTTACTCACCAGATTCTATCCAATTCTTGGCTACTTGTCTAGCTTCTGTTTGTTTTTCTTTAGGGTTGTAAAATAAGGTGTGGAGATGAAGTCTTACTTATCCATACTGCCTGTGAGATGCTCTTCCTTCAATTGTATTGTGTAAAGAATGAGATAAGTTTGAGATTATATGTTTTTGCTTTGCAATCATTCAGAGGTGTCTAAATGTTCCTTGCTTTGGTATTTATTGCATTAGGATAAGGAAAGAGAGATTTGGTTGATGTTGCGTTTATATTTTGCTTCTTCATATTCTACAGGCACAAGTTCTCCTTTTTCAACTATAGATAGGGATCAAGTTGTACAAGTACCATCTCTTTTTTTTCTCTTGTGGCCATAATATGAACTGAGACAGGATCTCTTTTAAAGTTTAAGCCTCTTGTTTTCATCTTTTCAAGGCTCTCACCAGAGCTTCTGCAGAAGAATACAAACAAATCTGGACAGTAACCGAGTGGCTTGCCATTGCAAGTTCTATTAAGAAATGAACTCGAATTGCTCCTCTTCCGTGGCAGGTCGCTATTCTTCCACGGCAGAAATGTTGCTCAAGTCTAAGCCCTCTTCTGGCATGTCTGATGAGAGTGGCCCCAAGATCCCATCAGAGCTGAGAGTTAGTCCACTCTGTATCAAAGGATACCTCATATTAACTGCAAGTAATTGTAATTTTAATCAACTCTAATATTAACATGAAATAGTGCCTGTTGCCAACTCTCTCAGCTTGTTTTGTCGTCCCGTTAAGGTCAAATAATCACAATTCGATGGAGGAAAATGAACCAATCTAGCTAAAGTTTTTTCAGAGACAAGTATTTAAATCACTAGTCAATCTAACAAAAATTAGATTGACTGTTCAGTCTAATGCATGTCCTCACAATGGACTGGCCTCTTAAATGCTCGCCTACAGCTTCTTGATTGTTAAAAACCAAAGATGTGTTCAGTTTAGAAAGTACCTCAGGCTGGAATCTCAGCATGTCTGCACGAGCCATAGCTTCAGCTTGAGCAATTCTCTGTCTGAACGTCTGCGCCATCTCTTCGGCCTATTAAAATGAGAAGAAGATGACATAAAAGAAAAACAGACACAAGCATACTTTAAACATCAAAAACATAATATTAGATTTGTGCAAGAAACCAAAACTATAGTTCACCATCACATGTGCCAATAACCTACAAATTCAATCTCAAAATTTGGACATCACCTTCTCGAAAACAAGCTTTGGATTCCGAATCATATCACCGGGAGTTGGTTCTAACTTCTTGGTTGAAAGACTTACTCTACCCCTCTCACGATCATGGCTCAGTATCATGACCTACATGATGAAATGGTTAAATGCTGTACAACATATAAAGCGCAGAAATGCTTCTCTCTAGAGCTAATATTCAACTCACCTTGAGTGTATCACCAGGTTGAAGAACTGTTGCAATATCAGAGACCCGATCATGACTTATTTGACTGACATGAAGAAGTCCATTGATACCACCAATATCGATGAAGGCACCATATGGTTTCAGGCTCTGAACAGTTCCAATCACAACTGAGCCAATGCCTAGTTGTGCCTGGCTGTCTGCCATGGCCTTGCGGTTACTGAGGACTAGCCTAGCCTGTTCCTCATCAACATCAACAAACTTGAGAGGAAGCTCTTTACCGAGAAGTTCTTCTCCAGTTGTTTTCTGAACATAAGCTGTGTCATTAGTATATTATTCAATCAATATGTAAGAATTAACTTGGGCAGGCAACAAAAAGAGAACGGATATATATACTCTTAAGACGAGTTTTGTTTCTCAATACTGACAAAACTTCCAATGTTTTTGTCCAAAGTCTGTCCTTTCATGATGTTATACACAGGCATATATACAGTACCTTGAATGACACAAAAAGATCACCAACGAATCCCCTCCCCCTCCATCTTTTTCATTCAAGACTGAAAAACCAAAAGTCAGAGCCGAGAACTAACCGATGATATTTGTGAGAAAGGAACAAATCCTCGCAGGCCCTCTACTTGAGCAACCACTCCTCCTTTATTTGCACTTAAAACCTGCATATATTTCCGTTTAAAACATTACAAGCAATAAAACAGAACTTGTATGCTTCAAAGCAATAACTTGGACGATTGCTTGTCAAAAATAAAAATTTGCACAGTTGTATGAATTGCAGTACACAATTAGGAGTTACAAGGATGAGAAGCCATGCAACTAAGTCCCTTTTGCACCATTTCAGTATTTATCTCAAATAAGGAACTTAGGTAACATATCAAGTATTTAATAAAAATGGGGGATAAAACTTCCTGAAGCTCAAGTGAAGAAAGAAAGTGTCGAAAATACTCACCTTACCCTTGACTGTGACATCCTCAGCTTGAAGCTGCCTACATCTTTCCCAGGCAAGGTCATACTGGATCAGCCTTAAACTCAAGATTAAACTATCATCAATTTCATTTTCCCCAATAATCACAAACTCCTCTTTCACGCCAGGAACTATACCGGCTTCTTCCACGTGTTTGATTCTGTGAATGCATGCCTCTTGAACAGGCAAGTATGCAGAAGATTTTGCAGGAATGTCAACATAAGCTCCATTGGCATCAGTCATAAAAACTGTACCTTTTACCTGATCACATGTGTACGAGCACAATTATCTCTAAAAATCATCAAAATGCTTTTTCACGAGAACAATCGAAGCAGTTCTTTTCCAGTTTTTTCTGAAGAATTTCGCAAGAAAGCTTATTAACAAAACCCCCTCAAGCCATTCAACTTGAGAAATTCAATTTAGAATACTCATTTCTCACTTTGAACTATTAAAAGAAGTGAATAAGAAACATTCGAATTTTGTTGATGGCCACTTCAATCCAAGTACCATACAACACACAAACACGATTACAATTGAAACCCATTTTCCATTCCACAGCCCAAAACAAATTCAAAGAAAAAGAATCAAACTTGCAACTAACCTTGGTTCCAACCTCAGAATTGAAGTCATACTTGTCAAGAGCAGCGTTGAAGTCTTCAACAGTGAACGAAACCCCCTCCATAGGAGCAGTACGGCAACGCTCATAGGCTTCCTCGAAGAGCTGCTTGAGTTTCTGCCTTTCCTTAGTCTGTGCATTAGATATAGCCACAGCTGCCACTACAAAGTTGGACCTTTTATGCTTTGAAGAAGATAAAAATGTCGCCTTTTTTGTGAGAATCGAAGTAGAGAGTGTTGGGCATCTTAACCCTGTAAATTGCTGAGCTAAAGATGCCATTTTTTGAGAGTTGTGTGAATGGTACTTCGTCCCGATAAGGTTATTATATACTTCTTGTTGAGTTGTTGTGAGGAAGCCAAGTGTTTGTGCAGTGAGACAGCTTAAGGTAGAGTGTCAAGTCCTTACTCCTTACCCTTCTGGTTTTGCCTTAAAATATTTGATTATTATGCTCTTTAAATATTTTTTATTATCTAAAAACTATTATTATTATTATTATTATTTTCTATTTAAAAGAATAATATTTTAATACTAATGAATTAAAATATGATTATTTTAAATTATAAAATAACCATATTTTATAAAATTCTTATTTTTATTATAAGAGTAAAAGTGTAAAACTTAGTTTCAATTAACTTAGAATTGAAATTAAATTAACAAATATTTACAAATAAATAAATAAGAGTTGCTTGCCACTACTTAGTTAAACAATAATAAAATTAAATAAATAAAAAGGTAGTGGCAGGCAACTACTAGCCATAAAAATGGAGGAGGCAAAATCAGTGGTGAAGCACATATTGCTCGCCAAGTTCAAAGACGATATTTTACCTGAGCAAATCGACAACCACATTAAAGGTTATGCTAATCTCGTCAATCTCATCGAACCCATGAAGGCTTTTGAGTGGTAAGCATCTGCATACCCCTCGCTACCGATATTTCCTGCGTGTTTCCGTCTCCTTAATCTTGTGATTTTTTCAGTTATGCTGGCTAGGTTTCTGCTTAATTCCTAATTGGAATAACATTTGCAACTCGTTTTACTGAAAAAGTTCTGAACTTGCCCTGTGTTTTATCTCATGTGTTGGTTTGAGTTAATGATGTTTCCAGGGAATAAGCGAGGGAAGATTTTCTTAGTAGTGTGTATGAATCTATTTGAGCTTCCAAAATATACATATATTTTATTGGAATGATGTGGTAGATATTCCACTGATGAGTTTAATTGTCAATGGAACGATTTGGCAGGGGTACTGATTTGAGCACTGAGAACCTGCATCAGGGATTCACTCATGTTTTCGTATCGACGTTTGAGAGTACAGAGGGGATTGCAGAGTATATAGTTCATCCTGCTCATGTTGAATATGCCTCTTCATTCTTGCCTGCGTTGGAAAAAGTCCTTGTCGTTGACTACAAGCCCACTACTGTTCGCCTTTAAAAACAAGATGTATACTTCCATTCCTCTACTTGCTGTTATCCTCTTGGAGAGAAGTTTGCTAGGTTTGGAATTTCGGGTTAAGCATTAGTGTGTGGTTGTGATGAACTTCCCAGATGTTTGTTTCTTGTTTTGCCAGGAAGAGCTATTGCAAATAAGTTCAAATGTGACGTTTTTTTATTCTTCTTTTCGTGTAACTTACGATGTAATTTTCACATTGTTGAAATCACCAGTTTATCACCAATGATTGTGTAGCCTTGGTAGATGGTTTCAACATTACATCTTTTCAATTGGAGTTTGGTCAATAGCAAGTACGATAAGGAAAAGAATTTATGGCTGCTTGGGACTAAACCAATTCTCCTTCCAAAACCAAGGATAGATGCTTAGTTCATTCAAGTCAAAAACCCACTAGTATTCTACGATATAGTTCTCAGTGCATTATTGCAGTGATTGCTCTGATGATGTTTATTGATGAATGGAGTGGGAACACTGAATTCTTTGTAGGTTGGGTTAAGGAAGGGAGTTCTCTTCTTGTTATATGCTTAGTTTTGATCAAATTTGTGTCTTTGCGTGGAATGACTCAACCCTGCAATCTGATAATTTTGAGGACATGGTCCGGATTCCTGAAATGTGTTGGATTTAACAGAAGTGCAGGATCTGTTTAGGGAAAGGATATCTCAAACTTAGATCTGAGCAAGTAGTCTGAGTTCATATCTTCGCAGGGCAAAGAAAGATCAAAATTCCCTAGCCAAAAGACACACCAGGTTAAATATAATGGAGCAAGACACATTAACCTTAATTCAGCATTTCTGTAATTGACAAGTTATGATTTAGCTTTTGGTTCATTGAGCCTTGTAGAGACTGGTAAGATAGATGATCTGCTATCGTTTTCCAAATCTGAGGGAACCTGTTTGGTATAGGTTCTTCTCATATTCATTCTAGTATGAATTACCATATTTAAACTGGAAGGCAGCAATGAAATAAACATGACCTGTCATATTAATAAGCATTACGAGAGTGATTCCAGATTCTACCAGATTTGCAGGATTGGTACAGAATTTCAGACAGAAAGTGATCACGCCCTCTTTCTTAACGAAAATTAAAAAGTTTCGAATTGTATTAAGAAAGAAATACAAGCAATAGGACAGAAAGGTTCTTTATAATGTTTATTTATCTGGTTTAGCTCATACATGAAAAGTGAACTGCATGCTTTGAAGGGGTTCACCAGCTTTATCCGCGCAGTTTAGCAATAACAGCTAAGATGACTCTGCTCAGAGAAATATTGTCTTGATTAAGCTTTGGGAGTTGAGAAGCATCAGATATTGGCTTATTCAAGTCATCATCACAAGTACCAATGTCATCCAATAGTCCAGATACTTGAGTTTGTGCACTAAAGTAGTCACCAGAGCTGATATACCCTTTTGCCTGCTTGACAGATTCTAGTCCGTCTCCATAGGTCTCAGAACATTCCGAGTATCTTTCCTTTAAACTAGGACCACCACCAGGAGGTGGCTTTGGAGAAGCTTGCTTGACGAGTTCCTTAATAACATTAGCAGTTTGTTGGAGATTGCCTTGTTCTTTATCAAGAAGGATATTGGCAACACCTTTAAGATCAGCAGAGACTAGTTTAGGATCTGACTTGAAGACTTGGAAACAATAATCAGGGACTATGGTGCTTGAACAGATGGCTTTGATGTCACCTTGTGAGATGTTTTCTTGATATCCATTTTGATTTGCAAAAGAAGGGGTAATTAGCAACACTACTAACAAAGTAATGGAGGAGAAACTACAGAAAGAAACCATCTTTGCTTCTTCTTTTAATGCTTGGAACATGAACTGTTCTTGTCTTTGCTCTTTTGTGACCCTTATATAAAATCTCTGGAATGCTTAAAATAGAAAAGGAAAAGGTTCTTAATGGTAACCAAATAAAGTTATAATTATCAATTTCAATGCTATTTATGGAGTTTTAATTACCAATTAGGTATTGATTTGGTTTTGAACAGTTGTTGGATATACCTCTAAAACTTATCTATTCTTGCCTTGGTTGTGAAAAAAATGGGAGTATTTTCCATACCGTTTCAAAAAAGTTGAGACCTTTCCATTCAAATGCATTTTTTAATTTGCAAAACCAACAAAAACTTTAGAAAAATAGCCTTGTACATTTCTTTCTAACTTTTTTATACAGTTTAATGGTTTTTCCCAATTTGTCCTTAGTAGTTTTTCATTTAGATAATACATTAATTTACATCCATAAATATGAATTTTTAGTTTAGTCAAATTTATACATTAGAAATTTTCAACTTCAACTTACAGGATATGCATTTTCCTTTTTTCTATATTGATTCTTGGTATTTTCTCGCACATATTTCCTTTTAACAATTTTCTTGTAGCTACTCTTGACTGTCTTTCTTAGGCTTAAGGCCCATTGGACCCCGGCCGAATGCGAATATTTTGGGCCAGCCTAGGCCCATCTGTACCGGGCCTATAGATTTAGGGAAAAGAAGATGGGATTTCTTTCTACCTTTATATATTTCAGATCAGCAGCTCCAAAAGCTGAAGTGCTTTGGAGTTAAAGCTAAAGCTGAAGTTATAACCCCAAACTCTGAATGTTGCAAAGATAGTAGAAATAGAAACTTCTTCCAAGACAAAGGGGCTTAAACAGGGATAAAAGACGAAGAAAATCCTGCCTATCCCCTTTTTTCCGAGAAAAAAAAGGAGTACATTATCCATGCAGATGATTAATAACAGCTAAAATGACTCTTGAAAGACGACTAGCATCCATATTATGTCTTGCTAGTGGTGATGGATCAGGCGTTGGATCTGTCAAGTCATCATCACAAGTAACAATATCATCCAACACAGCTGATGCGTGAATCTGTGCACCAAAGTAATCATGAGAGATTATAAATTGCTTTGCTTCCAATATATCAGCTAATGCATCGTCGTAGTTCTCAGAACATGATAAATACCTCTCCTTTAAACTAGGTCCCCCACCAGGAGGTGGTTTTGGAGAAGCTTTCTTGATAAGTGTCTTGATCAGCTTTTCAGTTCTGCTGAGCTTGTCCTGCCCTTTGACGATTAGGATAGTTGCGACGCTTGGAAGATCTATAGAGACTAGTCGAGGATCAGAATTAAAGAGCTTGAAACAATATGCAGGAATTATGGTGCTTTCGCAGATGGCCTTGATGTCACTTTCTGACGTCTTTTCATGGACACGCATGCTTGCCGAAGCAACAGTCAACAGTAACACTGCTACTGAGAATGAAACGGATGAGAAACTGCAGAAACGTACCATGCTTTGTATTTCTTATGCAGTGACCTCGTCTTGCTGCCTGTCTGTCTTCTTTTAGCTCTGACATATACTGCCAAATTCAAGGATTAGCGAGTCATGAAAAGGTTGTTTGCATTAAATATTTTGTCTAGTAAAGACTATATGCTCATTTATTACAGGTTTATTATAATGTCAGGAGTATCTGGTGCTTAAAGGGCGAGTATCCTGTCCATATTATCTTTAGACTTTCAGTTTGTGATCATACCGTCAAAATAGTGAACTTGTAACTAAAGTGCATAAGATGCAAAAACAGTAATATGTCTAGGAAAGTGTTACATTACCATTGGTTTACAGGGGTATATTCCGAATTGTTGGATGGATTTTGTGGAATCAGCGTCTCATCGAAAGAATGAGGACTTTCATGTCTTCATTCAAACCATCCATTTGCTGGGCCGGAAAGTTTCCAACTGATCATCATAGCAGAGATAAGGTATTGACAAGAAAGACCATTGAACGAGATTAGATTCCTCAAAAACTAAAGAGATTATTCTATTTTCCCCCAATTGACAAGTTCAGCATAGAGATTGGCTTCCTTGTCCCACACAGAAACAAACTTTGATGGGTGTTTCCGTGCAAGAAAACCTCTCTTTCATCTCACTATTCCTAAAAAAGTATATTATTCACAAGAATCATGTTAACACTCCACCCTCCCCTCAGCCCATTCCGCTTAAACCCATAAAAGGGTATACTCCTCAACCCATTCTGCTTAAACCCATAAAAGTGTATACCTGTAGAAACAAGTAGGGACGGGGGAGTGAGAATATTGATGCCATGTAGGCAAGGTTGTTAAGAGGGAGTCAGGTAGTTACAGTGAGAGAATGTAGAGGGAGGATATTAGCATGGAAATGAGTGGAGAATGATTATCAAACATTATTGTTAGGAATTTGGCCTGGATTTCCAGGAGGGGGAGCCAGTCTCCAGCATTTTCTGTTTTTCCTATACTGCTATACCATCAATACACACAACCTCTATAGAGGATTCCTAACATTGGTGCTTTCATTGAGAGTTGAGTATCGAGTAGAGGTTGTATGTCAACTAGAATGGAGAATAGAGTATCGGCAGTAGAGGGACTGATTAAGTCGCGTGACTCCACCTTGAAGGATCTTCACTCGCAGCTCAGTTCTCTGATGGCTAGCGTGGAGACGCTGGCCAAATCGCAACACCAACTCCAGTCGGAAATGATGGACGGATTTCAAGCCCTGCTGGCTAGAAATACGCAGAAGAAGAAGGTGAGTGACGAAGGAGAACCATCAATGCTTACTCATAATGCTTCATCATCGACGGGGGGCGATAGACCCGCGCCACCTCCTTCAGCGGCTACCGGCAACGACAAGCACACCGGAGGCCAGATGGGAGCCGGGTATTGCCGACACGATGGGGGCGTTCCTCGGGAAACTTCCGAACGTGCATGGGAGGAGTATCGGAATGTTGCCCGTTGGGTCGACCTTCCAGCTTTTCACGGGGTCGACCCATTTGCTTGGGTCAAGAGAGTCGAGTCCTACTTCTTGATTCATGCCATACCCCCTGAGCTTCGTATACCGATGGTACAAATATGCATGGAGGGATTGACGCTCTATTGGTTCATGAACTTACGAGAGTTAGACCTTTGTATGACCTGGGAAAGGTTTAAGCGCTCACTGTTTGACCGTTATGGGGAGAGAGATGATGGGCACCCGATTGAGATGATGAAGTCGTTGGTTCAACGAGGATCGGTGATTGCTATATAGAAGATTTCGAGAGGGTAACTTCGAGGATCTCCCACATGCCCGAAGAATGGTTTATGAGCTGCTTTATAGGTGGGCTTCGGGTAAAAATACGGAACCGGGTCAGGACCCACAACCCGACGAATAGAACCCGCCTCTTGTTAGTGGCGCGACTGGTAGAGCGTGAGTTGATAGGTGAGGGAGTCCTCCGCCCAGGTGAGTTGAAGTACCGACCAGGGGGACCACTGACAGGAAATGGGTTTCGGTCGGGAGCAACCAGATTTACACTACCAGGGCTAGTCGGTAACACTTCGGCAAACACCAAGGGAGAGGGGAGGGAGAGCGTCAACAAGAACCGAACCACCGTGGCAGGAGAGGGTCGACAAAATGGCCCAAGGTGGAAGGAAACCTAAAGTTTGTCGTACGAGCAGTTGATGGAAAGGAGAGCCAGGGGCTGTGCTTCAAGTGTGGCCAAACTTACGGTCCACTTCATAAATGTCCAGATAAGGAATACAGGCTTACTGTTTTGGAAGGGGAAGCCGATCCTGAAGTTGAAACCGGGGAAGATGAAGCTGCGGAAATAGGGGAGGAGCACCAGGAGGATTGGGAACTGATCTGTAATCTGGTCGAGTACAGGGAAATGGGCAGAGAGCCACCTTCACCTTCGAAAATCATGGTGATGATGGGCAAGCTGAATGAGATGCCGATTCTAATTATGATAGATAGCGGGGCTGGTCACAACTTTGTGTCAAGCACCTTAGTTAAGGCTATGGATATTCCCACTACCCAAATCAGAACCTTCGGTGTCCGACTAGGGGATGGACACCGAACCTTCTCTCAAGGAGTCTGTAAGGGAGTTAGGTTGGAGATGAATGGAGCAGAGTTTACGGTAGAGGCTTTTGTGTTTAACACTGGAGGACCTGATTTAATTTTGGGAGTCACTTGGCTGGAGACATTAGGTGTAGTAAAGGTGGACTGGAAGAGAATGTCTATGTCCTTTGTTCAAAGGGGAATCGAATTCACTCTACAAGGAGTCACAAGGCAAGATCCTATTCCGTATGCTTTACAACAGATGTTTAAACGAGAGGAAGTAGAGGTGGAAGGAGTACTCTGGTCCATGGGAGTGAGGCAGGTGGAGGCCGATGAGAGTGGTACCTTGGAATCAAACCAGCAGCAGGCATTACAGACTGTTTTATTCAGATTGGATGAAGTGTTTCAGCCTATTAAAGGGTTACCACCCAAGAGGATCAGTGATCATGCTGTAGTATTGAAGGAGGGGGTCGAACCAGTAAGTGTTCGACCCTATAGGCATGCACATCACCACAAAAAATGAGATTGAAAGGCAGATCAAGGAGTTGTTGGAAACTGGAGTAATCAGACCTTGTGTTGGTCCATTCTCAAGCCCAGTGATCCTTTTTAAGAAGAAGGACGGCTCTTGGCGAATGTGTGTGTACTATAGGGCTTTGAATAAGCTCACGGTGCCTCACAAATTCCCCATTCCTCTATTGACGAGTTGATGGAAGAGCTGCATGGGGCAAAGTTCTTCTCTAAAGTGGATCTGAAGTCTGGATTTCATCAAATTAGAGTTAGAGAGGAAGATGTTCACAAGACGGGGTTCCGGACTCATGAAGGGCATTATGAGTATATGGTAATGCCTTTCGGACTCATGAATGCGCCTGCCACATTCCAATCAACTATGAATCCCATCTTCAAGCCTCTGTTGCGTAGGTTTGTTCTAATATTCTTTGATGATATCTTAATCTATAGTCCAAGTTGGGATCAACATTTGCTTCACATAGCTCGGGTGTTGCAGCTGCTAACGGATAATCATTTACATGCAAATAAGAAGAAGTGTCTATTTGGACAGCAGTCCATTGAATATCTTGGCCATGTGCTTTCAGCTGAAGGGATAGCAATGGATTTGATAAAAATCAAGAGTGTCTTGGATTAGCCTGAACTGAAAAATGTGAAGGGAGTAAGAGGATTTCTGGGGCTTACGGGGTACTACAGAAAATTTGTCAAAGATTATGGGAAAATTGCAAAGCCTCTCACAGTATTGACCAAGAAGAACGGTTTTAATTGGGGAGAAGAGGCTAGGGAAGCTTTTGAGGAGTTAAAGAGGAGGATGACCACTTCTCCGATCTTAGCCTTACCGAATTTTTCCAAAGAATTTTCAGTGGAGTGTGATGCATCCGGAAAGGGAATTGGGGCTGTTTTGATGCAAGAGGGTCGACCCTTAGCATATTTTAGCAAGGCATTGGCGGAATCAACTTATTCCAAATCTGTCTACGAAAAAGAAATGATGGCACTAGTCCTAGCAGTTCAGCATTGGCGGCACTTTCTGTTGGGAAGGCATTTTAAGGTCTATACAGACCATAAAAGCCTTAAGCATCTTTTGAACCAAAGAATTCCGTCAGTGGATCAGCAGTGTTGGCAAGCTAAGCTATTGAAATTGGATTTTGAGGTGATCTACAAGTCGGGAAAGCATAATGGGGCAGCAGACGCTTTGTCTAGGATGGGAGAAGATAAGTTTTTGTTTACCACCCTCTCTGCTCCTTTTTGGGCAGATCTAGAGCTAGTCCGAAAGGAGGTTCAGGAAGATGCTGAACTTAGTAAGATTCTAGAGTCCAAGCAACACGATCCGGAGCCAAAATCAGATTACCTTGTGAGGGGAAACCTGTTGTTTTATAAGAACAGGCTAGTCCTCTCACCCACTTCAGCATTAATTCCTCAACTACTGCAGGAATATCATTCTACCCCTCAGGAGGGCGTCTAGTTTTCTTAAGACCTACAAAAGGTGGCTAGTGGGGTATTTTGGCTGGAATGAAAACCTCTATCCGAAATTTGTTCGGAATGTGCTATCTGTCAAAGGAGTAAGTATTTAGCTATGAGCCCCGCTTGGTCTTCTTGACCTTTGCCCATTCCTAAGCTAGTTTGGGATAAAGTATCCATGGATTTCATCACCAAGTTACCTAAATCCGTGGTTATGAAGTTATAATGGTGGTTGTGGATAGGCTGTCAAAATATGCCCATTTCACACTTATGAAGCACCTTTCACGTACCAAAAGCAGTGGTGAGGCGTTCATTAAAGATGTGGTTAAGTTGCACGGTGTCCCTAGTTCAATCTTGAGTGATAGAGATCCTCTCTTCACTAGCAACTTGTGGAAGGAAATCTTTAGGTTGCAAGGAACTACTTTGAAAATGAGCTCTTCGTATCACCCACAAACGGATGGCCAAACGGAGGTGGTTAATAGGAGTTTGGAAACCTATCTTCGTTGCTTTGTTTCTGAACAGCCAAGACAATGGTCTCATTGGATATCTTCAATGAGTATTGGTACAATACTAATTTTCGTGTTTCAATAGGAAAGACTCCTTTTGAGGTGGTTTATGGCTGCCTACCACCCTCTGTTCTGCACTATATTCAAGGAGAGACTCAAGTGGCATCAGTGGCAGCAGCTTTGACAGATAGAGATGAGGCTTTGCGCCAACTTAAGCACAATTTACTTCATACTCAATCAACAATGAAAAAGTTTGCAGATGTTCACAAAAGGGAGGTTCAGTTTTTGGAGGAAGACTTAGTCTATGTCAAACTTCGACCTCATAAACAGCTCACCTTAGCAAGGAACATATGTCCTAAGTTGGCTGCCAGGTGTTATGGACCTTTTAAGATTCTGGAGATAGTGGGACAGGTTGCCTACAAACTTCAACTCCCACCTACAGCCAAGGTACATCCAGTCTTCCATGTCTCCCAGCTGAAAAAGACCATAGGGGACCATCCGATTGAGCAAGACCTTCCTCAAGGCTTGGAGGTGGACGAATTGGAGAGAGTTGAACTCAAGCGATTCTGTTTCACATTACAAGACGGCTAAAGGCGCATAAGTCCAAAGATGGCTGATTTCTTTGGAAGTCTAGACCGGCAAAGGAAGCTACATGGGAGGATGCAGATTTCATCAAGGGACAGTTTCCTTCCTTTTCCCTTGAGGACAAGGGAGTTATTGAGGAGGCGGGAATTGTTAACACTCCACCCTCTCCTCAGCCCATTCCGCTTAAGCCCATAAAAGTATATACCCATAGAAACAAGTAGGGATGGGGGAGTGAGAATATTGATGCCATGTAGGCAAGGTTGTTAGGAGGGAGTGAGGTAGTTACAGTGATAGAATGAAGAGGGGGAATATTAGCAGGGAAATGAGTGGAGAATGATTATCAAACATTATTGTTAGGAATTTGGCCTGGATTTCCAGGAGGAGGAGCCAGTCTCCAGCATTTTCTGTTTTTCCTATACTGATATACCATCAATAGACACGACCTCTATAGAAGATTCTAACAAATCAGAACACGATGGTAACAGCAATTAAGCCAGAAGCTTGCTGCCTGCTCCTCTTTCTGCTTTAGAAAATGCTGCCGCTGTCGCAGCAGGAAGGGTAAAAGTTTAGTTCACAATTTGACACTACTGAAATGCCACACAAAACATGGTTAGTAAGGTGCATGCAAATGTATAACATCTGAAGAGCTAATCTTATGAGATAATGATGTCGAAAGATTAACGTATACTCTTGTATCACTGTGTTGGGCGTACACACTATTAAAAACTTGGCAGAAACCCAGAACAAGTTCAATATCTAACCAACAGTTTTATAATATCATAACCTATTGAAATGCATAAAGAAATTTGACAGCAAAACTTGGAGAAAAACCAAGTAACTGCACTCATATTGATACATTATGGCACAAAGGCACCTGTTACTAAAACTAACTCCCGCCTGTGCATGTGTACTTCAACTTAGCAAGGATGACATTGATGCATGAATACACATGAAATTATTTCTCGCTAATAGATATAAATGATTGAACAGAACATTTCTATTCAATTATTCCATCTGCTTAAGTGAATGATGAATGGGATGGGAAAAACACAAGTGGACATTAAGACAAAAATTACAACAACAAATGAAAATCTCTTATATGTGAATGGGCTTGTCATAAGTTGCCATGGCAGCTTCTTTCAATGCCTCACTCATTGTTGGATGTGCATGGCACACACGTGCTATATCCTCACTTGCCGCATCATAAGTAAGGGCGATTGTTGCCTCATGAATAAGCTCCCCAGCATTAGGTGCCATGATGTGGACTCCTAGTACTTTGTCCGTCTCCTTATCAGCCAGTATCTTGACAAGCCCTTCAGCATCATCTATGGCCTTGGCACGACTATTGGCCAAGAATGGGAATTTCCCAACACGATAACTAATGCCAAGTGCCTTGATTTGCTCCTCAGTCTTACCAACTGAAGCAACCTCAGGGTGTGTATAAACAACTCCTGGGACCTTATCATAGTCAACGTGCCCATGCTTGCCAGCTATAAACTCTACACATGCAACTCCATCCTCTTCAGCCTTGTGAGCAAGCATTGGCCCTGGAATTACATCTCCAATGGCATACACACCAGAAACATTTGTTTGAAACCTATCGTCCACTAAAATTCTCCCACGTTTGTCAGTTTCCACACCTATTTTATCCAAATCAAGTCCAGCAGTGAATGGAATCCTACCAGCTGAGACAAGAACCACATCAGCTTGAAGTGTTGTCTGCTCGCCACCAGATGCTGGTTCAATTGTCAACTTCACGCCATCACCGGACGTATCAACTCCTACAACCTTAGTTTTGAGCATAAATTTTATCTTCTGTTTCTCCAGACTACGCTGGAATTGCTTGCGAACTTCCCCATCCATGCTTGGCACGATATCAGGAGCAAACTCTACCACGGTTACTTCTGAACCAAGCCGGTTCCAAACTGAGCCCATCTCTAGCCCAATGTAGCCTGCCCCAATGACCACAAGCTTCTTAGGAATTTCTGACAAGGCTAGAGCACCAGTAGACGATACAATTTTCTTCTCGTCTATCGTAATACCAGGCAGAGACTTGACATCTGAACCAGTAGCAACAATAATATTCTTGCCTTTCACGGTGGCATGCCCACCGTCAATGGTGTCCACGGACACCTCAGAGGGGGAAACAAACTTGCCATAACCTTTGAAATAGTTCACTTTGTTCTTTTTAAACAAACCTTCAATCGTGTTAGGTTGGCTACAGCTTTGTCTTTTTGAGCCATCATGGCAGCTAAATCGATCCCAACAGAAGAAAACTTCACTCCATGGTTGGCATATGAATGTTGGGCTTCATGGAACATGTGGGTCGAGTGTAAAAGTGCCTGGATAAAAGTTGACACAAATTTACAAGCAGCAGATGTAAGACCATGAACTTGCATCTCGATGCCTATCATAAGTGGTTAGCCATAACAAAGTTGAATATTGTTTGATGTTGTGAATTTGACTTAAAAAGTGTGATCAATACCTATTATAATTGAATAATAAACTCACAATTTTTTTTTTGAAAATTAAATACCTTTCATTAATCAGTTAATGTACATTACAATGAGGCTTCAATTCTAGGTTGGTACAAAATATCAGATGTTTGGATTAACAAATCAGAAAAAACCTTTTTAAAAAAGATCTTACTCCTGTGTACCCTGATATTCAAGGTGATTCATTCCAATGACCATCTCTTCTCATGTTTGTGGATAGATTAGTTGGTACCCCTCTAGCTAGGAAAGTCAGCCTGATCTGTATTACAGTTTCTTGAGAGACCTCGTGCTTCTGCTTTCTTGTCTGAATATTCTGCCATTCCTTTCCTTCCATAGTTAACTCTCATAATTAACTAAACATCTCCATAGCATAAAAAATCTAAGTCTGGCAGCATTATCTTAACTACAGATGGCCTATTATTTGGTCGGAAACAAACATTCACTTGAGATGCCCAAGAACGAAACCAAGCTTCTTCTTTTTTCTTTTTGCATACATCATAAAATTGCTTGATCCATTCGTGTAATACATGATATTTCACCAAACAGGTTAAATGATAAGTATCATTTTCCCTAAGATACAACATTCACTAACACAGAAAAACGAAATGGGCAAATTGGCAACAAAAGATGGTATGAACAAACCAAAATAACCCTAGAAACAAACATCAACACCTGTTCAAACTTTAAATGAACGAAACCAGATAAATAGAAGCAGATAAGCAATATCAACAAAACATACAGTACATAACAATCGGATGAAAAATGAGACAGCGAACCAAGACACAACCTTGGAAGGGATGCAGCCAACATTGAGGCAAGTGCCACCAAGGGTACCGCGTTTCTCGATACAGGTCGTTTTAAGGCCGAGCTGAGCAGCTTTGATGGCGGCAACGTAGCCACCGGGACCGCCGCCGATGACGACGACATCGTTATCGTCAGATCCGGCGGAGGCAAAGCCACGAGAGAAGAAGTTAACGGGCGCATGCGAATTACGAGCAGCGAGTAGATGATGATACGCCTTTCTTCTCACTAAACTTGCCATCGTCATTTTCAATTACTCAAATCACAATCTCTACGACTCGTGGGTCTCTCTTCCTTTGGATTAAAGAGACCAAAGACTGCGCCTTTTCTTCTTAGCCCGCCAGTTATGGTTGGTTGGCTGGACTGTTCCCTAAGCTTTGTTTGGATCGAAGGAAAGCAAGGGAAAAGAAAGGAGATAATTGTATTTATCTTGATTTCCATGGTTTTGACAAAAATAAGACAAAAGAAAGGGAGAGAATGGAGGAGAAATTTGATCCAAATATATTTCTCACTAAATTGGTGAGAAAGGAGGAGAAATAGAAGATAAGGAAGAAAAATGACATTCTCAACCACAATTTACTTCCATAATAAAATAATAATTTAAGGCATAAAAGTCTTAAAAAATTTTCTTCCATTCAATTCTCTCCTTTGGTAAATTAGGGAAATAAACAAGAAAAAGAAAATTACATTTCTCTTCCATTCTTTTCTCCTCATTTGTCCTCAATATTTCTTTTCCTTTTCCCTATACAACTAAGGATCCAAACAAAGCTACGTGCTTTGAGATATTCATTTGCTTAATAATTTATTTAAAAATTACAATAATTCAGATTAGCATTAATTAATTTAAATTCACATATAAATTTCTTTAAAATACATAATAAATTATTTCAAACAAAATAACATCCCCAAATACATCACCATTTGAGTCCCTTGTAGCTTGTAAGGATTTGTGTTTCTTGTAATTAAGGATGACATATCAACTCAACCCTATTGGGTTCGAGTTTAGAGTAGACCGATCCGATCCAGCTTACTAGAAATGTCAAAATATGAAACCCGGAAAAGATTTTCAAGATTGAGAGTTGATGGAAGATTTGGGTAATCAGAACTCAAACTTCACCTTTTACCTCAACTGAGACACATTTCCAGTCTTTAAATGGAGAGTACGTCCAAAAGAAAAGAAAGAATGGGGGCATACAAGTGTATCATTGGAATGCCTAATTAACCAAAACAAGAAGAAGAAGATACTAATCTGCCATTTCAACTAGGTTACGATACAACCTACCAATATCCTCATCCCCAGTAACTTTTCTCCCCTCTACCCTGCAAAACTTTTGGCTGCTTTTTATATACCATCTGAAGCAGCCAAAAACAGACAAACACCCTCCCTGCCGGCGGCCCCATCAATCTGTTACGAGAAATAATCTGTATGTACATTCAATTGCCTCCTAATAAGCTCTTCAACCTGTTCCTGGCCTCCTCGGAAAGACTAAAGCACCTCATCCTTTGCCTCTGAAGGGTACATTCAATTGCCTCCTAATAAGCTCTTCAACCTGTTCCTGGCCTCCTCGGAAAGACTAAAGCACCTCATCCTTTGCCTCTGAGGGGGACATGACTCAATGGACTGCGGCAAGGAAAAGCATATAACTACCACTGTAAGATTATCTGCTGAATGCAGGCGTAATGCTTCCTTGACAAGTTCTCTGGCACAGCGCTCAGGGTCATTGTGGCGTCTGAGAGTACGCCGTACAAGGCTGACAGCAGCTTGGCTTGAAATGACGTCCCAAATACCATCACAACCAATGATCAAAAACTCATCATCTTCTGTTAACACAACCTGTTGGACATCTGGCTCTGCAATTAGAGGTGATGCGGACCCATACGGAAGTTTCAAAGCCCAGTCGCCAAGAGCCCGAGTGACAGAGAGATCTCCATTAAGATACTCGCCTTCGATGTATCCGCCTAACAGTTCCACCCGTGTGCGCTCTGGCAAGAATGAAGGCCTGTGATCATGGGACATATCAACAGCCACACCTTTCCTACATAGGACTGCTCGACAGTCACCAGCATTAGCAACAAGTAAATGCCTTCCAAGAACTAGGGCAGTTAGAGCTGTTGTTCCACAAGAACTGCTAATGCTACTCTCAATGGCCAAGGCACTGTCCGCTAGTAAAAATGCTTTGCGATGGGAATCCACCAATGCTTCTAGGAAAATAGAATCAACATCAGATGTCTGCGGTATATCAGCATCTTCAAAAAACAATCTCATTGCATTTCGTTTAACATAGGCAGCTGCATCAGGTCCTCCATGGCCGTCAAATACAGCATAAAAAGCACTTGGCAACTTGAAAAAAGGACCCAAATGTATAGATAAATCATCAATCCTGATGTGTTCATCATCCATGGAAGGTCTAGATCCAATATCGGCATAGCTACCAGAACGAATGCATGGAAAAGACTTGGAAGTGGAAACCTCAATAAGAGTTTCTTTAATGGTTTCCGAGCAACTCACAAACTACAATGCAAGAAAGGAAAGGAGTAAGTTCATATCCCAAAAATATGAAGAACCTGTACATGGACAATGTTGAGTGAAGGAAGAAAAGAGAGCACGACAGACATATTAGGACATAAAGGATTATATTAGGAGGAAAAGCATATGTAACCCACTGTATTAGCTCTAATAAGTGATCAAAGCATATATGTGCAGAGCCATTAATTTCATGCACATCTTAATGCTTTTGGAATCAAAGAATCGCAATTTATCAGAGGCAACCCCCAAAATTACAAGACTGGAAGAATAACCATAATGAAGGTCAGATTTAAATGTTTCTTTCATACACAAGCACGCAAGGTATAGAAATCGGTCGAGGGACGACAATAATAATAATAATAATAATAATAATAATAAACCATTATATGAGAAGTTCCGCTAAGACTCATATGAAAAGGGAAAACTAAAACAAAAGCCTAAGTCCTAGCATGAGAAGATCAATTCTTAGTATGGCTATTTCAACAGCAAACTTGGGAACTGTAAATTAGTGTAAGATCTTCAAACAATCATCCCCCATATCCAGTTACGAGATTCAGACCAGATTTTCAAACAAAATAATCACAAGAAACCCAAGAATCCGTCAAAACACACCCTTCCAACCAACTAGAAACCCCATTAAAAAGCACGTAAAATTGATCAAATCCGCATATAAAAAAAGAGGAAGAAAACACAGGAATTCCAAATCTAACCCACAAATAACGAGAAGTTAAAACTATTAATCAAAGTAACCCCAAAAACAAATCTTTAGGTACAATCCACTAAATCCCCATAAAAGAGAAACAAACACATACGGATTCGAAGCGCGAAACTTCGGAAGAAACGGACTCGAAGATCGGAGTGGAAGGATTGTTGACATCGACCGTCAAGATGGGTTCTTTAACCACACAAAGGTCGTACTGCACATCCAAAACCGCCGGCATACTCGATTGACAAATCACCTCCGTTTTCTCCACCATAAAAACCACCACAACCAACAATCTAGGGCTCCGAAAACAGCAACAAAAATCACCAAATTACACTTTTAACGAAAATTGGGTTCTCTTTCTTTTTGCTTCGTTCGTTTGCTCTATATAATTGACAATCAATCACTAACAATAATAGTACAATGAATCAAACTAGGGTTTTTTTTAGAGAAAGCACTAGAACAATTGGATCCTTGAAAGACTAGTCCAGAGAATATTAGGCGTCTCGGTATTTATAGAAAAATTAAATAAATAGTATGAAACTAAAATAAAAATAACCGGCGGTTACCCGTAACACCTATCAGTTGACCGCCAACGTGCCGGTTGTGGAAGAGTCGGGCACGGAACCAGAGAGGAAAGCCCACTTACACAATTACTGATTTACCCTAATTATCTTTTTTTTTTTTTTGAACAATTTAATTTATTTAGAACTATCATCATATGTTCTTTTTATAAGTTTTATTTTAATTCAAGTCATCCAATTGGTTGATTAATTAATAAAATTTGAAATTATTCTATAAATTTTATTTAATTTAAATAATAAAATTATATACAAATAACAGTAAAAGTATTATTAATTAAATTAATAATAAGGAATCTAATTACTTTTTTATTTATGATTAATTTATTATTTTTAAATTATGGACTAATAATTTATTTAATACACAAAAATTGTAAGTAATTTAACAAAAACACTACTCTTACTTTACCAAGTGGTTGGTGATCCTATCCACATTACCGTATGTAGTGGCCATTAAGAATCTGTCATCTTCTTGTTAAATACTTGGACAGTTGAACGTTTCGTACAATGATTGGTGGATTTTGGATATGGACACTGGGCAGTCAGTTGCTGTAAGAAATGCCTTTTTTTTGTGATTTCTTAAGTATAATCTTAAAGAGAGAGACGTGTGTCTTTTAAGTTATTGTTCAATGTTTCATTGATAAGCTTTGCTTTTTAACCACACGTCTTTGACAATACCGTGTCCTCAAGTTCATGTCTTTTTTTTAAAGTCAAATCCAACTAGACAACCAGCCAACAGCAAACAGAATTGTGGGTGGAAGTTGGAAACACTGACAGCTTCTAGCTTGGCAAAAGTTTGGTGAACCACAGATGGCCAAAAGCTCTGCTTTTGCCTCTTGTTACTTTCTGTTGTTACCTTGATCTGGGTCAATGTTTTCTAGTCTATTTATGTATAGAAGAGGGACAACTATGCCCAACAATGGCATGTGAACACTTGTTGAACCAAGATCATGGTTAGTTGGCAGCTGAAACTTTGACTAGAACAAGGCTTGTTATGTACTATATATGCTCGCAGGAAAGAAAATTTCCACCAACATTTACAGATCATTTCTGTTTCCATGTGCAAATTACAATCAGAATACATGGCAAACAAAGCATATGATTTGAAGTTTCAGGGGGAAAAAAAAAGAGATGGCTAACTGGATTAGCTCAAAGCAACCTGACTTCTCTCAGGAAACCTCAAGATCTCCAACTAGCAGGCCTTCTTGATAGATAAATGGATGTTAGAATCTCTCACTCGCAGCAAACAGGCTGATGATCTTTCTGCAACTTCTCCCAGAGGCACAATACCAACCTGGGGCTCTGGTAATGGGCGAGAATGTAGTTCTTTTCACATCCGGCATTGAAGAATCTCTCGTCGTTAATGTAATGAACTTCTTTGCCACTGTTCTTGAATTGTTGAATCCATATGCCCATTGCAACGTCTTCTAGTTTAAAGAGCTGAAAGAATCAATCACTCTCAGCCTCAGGTAAGAAACCAACAACTACACTTGTGATGCCTCATCATCAGTTACATGAACTCTTAAAAAAGTTGCGAGAAATGTTTACCTTAAGCTCTCTTTCGTGATGACCCTGAACGATGTATTTTGCAATGTCTTGAGAGATGATATAGCCTGGTCCGTGTGCCCATGGCGGATAAGAGTCATGTGGCCATTCCTGCACAAAAGAACCACTCTATGAACCGAAGAAATGACAGAGAATAAAAAGTGTGCAATGAAGTATGTAGTAACACAAATACTGAGAAGCTGGGATGGTTACCTCACTATTTATATACCATTTGCTGTCTTTGTCCCTATGAGGGGATGATTCAAAGGATATGAAACCATACAAGAGACCGTCAGGCGGCTTTGCTTTGAGACTTGTAAGAACTTCATCAATTCTGACAAAAGCATCATCGTCTGTTTTCATTACGTACTTAGCTGGAAGAATCTTCGTCTGCTCCAGAATAAAAGGTCCCGGATAAATCACCATAAAGAGAGAAAAAGTAAAAAAGTTCAACATAGATGAAGTTACAAACCCCCATGATACAGATGGCAATGGTTTTCAAACTGATCAGGCTGTAATAATCTACAAAGGGCATGAATTGGATATCCCCATATGCCTGGGCTTCTTTCCACAGCTCAAAATTGACTTGTCTGTTCTTGTGCTGCAGGAAAGAAACGCTAAAGTAGTTAGTAGACAAAAGTTTCTGATCAGGGCAACAAGAATTAGCCAATTTGTTGATATAGTATATTCACAATTTTATGACTAGTTGACAGAAGTAATTAGCTCCGGTTTCGAATGAAGTTGTGCCTAACTGCTTAAGGTAGCTAACAGGTAAATTTTGTTAAGTCATATGCCAGCTTTTGAAAATTGTGCATCTTGGCCATCAAAAAATACATTTGAACCATATTAAGTTGAAGATGACCAAAGATATAGGAGGATTTAAAGACTCTCCTCGAAACATTCTGTAAATCCAAATCTGTAATTCATCACTTACAAGGCCAATGAAAAACCGGACAGCCACATCCCCGGAGCGTACAGCTTCATATTGCATCCAGGACCTTCTCAGTGCCATTCGACGCTCAAAGTTATTACCGGTAGAGAAAACCCCAACCAACATAGTTATCCTTTTCCTCTTTACTGGTGGAGCTTTGAGGTGATCAGCGTCAACAATTAAATCGTGATCTTCAGAAACTGGCAACCCTTTGGCCAAAGCAGATAAGACCTCCAACCCACCAGCCACTTTGACTCCACTTGCCAACCATGGTTCAAGTTTCTGCATATATGATAAGTATATCCAGAATGATAGTGCCCAGTTCCCTCAGAAGTCAGAACGACACATATTTAATGTATAATTTTAGCTTCTTCAACTTGTAATAGTGGATGATTCCATACCTTACCTCCCTATAAGCAAATGATGTTTCATGTCTCCCATTCACAGTCATGTGGAATCCCTCCAAACCAACCCATAATGTAGCAGTGAACGGATTACCCTCAACAAATGGGAAATTAGAACTTCCATGGCTAGTTCCATGAGAAACATGAACTGATGCATCATTAATGGGCTGACTTGTATTTGTAGTATATTCCAGGGTGCCTCTGAAACCTTGTTCGTTGCAAAGAACAAGTGCGTCCACTGTTGATAATCACAAATAAGTTAAATAATATTTACTAGTAATCTTCCTTCAAAAAGAAATCAATATCCTTAAAAGGGCAAGTTGGTGTCATAAGAAGAGGAAAAAGAACTATACAATATCCAAAAATCCAGAAAACCCATTGTGATTTTCAATATAAATGTAAAGTGCTAATACCTGTTGATGTATTAACAGATACAGAAGAGGGACATCTTTCCTTTTTGCCCCAACCATCTTTGTTAGTCCATGTATTTTGAACAATAAAGGGCTCCTCAGTCATATTTTCTCCAGGTAGACTGACACTGTAATGCAAGATGATTGAAGGGTTTGGCTCATCCAACGATTGTGAGCTTGCAAGTTCAATTTGGAAGGTTTGATTGCCTCCATCAGGAATGGCAACTACTGTAATGGATGAACCTTCGACTAGGCCACAAGGCAGCTCAAGAATGGATCTGCTGCCGGATATTGTTGTATCAGTGGAACTTACTGAATAAGGACAGTTTTCACTTTCTAGTTTATCAGTGTTGTTGAGCTTGGAGGCCTTGTCTTCCTCAATTGTGGACAACAATCCCTTCCATGCCACAGAAGCTTCTTTAACCCCCTGAGATGTTTCAGCTAAAGCATCAGCCCTGGACAACAATAAGCGCATATGTGGCCATACAAGTAAGGGCTTTGTCTGGTCCTTGGAAATATTGCTTGGAGCATAAAGATCATGGAGTCCTTCAACATTTGCAAGTTTTGACTTCTTCGGAGATTTAACAAATCTCTTCTCCCCCAATGGAGGAGATACAACAGGACTGGTGCCATCCTTTAACACGGAACTGTCAGGTACAGGCTGTTTCTTCTGGGGTGGAGTTCCAATAAGGCTATAACTTGAAATCAAAATTACAACAAGAGCTATAATTAGCAACCCACCAGACCATTTTTTCATTCTGAACAATGGCAAAACTGATTTGTAGAATTTCATTCTAAATCATCATAACCCAAACAAGCAGAATCTTCTGATGAGCGGATGAGGCAAGCAAGCATGATGCAACAGAGTTAATGTACTGTTGCCTCCCATTTGAACATGCCCTGAGATTAAAAAAAAGAGCGAGCAGCCAAGAAATCCAAGTTATTATGAGCAGATTGACTACAGAAAATTAGCCAAAGAGAACTACAGATCAAGAAAGGAAACACTAAGAAGCTCCTCTAATGATAAAGTTATAAGCTTTGCAAGCATTTACTGAGATCTACACTACAACCACTTAAACACATGCTTCAATCATCAACTCCACCTAAGAAAACAAGAAAGCAGCAATCTTTAAGCTTGCCACCTAAGTAGCTAAAGTTTCTTGTTACAAGAAAAGTTGAATGGATTCAAAACTCAAAGCTTTATCTAGCAAACATTTGCAGCACCTACCTCACACATTGTGGGGATAGATCCACCAACTTGAGAAAAACAAAAGAAAGAAATGTGTAAGCAAACAGAAGGTTGTTTGTTGGATTTCGGGAAAATGGGTTAATGAAATGTAGATTTAGTGTTTGGATTCCTATGTTCCCCGAAACAACGGAGGTGCTGTCGGAAACTTAAACTTGATCTTACTTGAGAACATCACAAAAGTTGCTTTTGTTTAAAAGCTTAAATAAAAATGTCGAATTTTGGTAAATAAAATAAAAGGCTCGATTTAAAAAGTTTTGGTGGAGTTTTTAACTCTTGAATAATATACTTATTTTAATTATAAAATTTTAAAAAATATATTACAAAAAGAGAAAGATTACATTACATCTCTTTTTATTATATTGAATTATAATTTTTAATACCCTTTTTTATAAAAAACTATTCAATTGGTATAGTTACAGCCGCCGTTCACCTTCACCTTGACCGGAGCTTTGATTACCAGCTTTTCTATCATCAGATCACCGACTTACTTGACCTTCTGGGGCAGTAATCAGCAAACATTCACATTATACTAATTTGATATTCTTGTATAGATTGTCACGTAGTGATTTTGTTCCATGATCACTTTAAATAATGAATAGAAATAATATTTAATTTTTTAATTTTTTAATACCTAGCTATCTGAACAAAGCGCACCGTTTGGGTGTTCAATTTTGGGCCTTTAAGTCATCGGCTTTCGTTCTCTGTTTCGCTTTGCCCGCAAAGCTGGTCCCCTCTCTGTACGCCCGCCGTCTTCTCCGACCCTGAAAGCTTGTTCCTTTCCCTCTCAAGACTGGAGCTTAAGACTACAATTCGACGGAACAGCGAAAAGGGATTTTCCCGCGGCTTTCTTTCTTTCTTTCTTTCTCTTAAATCTCTCTGAAGAAATCGAATAAAAAAAACACATAAACAATGCCGTCTCTCCAAACTGCATTACCTCCTGAGCTCGCTAACAATGTTATTAGGGTTCCGTTTCTCTTACTTTGCTTTCATTTGTAGTGTTTATGAAATTTTGATTTCTCAGATGCTTTCGTTTTTCTTCGAATTTATGGTTATGTTTTTGCAGCTTTATCGAGAGTGCCTTAGAAGAGCTAAATACATTGGTCAACAGGTATCTCTCTCTCTCTCTCTCTCTCTCTCTCTCTCTATCTCTGTGTATGTATATTTTTTAAATTTGTATTTCTAGTAGAAGTTTATTGCTCTTGGTGTTGAAGAATTGTTATTAATCTTCAAATTGTATTAAACAAATTCTATTTTCAGTTTGAATTTGAATCGGTTCTTCTTATGTTTTGTTTTTCCTCTGGGACGAGGGGTTCTTCCTACTTTCAGGAATTGTTGTTTAAATGCAAATGTATCAATGCTGGACTTTGGAGACTAAATTGGAATTTTGATGATTTATTGGTGCAGAAGCATAACACAGAGTTACTTGTTGGCATGGTAAGGCAGCAATTTAAAAAGAACATGCACGAGACAGATCCCGAGAAGATTGAAAAGTTGAAAGACGAGTTAGTTTCACTCACCCTTGTAGCTGCGTCTTTGCTTTAATAGATCATTTTCAGGAGAATATCAATGACCATCAGTGCCATTATCTGTTTCATAGTGTTTTTTTATTGAAATAACGGTTTATGATGGAGAACACTTGTGCTGTTGCTTAAGTGAAAAAATAGACTGTGATCACGGTATTCATTGCTGAATTTGACATGCTTCCTCATGTTTGCAGTGCGGCAAGAGGACTTATAAACCACTTATTGTATGAGACTGAGAGAATGTCTGGTCGGAAATTCAGCAAGAGTGTTTGATTCACTGCTATCTCTTGTCCAACACGATAGTCTGTTTGTTAGATGAAGTTTTGCCTGTTAGAACATGAATAAAGGAAGCAGACTCACTCCTGTCATCGACATGTGCTTATAGTGATTGGAATTTTCATATTGGCTCTCTGTATCTTAGCTGTTCAATAGAACAAAACTTGGATTAATCAACTTATTGATGGATGAGCATTCAGCAAAGTCGCATGATATCATAACTTTCCCTTGCGAAGAAAGCCTACACAGAATCATTTGATCTCGTTGATTATATTGCCTTTGGTTTTCTTTCCAACTATGGCGGGCTGTTAGGACATAGATTACTTTCTTGTGGTCACATGAAAGTTTGTGCTTCAAGGGTCACATTGTCCTCCTCCAGGAAGGATATAAAACACTACATACATATGTATGTTTCTTTTGTTCATTATGTCTGATCTTGCACTTGAAAGAACGACTCTCGTCAATTGATAAATGTTTCTAACAAGATCGCCTCGTCTACATTTTACAACTGCTCAGGAATAAATTTCCGCTGACAAACAAATCACTGGCCTATCTATCTCGGCCTCAGTCCTCCAGTTAAAGGAGGAATCGCCAAAAAAGAAAGGTACTTCAGATGTCCAAGTTCTGACTACTCTTTCCTAGATTTGATGGTTTAGTTTCTACAGCTCTTGGACTAAATGGTCCTCTTCCACCAAGTCTAGGACTGAAATCCCCTCTGCCTTGGCCTTCTCGAGGGCTGTACACCCTCTCTGCAAATCTTGCACTATGCACGGTCCTGAATTCTTTGGCAGGTGAACCTGTGGAGTGTGTTATCAATTTGAGGCTGCACAGACGTCGTATTTCACCTCTGCTTCGAGTGATCACCCCATCTAAAACTTCTTTCTCGCCGGCAAATGAAGTTGTTCGACTAATCTCCGACTCCTGATATCACAATTTTATAATAGTAACACAAGTTTTGGTGAGCAGCAAACACTAACTTGAGGACCTTCGTCTGTATATGCTAATTTCAACTTAGAAATCGAATGCAATAAGAGGTGTAAACATACATTGCATCTTCACAAATAAAGAACTTGAAAATATCATGATTAGTACTTAATGCAGTAGAGAGACAGAAAATTGAAAAACTTACAGTTGCAAGATTGAATGATAAAGCAGGAGCCTCTTCATACTCCGCAGCATCCAAATCCTGGAGGTGTACTCCTTTAAAAAATTTTGGTAAAATGTATTGTCTCACAGGAACCAAAAGCATGATCAACAAAGGAAAGAGAACCCCGGCGATCGGAATCCATGTAATGCCGAAACAGAGAAGCAAGTAAGCAGTCTGGAACATGGTAAACATAGCTATCGTCTTGAATGGTACAGTTTCCACAAAAGTGGCATGGCAATCCTCCAGCACTCTAATGGAGAGAAAAAGAAAAGAATGTTCATTGGCATAGTTGTAAAGATGGATATAACTTCAGAAATTTCCAAAGTATTAAGGATACAGGAAAAGGCTAGATAAATGGAGAAGAAAGGCCATGTGTTATTTACTTGTATCTCCTGCTTGGAGCACTAAAGAGCAGTAAGATTCGCTCCCAGAACTGGTTACCAGGTAAGCTCTCAATGGCCATGAAAGCAAAATAACCCCAAAGAACTGAGGTTGGAATCTTCTTGATTAAAGGCATGGCTCCTACACATCCTCCAACCAGTGTAGCTTGAAGAAAGTTACTAAGCCTCTGTTCTTTCACCTCAACAGGTAATAGATCATCAATTTCCTTCTCAACATCAAAGACCGTCACATCAACAGGTGCATCAGCATTCCCTGTGCTTGCAGCTGTCTGAATTGTTGACTCTCTCAATTCTTTCAAACCCTACATAAGCATAGAAGAGGTCAAGATTATCAGTCATGTAATGCACTATCAAACTTATGCAGAAAGTATAAATGAAAACCATAATAGGCTGCACAGAACGATTCATTCAACACCAGAAATTACAATTCCAAAGATTTCAATCCATAGCTAGCTGTTTAACATTAAATTATGTCATCAACTTATTGTATCATAGTATAAATTCCTGAGCCCTCTGTACCATCAGCAACCTTTTGATTAGTGGAATAACCAGAAATGGAATAAGATGTTGGTATACCAAGGCAGAAGGTTGCTGGTGAACAAGTGGTGACTGCAGCTGTTGATAGGCTTCTTGCATGCTTCCATATACTTGTCCCAAGCTTGCATTCTTACTCATACATTTTCTTGCTGCTGCCACAAGGCGATTACGAAGTAACTGCATCACATGGACATATGTTGGTTTTAGGTACATTGCTTAGTGGAACTTATGAGAAAAAAGGTAGTGGTAAACATTAAAACTCGAGTCGCATCAGGATTCAGTCTTGTACTTGGTGCTTCAGGGTAGCCAAACTCTTAGTGTGCATGGGGGATTGAGGAATGACACCATTTGCAGGAGGTATGCCGATAAGACCACACAATATGACCTGCAACACCATGAAGGAGCTTCAGGAACATTATGAATAATCATAATTTTCAGTCATGGCATGAGAGGACAGAATACAATACCATGAATCCTAAAAGAAGCAAGTCATAATGGAAAGAAGGTGGTTTTCGCAAGTTAAATTCTTTCTGCTGAGCAAGCTGTGAAGCAACGCTGTGATCGAAATAATAGAGAACTGCAATCATAGTCGCTGGAATGAAAGCTCCAATTATGTACATAATCGGCACATTTAGCATGTCCTGTAGATTCAATGCATATGATGTATTAGTACACAGAGGAGAATCAGAATTTGAGAATGTAAAAGGCGTAAAGTTTCAAGATTCAGTCAGTGCCTTTATCACGGTCCAGTTCTCATATGCACCAGGTGACCATGGATTTGGACTAGAAAGACGCCTTGGGATTCCTTCTGGAGTGCTTCTTGCTGGTATATAGGAAACAGCAGTCCACACTAAAACCATCACCGGCACTCCATAATCAGCTGTGAAGCCTCGCAGCCACTCTGTCAGAAAATAAAAATGGATTCAGAAAAAGTATGAAGGTGAGTGATTCCTAGTTTTTCATTGAAGATCAAATCAGACTCACCAGAACCATATCTCCAAGATCTGGCTTTCCTACTTCTTAATGCTGTAAGCAGAAGACCAAATGACAGAACCAAAGCAAACATGCCATTTGCAAATCTCCATGGAAGTTGGAACTCAATAGACCTTGGATTTTCTCTTTCAGGTACCCGGAATTCTTCCACAATCCCCTGGGAAACCCCAATTGAGAAAATCAATAAAAGGTAAGAAAAGGGAGCTGTAAATGAAGTATAAAACAGTAGCATAACAATTCCTTCAAAATTATATTAGTTTCTACTTCACTGGTAAGAAATGGGAACAAAAGTAAAGAGGTTAACGTTCTTACTTTGATTGCTTCCTGCATGAAAAGCATGGCTATTAGTAAGCCAAACAATTCCCCTGCAATACGAGTAAACCTATTGATAATGGAGCAAGCTCCTAAAATAGCCAGCAGAAAGAGCAAGGCTGCAGTCCATACGCACACCCTATCCAACAAAAGAGCCACTTAATTGTTAGAAAGAAATAAAAGTATGAAGCAGTCAAAATGGCTGATGAAACAAAGTGGAGTTATGGGAAATGAACTCAAGAATAGAGATTGCCGAGTTTAGTTAAGTTGCAGAGTCAGCAGAAAAGAGAATACCATCCACTCCACGCCAAGAACAGCTTTGATCCCAAATCAGGTCTACTTTTCGCAAAGTTGAACATGAATGTGTACATTATCACAGTTGGTTCTGCAACTCCGAGTATCAGTAGAGGCTGCCCTCCTATGATAGAATGTATAATTCCACATAATGCAGTAGAAGCCAAGGTTTGAACAGCTGTGAGAACCCCATCTGTTGGCAATATGTTTCAGAACTTTTGAGTCACTTATTGGTGTACAGATTGCAACGTTTAACTGAAGGAGGAGTATGCAAGCTACCTGTATCTCTTCCCAATTGCTCTCCGAACGAAATAACCGGAATTGCTGATGCGAAAAAAATATATGTAGTTGGGGCCAAAATCCTAAGAAAACAAAGGTCAAAACATCTCAGTCAATCACCACTTGTTACGTTGTATATTTTTATGATATGAAGAATGCACAATTTTATCCTGGACAGACATACCTGAAGCCTGCTTTGAAGCCACCGGTCCAATCTTGCTTATAACACATCAATCTCCCTCTAAGATCATTCTTAATACCTTGTAACGGCACAAAGCTCTCTTCCATAATCTCTTATGTAAGCAGAACAACAATCGAAACTTCTTGTGTGTGCCAGTTACAGAACCAGAAACAAATTTCTCAACAGAAACAGACACCTTCACGTTCGTGTTTTGAAGACCAGCATTGGAAAAGATTATGAAGCACAGAATCTGTTCCGAAAATAAACAAATAAATAAAGACGTGAGCACCAAAAATGAAGAAGAAGAAGAAGCTAACTCAAACATTGTAAAATGTAGTTATAGATCAAGTAAAAATGATGTCTTTAGTGTAAGGAATAGATTTCTGCCACTAAAGCTCCAAGTATCAAGTCATAAACTCATCAGTCAGATGTTGGCTTCTTGGGTAAACAAAATTCAATTTCCTAAGAAGAATGCCAAGTGAATCTGAAACCTCAAAGCTTTTGACTAGTACTGACCTCCAAAACATGGAGAGGAGACGCAAGGGTTTGAAGAAAGACTCCACATTTATAGTCCTAAAGAAGGGTATAAAGCTAGATTTGATGCTGATTGGGATATGAGTCAAAAGAGGACGAAAGGAACACTAGTAGGGAACGAATGATAATGGTCCGGTGCCAAGAAGGAAAGAGGAAAACTTTACATCGTATACACAAAAGTAAGAGCAAAAGATATGCTAAAAAGAATCAAAGATACGGAAAGTTAAAGAGATTCAGAGTGTAGAAATGAGAAAATCTCACCAGCTGAACTCAATGACAACCAAAATGGCGGAGAAAGAAATGTAGGAGGGCCAGGTATGTTCTGTGCAATCTTCTTTGCTTTAAAAGAAACAGAGAAACATATTTAAGAAACATCTGCTAAAAGAGGAGGAAGCTCTCCATGATAGCAGGGACAATTGTAAGAAAGACAAAGTGCCAGTCCACGACAAGCTGGCTTGCAAGGAAGCAAGTAGTTTCGCTTCACCTGACTAGAACCAAGCATCCAATCTCTACAGTGTTTTTTAGGCATAAAGCATAAGAAGAACATGATTGTTATTTCATAAATAAAACGCGTAGGGAAAGGACAAGGCAGGACGCGGATTGGAGGGATGTCTTTTTAATTGTCGATTCAGTTTCAGCTCTCCAAGTCCAAAATCCATGCATGAATGTCAATAATTAATAATGTTATCTCAACATAAATAACAAAACCAATACCATTATTCTCTTTTTCCTTTTCTATATCTTTTCCACATTCCATTTTAGTTATTATAATTATCAGTGTGAATTTGCACGTGCAATCAGACCAAAAGTGTTGCACTTTTTTGGTCATTAGAACTTGGGTTTGGCTAGTCTTTGTTGAAGAGAGCACATTTGTCATGTAAATTTCGTGATGAGATCTGTCTTACCTTCTTTCTCTATTCCTACTGTACCATATCACAGATTTCTAATTAAAGATGATAAGTTGCTTGTAAATTTTGAAGACATAGTTTCTATTTGCTTGGTTGCCATTGCTTGTCATCATTTAGCTTATGAATCATCCATCACAAGGAAGTCCAAACACCAATTGAAAAGGACAAGACAACTTAAATGTACAGAATCCCAAAGGAGATTTTTAAAATAACCAAAAAAAAACAATTAGTATTAGTCAACCATGTTAATTGCAAATCACAAAAGGAAATTCTTTATATCTTCCAGTAAAAAGGATGGAATTGAAAACATTACATTGTATTCCCACTTGATTCCTCCCCCGGGGAAGCCCCAAATCAATCCTAGAAATGAATTTGTATTCAAAATATCTTCAACTGATCTGGCAGTGGGTTTGCAACAATTTAAGGCCAATTTCACCAACAGCCTAATTTGTTAAACCACAAATGATGAGCATGGCATGCTCAACTTTTACAAAGTTCCGCAATGTCAAAACTAACCATGTAAGATTATGCTCCAGGACCAAACAAAAACGCAGCTAAGAACCAAAAACCTTCACGGCTACAGCACTTTTAAGATGCATGTTTAGGGACCTCATCACCTTTTTCAACCTGGATTGCCCTGGGATCAAGCTGAATGGTGCCAACTGTTAGAAATCGGGAAGATTCTGCAAACCCATTAACTTTAACTGGGACAGATCCAACTGTCACTACATCTGAAGGTACAGAATTGCTAGCAATAGCACTACCAGTATTGGGTAAAGGCTTGGTATTTATATTGTGCGAACCGATTTTTAAAGCAGATGCAATGTCGTCATTATTGACAACAGTCTCTTGAGAATTTTTGTTCTTAGCCAAATCTGGAGCATCAATACTTGAAGAAGCCTGCTTATTGATACAAGACTCTGTTTCCTTCAACAAGTTCGAATCACTATGCTTCATGCTTTTTTCATCTCTATTTGGATGAAGCTCTGGACAAGTTATCTTATGGTTGGGATCTAACACGGCAGCTGAGAGTGGAGCACCAAAACTTTTCAAAATTAACCTGCCCTTCTCTTCCTGCATAATTTTTTGTCGGGTCTCATAGTACATAAAGTCATCAAGTAAAGAAGTCTTTAAAGGATAGTTTTTGAATATTTTCAACATCTCCAGCCCTTGCCTGTACATTATCTGCATATAAACAACGCTAGTATGACCACACAGCATTTAATTCGGTGATCCACGATGGAACATAACTCAAACACAGTCAGAATTCACAACATTAAGTTCAACAGTCAATATCATACGTTTGAGCCACACTCTTTTAAAAGTTAATATCAAATGAGCTTGTTTCACAAGGCTAAACAGCAAATTCATACCTATAAGGAATATACGAGTTTGATATAAAATGTTGCTAGTAAAGGTACCAGTTATCTTCTATACAGTGCAAGATAAGAAATCACTCTTAGTGATAAAAAGAAGAGAAAAAGGCCTTGTTGAATCATGTTCATAAGGAACGAGCTTATCATCCATTGGGCATAAAAAACATTACAAATTAACAGAGCACAAAAGAATAGCAGACTTACCTCTTGAGTATCTCTGCTATTAGTTACTGGCTTATTCTCGTTGTTCTCCAATATAATGTGCCTAAAGCTGGTATTTGGCACATCTTTAATAATATGCCACTTCACAGGGAAGCTACCACTCCATTTATCTTGCTGCCAGAAATCCATATCCTTATGGAAATCAACTGGACCAATCATTTCCGCAATACCACAGAACTGACCGCTAGCATTAACCTGTACGTAGAGAAGACGATAATGTCTCAAGTTAACAAATCAATGTAATAAATTATAAAGTCAACTTCATTCTCTATAAGAAACTCACCGAAAAGAACAAAAAGATGGGACAGCCTTTTGATTTCTCAGCAGCTACTTTCTGTGCATCTTCATATGCACCCTGCAGTTTCTTGTTGCCGTGGGGTGTTGAAGACCAGACATTATATTTAATGCTCTTATGCACATCATCCTCACTATACGATTTTATAACAAAAAATTTTGCATCAGCATAGTCAATATGGAAGTCATCCTTGTTATACTGTTCAGTGCACACAATAATATGCCCTTGCGCATTACTGTTTCCCACTTTGTTAGTGTAGGCTTTAACAGCAAATTGACTTTTCATTTTGTTTGTTCTAGGTCCACGGTTCTGCTCACTGATACCATCTGGGCTTCCATTTAAGTCACTTGGAATTCTCCCACTAGGCACTTTAGATCTAAACTTATCCACTAGCGTACCCCCATGAGCACTAGATTCAAAACCAGAAAAACCTTTGTTGACTGGAAGAGCAACTTTTAAGTGATTAGAATGAGACAGAATTTTCCCGCTTGAAGTATTATCCATAGGTTGTACAGATCCATAAGCATTTCTAGCCTGCAAAATAGAACAGTTGAGCTTTCATTAAAATACAAAAGATATCTGCCCCAAATAACATTTTGGATGTACATATAACCACTAGCAGGTACACGACTCAGGAATGATGCAGCTTTTGGACATCATAAAATTCTCCAGCTTAATCAAATTCTTGAATTAGTAAATGGAACATGGCAACACACTGTGTTAATAATTCATACCTCAAGGAAACCAGAGGAAACACTACCATTCGCTAAGGGTTGTTGGCCCTGCACAACATTAGCTCTTGGTGCTTCTGATATCCTTGCCAATGCATTAGTCTGATCTGCAACATGTTTTGGAAGTTTTTTTGGAAAAGCTGCAGATGTTGAAGCAGGACCATGTTTGATATTTTTTGCTACACCTGTTTCCACCGACAAGTCTGCTGGACTAGTTGGATTGATGTCTGATTGAACAATAACCGGGATATAGCCATGTGAAGATACGGGGTCTTGATAAGGAGATAGCGTATAATACTGCTGTGCCCCTACATAAGGGCTATCAGCTCCAATCATTGCACCAGGGATGTAAGGATTGTACGGATTATATGGAGACTGTGCATATCCATAAGTAGGTGTATAATATACATAAGGCAAACTTTCAGTTTGTGCACCCTACACCACAGCAAGAAGAGTAGATTACTAGTGAGAAGTTACAAAAAATTTTTAAAAAGGGGATGCTGCTAAAAGAAAACCACTCACCGCATATTGGACATCTGGACCATCTACACCGAAAATTCTTTGGTGGTCCTCCCATTCACCGGGTGATTCAAATCCTAACCACATTCAATCGTGGCAAGTATAAGAATGCAATATTGAATTACTGCTTGACCATATTCAAACAGGCTAGTAAATTACCTGTACAGTAGTAACCATAGTTGGCGGGAATAGGATAATACAAACCCTGATCCACAAAAAACTCAGGGGCTCCTTCATTATACATGGCTTCAACTTGATCTAGAAGAGGACTTGTCAGCTGAGGGTTTGACTCCGTAACTTGAATCTAAAAAAGTAAGATAACAGACATTTCAACTCAAGAAACCAGAGGACGCTATAATGCTTTAAGAATTTTATCAAATCTCAACCAACAAAATAAACTGATTGCATTAGACGTATGGCATAATACAAAACAAAACCTAGACAACAAGAAGAAAGCATCAAACAAGGTTCTCCATTTCCATGTCCAGAAACATTATAAATTTCCATTCAAGCACAGCCACTCCTGCATAAATGGGTGGGAAATAATTTGAGGATGCAAAGAATCGTCTACGTTCAACTTTCTATACGCGAGCTTTATCTCTCCATCTTTTGACAATAAAGCTTACAAATTCATGAATTCCAACACTCGAATAGAGAGCCCAATCAATCCAAATTACAAATGCTGAAAAAAAGAAGGTAACAAATTCTTCCAGAAATCCAGGCAGGGGACCCACAAATCTCGCACGGTTCTCTACCCTATCATATACCTCTTTTTAAAAAAAAAAAAAGCAAGCAAAACGATGGCTTTTTATTTACGGATACAATACAACAAACTCATTCACTTACAAATCAACATACTCGTTAGTCAAACAAAGAAATCAAATCCAGAAATGAAACAGTATCTCACGATGAACTCCAAAAGAATCCACAAATCTCAACTCACAACTGGGATAAAAAAAAGAAAAAGCGTAAACCCAAAAGAATAATCAGTGAGAGCGGAGAGTCGACAGCGAGTAAATTACCAGATGGAAAGGGCAGAATCAAAACATGTTATAGACCTAGGAAGGCAGAGATTTGAAGTGAGGATAAGAATAAGGACAGTTAGTGACAAATTCAAATTGGATATGTATGGAAATAGAGAAACCCTAACCCTAGCTAGGCCTGGGAAACAGAGAGAGTAGAGAATGGAGACTTGAAAAGAGCGGTTTGGTTAAGAAAGCGAAGCGACGAGAAAAGAAGGATTCGCAGAGTTTTCTTCGTCGGGAATGCCCGAATTGCCCCCACCCAAAGTTTTAGTTTTAATTTAATAGTAATATTGGCGTCGTAAGAAACGACATCGTTTAGCTGAGGCAAATTCCAAATTAAAAGACTGGAATGATTTGAGAAGGAAAGGAAGGAAGGAATAGCTAAATGAGAGAATAAAGAAAAAGCGATGAGCTTTGGGAATCTTATCATCTTGCACGCACTTGGTACTTACTATATAGTTAAAAAACGCATCTATGTAGATCTTGAAAGTAACAGATGTACCGATTGATTAGTGCATTATACGAAACATTTTGACATAGGCGTTCATTATTTACCTAATACACCTTTAAGATATCACCTTATCCTTCTAAAGGATATGTCTGGATTATATATTCCAAGACTCACTCTGTAATTACTTCATTGTATTTCCCTTAAAAAAAAAAAACGCATCTCCATGTTCAGATTCAGATTTAACAACTTGACCAAATCTGGAAATTAGTATGGGTCAATAAAAATAACAAATCAAAGTTAGAATTGATCAAATTCGGTTCGAAGTATATCTTAGCCTAATCTTCAAAGCACAATATAGTATTCCTCTCCAACGAACCATGGAATACTTTGAATTGTGGCCAAACAGAAAGGCAAAAGTCCCTTAAACACATAAATGATTTTCAGAATTGGTTGGGGGCATCATGTGATATCATCCTAGCAAGTAACCATTAACATAACACAACAAAAACCAAGGAAAACAAGAGGAATCGCCATCATTATCTTAATTAATGGATTGGATGCCTTGTCGAGTTCTCATCCATAGTGCAAAAATGAGCAAATAAATAAATAAAAATCTCTATGCCAATCAGATTACATGTATTTATATTATATATAAATGTGTGCTTTGATGACTTCACAGGCAAAAGTGGCTTATCAAATTTGGATTTAAGAAAATCATGATCACTTGGCTGAAGGTGCATCATCGTGTTTCATGACCACTGGTAACTGTTCAACCTCTGGAAAAAACCCATCACCTGGTGCAATAGGTGGCATAGGAGATGGCCCTTTTTCAGACTCCCTTATTTCTGGGTTTGTAATAACATCCTTCTTCTCACTCATGTTCTTCTCATGCGGACTTCCAAATCTGTCATAGTTGTGACTCCCACTGCCGCTACGTCTAGGACTGCGACTGTAACTGCGACTGCGACTGCGGCTGCGGCTGTAGCTCCGGCTACGAGGGCTACGGTTGTAGCTTTGACTGCGCCGTGGGCTACGGCTGTAGCTTCGGCTCCGGTCCCTTGACCAACTCCGACTCCTACTCCTACTACGGCTCCGGCTCCGGCTCCAGCTCCTACTTTTACTGCGCCAAGTCCGCACTGCTCCAGGGCTACGACTGTAACTTCTTCCCCTACTCCTCTCCGCAATACTCCTTCTGCCATCAAATCGTCCCCGTCCCCAACCTCGCCCACGGCCATCCGAACTATTGAAACGATCATGTGGACCTCGATCATTCCTACCCCACCCAAGATGGCCACCACCAGGGCTGCCATATCCCCGTCCTCTGTTTCCACGCCCACCAAACGAGTCATTTCTCCCACCACGTCCACCAAAGGGACGATCCCCACCACGTCCACCAAAGCCACCATCCCTCATACCACCACGTCCACCGAAGCCACCATCCCTCATGCCACCACGTCCACTGAAGCCACCGTCCCTCATCCCACCACGGCCTCCAAACCCATCATCCCTCACGCCACCACGGCCACCAAACCCATCCCTCATACCACGACCACCAAACCCGTCCCTCATACCACCACGACCTCCGGTGTCCCATCGACCACCACCACCAGAATCAAAGCGATTCATCCCACCTCTATCCTTGTTAGGAATAGGACCTCCACGCAAAGCAATGTCTCGCACTTCAGGAGGCACATGCTGGTTAGCTCCCTCCAGCACTTTAACCAAGTCGGCAGCATATTTCCAGTCTTGCTCGGAGAAAAAGGTGTACGACACACCAGTTGCACCGGCTCTTCCTGTCCTACCAATTCGGTGAACATAGTCCTCAACCCCGGTAGGGAAATCATAGTTGATCACCACCCTGTGACATTAAGAGACGGTGTAAACATATAGTAGGTGAGTCCAAATTATTTGCACAACTTCCGAGTAAACTAAAATTTGATTAGGGTCAGCTAAACCCAAACATTGCGTTCTACATCTTCTTCCTAGAGGTACTTCCACAAACATTTTTCCTAAATTCATAGAACATGTTTTCAATTATGATGCAGGAACAAAAGCTGACCTTATGTCTTTGATATCAAGACCACGAGCAGCAACATCAGTAGCAACTAAAATAGGTGACTTTCCACTTCGAAATTGATTTAGAACCCAGTCTCTTTCATTTTGAGATTTGTCACCATGGATTGCTGCCGCACCAAAGTTGCGACCTATACTGCGTGCAAGCTGGTCACATAATCTCTTTGTGGAACAGAAGATAATTACTTTGGAACCTCTCTCTTGTGCTCTTAGGATTTGCTCCAAGCGCCTCTCCTTTTCCATCTGTGGGACTACTTCAACATACTGCATATTGTACCATCCAGTTCAGTCTTCAGAGCATTACACAGTAAGTAAAGTGAAAAACCAGTACTGAACATGATACCTGTGTGATAGACTTGTTTGCAGCAAGCTCATCAACACTTCCAATATTCACTTGAACAGGATTAACAAGAAGATCATTTGCTATTTTCCTAACTTCTTTTGGCCATGTTGCAGTATACATAAGCGTTTGCCTTCGCGGGGGTATCTCATTCACAATCTTACGGATTTGAGGTTCAAAACCCATGTCAAGCATTCGATCTGCTTCATCAAGCACAAGTAAAGAAATCTGCTGAAAGTCAATCTTTTTCATTTCAAGAATGTCATTAAGTCGACCAGGGGTTGCTACAACTATATCTGCTCCTCGATCTAATTCTTTCAGCTGAGGACCCTTTGGAGCTCCACCATACAAGCACTGAAATAAAAGACTCATTAATCTGAAAGATCAGTATTCTGATAAAGGAAAATATGTATCACTAACAATCGTGCAAAATGGGGAACCCACCGTGCAAGAGACTCTTGAAGAGCGACCAAACTTTATCGCCTCATCTTGAATTTGTGTGGCAAGCTCTCTTGTTGGAGCCAACACCAAGACAGTTGGGCCATTTTGAGGATTATTACGGCGTTGCCTCAGAAGCATGAAGGCAGGGATCAAGTAGCCTAGTGTTTTGCCAGAACCAGTTTTTGCGATTGCCACAATATCCCTGCTTTGGATTGCAATTGGCCATGTTTGAGCCTGGATTGGGGTTGGAGTCAAGAACCCAGCAGAATGTATCTGAAACAAAGAGATGAATAACAGTGATGAGGACTGAAGGGAACCAATTTCGTACAACATATACCACAAATGGAACTGGGATCTACAAAGTTTCAAGATGGAGAAAAATAAAAACTAAAATTCCATAGGAATACAGTTGCTTACTGAAGCAACTCGATCCAACTAAAAGAGGCCAATAAAGACATAAGAGGCGGAGCCAATAAGCAAGTAACGGCAGTCACATCAGGTGTGAATTGGACAAAAGCCAATCACTCCTTCTAGAAGATGCACAAGAAAGGCTCCAACTGTCCATTTTGCAGCCTCCAAAAATCAGAATACTTGTTGGATGTTAAGTGTGCCAATAGCAGGCAGCGTACGACATATGCTCCTCCTCCGGAGCAGATATCGCACCTGCGACAAGTGAAAACTAATGAGTTTAAAACAAATCTAAAATTAACACAAGAAAAGGAAGAAAGTATCTGTGTTTCTAAATCTAATGCAATGAGACACAAAATAAAGTAAGCAAAACTTACATCTCTAAGTATCTCTGGAGGGAAACCAGTAGCTTCAAATGTCATAAATGGGGGCGGAATATTTTCACCCTACACAATGTGAGAAAGAAAAGGTCATGACAGTTGCACTTAATCAAATATGTTATTAGCACATACATGAAACAATGGTTTATCTAGTCTGTCATCGTGTTACCACAGTCAGTTATCTGGTATTAAAGTCACAGCTCATGTAGCTCTAAGCCACAAATGTGCATTATTCTAAGCCTCAGAGCCATCAACCAAGTGCAATCCAGCAACAAATGAGTACAACTAGAATGGCGAAATCTCATTTAATTTCTTTGAAACACCCAATATTCAAGTACATCACCACTTATTCTTTGAACACAAATAAGAAAGAAATGTTGTATATCAGAACCATTTGGAATGAATTGAAAGGCATCATCATAAAAGTATCAGTCAAGACACGAACCATAGCTGTGACTTCATGCTCCTGACGGTAAACTTCAGCAGGTGAAAGATTGCCAAGATTTGGGGGTCCAACAAAAGGCGGCCTCATAAAAGCATTATTTGTAAATGGAGGACCAGCAGTTGCATGGTTATACATGTTATTCATGGAATGCCCAGAACCAAATCCACTAGAATAACCTGGTGTAACATTTTGGAAAGGAGCACCACCCATACTTGACTCCTGAAAATTTAAATGACAAGTAACATCCTTCATGGTAAGAAACCCAAAAAACATAAGAATGCAAGGTTAAGGTTCTATCTTCAAGGATGCCAACTCCAACTCCAACTCAATCATGAAAACACTAACTTGGAACAAGATATACCTGATTTCTTGGCATTGGAATGGGCGCAAGATTGGGCTGACCAGACAATGCAGGAGGTCCTTCCACTTTAGCATTGAAAAAGTGATCATTCCCAACCCCACCTTGTGCATTCTTTTCATAACCCGCAGTTACCCCAGCAGGTGCATTAGACTGCTGATTATGCACCATTGATGGGCCCATCTGATTCTGAAACCTACGATCAGGTTCTCGGGGAACAAGATCAATTCCATTCTCTGACAACTGGGCCACAGAGGAGCGGTGTAGCACATTAGTTGCAGCAGGCATGCCAAATTGTTGAGTTTGACCAACATGAGCACCAGCGGAAACTGAATTGTGTCCAGCAGGCAGGTTATGTGACGATGTCATATTAGCATGTTGAAACTGAGCTGGAGAAGACCTCACTGAACTCCCTTGTTGGAAATCAACTTCCTCCCTAGTAGGAATTGTTGCCTTGTGCTCATTCTGATTGGGGAAAGAGCCCCCTTGTGCACCAAGCTGACTCTGATGCTGTGTGGTTTGCTGGCCATGTGGAAGCATAGCTTGTTGATACGACATATACTGCATATGCTGATATGTATACTGCTGACCATGTGGTGGTGGCATCTGACCAGTTTGATGCTGCATCATTTGTTGTCCTATCTGCTGGCTAGCTTGTGGCTGAGTCGACTGTCCTGGCTTCTGTAGCAACTGCTGAGCTCCCTGTTGCGGCACCTGCTGGCCCATGTATGATGGCATCGGCTGGTCAGGATGCTGCATCATCTGCGGCCTCAATTTACCTGACTGTTGCATTGGTTGTCCCAGTTGTGACCCTTGTTGCTGTTCAGAAACCTGCGCTATTGTAGGACCCCGATGCTGCGACATAGGCTGGCTAAGCTGTTGAGGTGAGTTGCTAATGTGTTGTCCCTGTTGTTGTGTTATGAACCCATTTGGTTGAGGTGTAGGAGGTAGACCAGGAGGCACCGGTGGAGTCAAAGACGCAGGCTTCTCATACTGAGTAACATTAGTTTCAGGGTTCCAGTAGTAAAGAAGACCCGTGCTTCCATCAATCAAACCCATCCACGGTTTCGGAAGACTGGGATCATCCGGGGCATACCGCGGCCCAAGAGAAGCTGCTGAATCAGCAGTTGCCATGTCTACTGCACCAACAAATGTAGAATGTAAGCTTAAAACAAATTCGGCAGACTTTAATCAAAAAATTTAAAAAAAAACTGATGATCGAAGGAGGTGATAATCATCCAAAACATAAACCCAAATTCGAGCACCTCGCAAAGCATGAAAGAAATAGGGGCTAACACAGTAATCGAAGACAATTGATATCAAAGAGATAAAATAAAATACACTCGACATCGAAATCGAATAATCGAAAATGAGGGCGTCTAGTGAACCATACCTTGTCCGGAGATATACGAAATCGATAAATTGGAAGAGAGCAAAACTGGGCAGATGGCTAGGGTTAGCCAAGGAAGAAGAGAAGGTTGAGGCGCAAAAGCCCCATCAAAGCTTAATTTATTTAGTCAGTGGGTAGAAATCTGGAACATACACTTGTCATCAGACGGCTGCCAGATTTTCTAATTAAACAAAAGAAGACACAAACGGTGCCGTACCATAGTGACATACCCGAAACTTGTAGTCCCAACCCAAGTCCGATAGGATTGGATAGTTCAAACTCAATCAGCCCGAATCAATTAGCATGATTATTTTTATAAAATTTAGAATTTTAAAATGACATTATTTTATTTTATATTTTTAAATTTTAATTTGACTGAATCAGCGTGTATGAGTGTTAATTTCACTCCAAATCAGACCAAATTAGAAGTGTTGTCTCTAAATTTGGCAAAAGTGCTCAAATCTAATACGAGATGAATGAACATAATTTAATTTACTTCCACGCCATTTGAAAATTTTATTGATAAATTGGATTCAATTATATTTGTGAGATTGAATTAAATTCGATTTATACTGTTTGAAATAAATCTATAAATATTATAATTGAATTCAATTACATTGTTTGAAACACATTAAAAATGAATTCAACTACTTTATATGACTTTTTTATCCTTAAGCCATAATTTGGATTGAAAGAAAGCAAGAGAAAATAAATGAAGAAAATTCAACTTCTCTTGGTTTTCACCGTTGGACAAATATAAGCAAAGGGAAAGTGAGAGAATTGAGAGAAAATTGAGGGAAGTTTAGGCCAAATATATTTCTCGTCAAATTGGTGGGAAAGGAGGAGAAATCTAAGACAAGAGAACCCCCAATATATGTAAATTACCATAGTATCCTTATTTAACTTAACAAAAATGACCCACTCTCAATCACAATTTTTCCCACGCAAGACACAACCCTCCCGCCTTTCTTCATATTATCTTCTACGTAACTCCCACCAAAGAGGTAAGGTTGATTAATCCCTTTATCTGATTACGAAAATTGCTGCTATGACTAGTAAATATGATGTTTTGTTGTTATTAATCAATTAATGGATCAATCTCATATGGGTTTTTCAGTTCTTGATAAGTAATTAAAATATTTTTCCACTTTTTTATTTGCAATGAATTTTGTAGTTGTATAATAATTTCATAATCAGATTTTGCAGTTGTTTAATAATTTTATATATACCATTGACATGTTGCTCTATGGGTTTTTCATATTGTTTAGACATTGTATACATAAAATGATATTTTCTACATTGTTTTACACGTTAAAATGTTGAGTAGAAAATGAATAATTTAGATCAGAGATTCACTGAAGAAGATGATTCTGAAGATGAGTGGGATAGGACAAGGCGAGTTGCTGTCATTCAATTAATATGTCATATAGTTCATATTCTTAACCTTTGTTATAGTTCTATGTATGGATCCTTCAAGCAAAAAAACTTAGTAGCTCAATATAAAGAACAAGTTCGAGGAGAAATTATGCATCATTTGCAAACTCACAGTAAGGATTGTCATGATCTCATTCATATGACACCGAATATTTTCTTACTTATTTTTATAAAGCTTCGCACCATTGGTCTTCTAAACGATGGTGTTCGATGTTAGCTAGAAGAAAAGGTCATCACATTTCTTATGATTGTATCCCATAACTTAAAACTTCGTGTAGTGACTGTCTTCTTCCATCGCTCAATTGAGACGATATGTAGACAATTTCACTATGTTTTACGTTCTATCATGTCACTTGAAGTCGAATATCTCAAACAACCTGATGGTTCTCAAGTTCTATCAAAAATTGCAAACTCGTCTCGATTCTTCCCGTACTTTAAAGTGAATGTTGTTTTTGTTAAATGTTATTATTAGGTACTTAAACTTAGTATTCATTATGAACTTGTTTTAGGATTGTGTCGATGCACTTGATAGAACTCGCATTAGAGTTAAGGTGCAAATGCAAATACACCAAGATTTCATGATAGGAAGGACTACCCAACACAAAATGTTCTTGCTACATGTACATTTGACCTAAGGTTTACTTATATTCTGGCTCGATGGGAAGGTTTAACGTTCGATTCCAGAATTATTAAAAATGCATTAACTAGGGAGGATAATTTAAAATTTTCTTCAGGTAATGTTAAGTTTATTAATTCACTAATGTTTATCTTAATGAATTATGAATTTTAGAAGCTGAAATTAATTGACTTATTTAATTGTAGGCAAGTATTACCTAGTCGATGCAAGATTTATGCTTAGGAGTGGACTAATTGCACCTTATAGAGGTGTTCGGTATCATTTGAAAGAGTATTCAGCTGGAGGTCCCAAAAATGCTAAAGAGTTCTTTAACCTACGTCATCCTTCATTACGTAATGCAGTTGAAAGGGCATTTGGAGTTTTAAAGAAAAAATTTCCTATCATTGGAAGTTCAAATGAAAAGACACATTCATTTGATGTTCAATGTGAAATTGTATTGGCATGCTCTATCCTACATAATTTTTTTATGAGTTTAGGGGCATTTGAAGAAGAAATTTCTGAAGTAGATACGGAGTTATCAAATAGAGGGGGTACGGAATCACAAGTTGATAGTAGAGAAAGAGATAATGAAGATGTTATGTTAGGTTCACAAATAAGGGATAATATTGCCGCATAAACGTGGAATGATTATGCTTCAAATCATTGACTAAACATACAACAAAATGTTGGCTTTTTTATGCACCTTTCTTTTGTTATTTAAAGTCTAATATTGTAATACTTTTTGTAATATATCATACTATGATTTGCAGTTCTCTTACTAATGAAATAGACTTTAAGAATGTGTTTTGTTGCATAATTGATTTGTTGTAGCTATAAATTGTACTGTGACTTGTTCCATAATTGATTTTTTTGTTTTGAGACTTTAAGAAATGGCAAGGAAAGGTGCAGAGAAGGTTGACAGAGAAAAAAGAGACATGTTTCGTTGGACAGAATTTATGGATGAAGTTTTGTTGAATGCACTTATCTATTAACAAAATAAAGGCAATCGAGTTGATGGAACCTTCACAACCCAAGCCTTAACTCAAGTCATTACTGAAGTTTGAGAGAAGACTGGAATTGATGTCATTGACAGGGACAAAGTCAAAAATCGAATAAAATCTCTAAAGACGAATTTCAATGAATGTTACGATCTTTTTAAGCACTCTAGCGGCATTGCTTGGAGCCCTATAACTAAGAGATTTGACGTTGAACCGAAAGTATGGGAAGCAATGATACAGGTTATTCTATTCTCTCTTTTTTTGTGTTTTGTGTTGTTTTATTCAAGCCTTAATGAACTAGTTTATGCTGGTAGATATTTGAAGTACTTTCTGTTGATAGCTTGGAGTTCAATTGCTTAATGATTTGATGATAATAGAAACTAAAATTGTGATGCTTTGTGTTTATAATGGTTGTGAGGGTTTGACATGTTTAAGATTATAAGAAAGATTCATGTGAGTGGATAGAAAGCAGCAGGAAATACAAAAATTGGGATCATTGATTTATTTACAAGAATGGAAAGTTAATATGCTGCAGAAAGATCAAATAGAAATTGTTTTTTATGCATTCCAAGTCAGATAAAATTTGATTATATCACTCTATGTTCAGATTTAGGCCCTAACAAATATCATGGATGCCTCAAATTTTCCCTCGTTTTAATTATCACTTTAAATTTGATTCCGAAGACACATGTGGTTTTCAAATAAGCCGATGTTGCCTTTTTGCTTCCTAATTATGGAAAGCTTAGAAACAAAATATATTTCATTAGTTTTAGGTTTAATTCCTACATTTGATTATAAATGTTTTTTAGCACTCTTTTAATGATATATGAACTGTATTTTCGAAGAATAATATTATTTATGTATTGTCGATTAAACCTCCATTAAGTCCTATTTATTTTACTTTTGTAACATGAACCAAGTGGTGGCAGTTAGGAACACTTTTTTGACAGTTAGGAGTATTGATTGTATGATTTTTATTATTTGAGTTTACAAACTATAAGATATTGTGGTGAACTTATTTGTTTGAAGTCTACGTTTGAGACAATCTTCTTTTATAGGCAAAGCCAAGTGCAAAGAAATGGAAATCTGTAGAAATAACTCATTATGATTAGTTAATGCTTTTGTATGCAAAAGATAGAGCAACAGGTGGAAATGCTCAAACAGCAAAGGAAAAAAATCGTTGCTGGGCTCCAGTGAATGTGAACACAATTGATGAGGTTGATCAATTATTAGCTTCAAATGACATATCTTTAGAAAACTTTGAACACACACATGATGGTGCAAGTCCAACTGAGTTTGAAGCTACTTCTCATTCCGATTCCGATCCTATAAAAGAAAGTGAGCAGAAAGAATAATTTTGTTCTTGACTGCTTAATCGTTTCTGATCTTTACATGTCAACATATACAACTGTTACACTATATTCAAATTTGAAAAACTTATCAATATGTTAGCTATCATTCTGTTATAACTAAACAGTAACTAAATTGATCTTATCCCATTCGGTTAGTTGGAGAAGACGATGCTGATGCATTATCACCACTGAGATTGCTTCTGACGTGGCTCTTCTGCTTGCAGATCCAATATTTGTGACTTATCTAAAGAAAAAGAAAAGAAAGAGTGCTGTTGCAATAGAAATTGCTTGGGTTAAAGAATCTATTGACAATGTTGCTAAGGTATTTAAGGAATTAAATACAGTCGCTGAAAAAACATGCCGACGAGTTTATGGAGAGCATGAAGTGTATGCTTAATTGTTAATGTTGGACCCCGTTTCCAGAGCCCAACTGATGTCGAATCCCGTTTCCGGAATCCGACTCCTGAATCGTAAAACATGAAACTTGATTATCTTGTCTTGTAGGGGTTTATTTCATTTAACCCTAATTTCAAATTGATTTCTCTTGTAAGTCATAGCCTTATGACTCTTGCTTAATTTAAGTCAAAAATCACCTCAATCGGGGTTTTATAACTCAAAAATATGCTCCAGAAACCTAAAGGAGTTCCTACTCAAAACATGCCCTCTTAACTGACCTCTCACTGACTTTGATGTAAACTTCCTCAATTTAACTCAAATTGAGACCTATTTCTGTAGCAAGAAAGATACAAGTCTTAGGAAGCTAATGGTTCAAGCCTCACCTCGTTTGGAGGTCATATGAGGGGTTTATGCCCAATTTAATAGGCCATGCTCACTTCCAAATTCAAACTGAAACTCTTTTGGGACAATTACCATAACTTTTTATATATAGGTCAGAATGTGTTCGCTCTTTCACCATTTGAAAGTAGACATCTAGATCTACAACTCTCATGAAGACTGCAAAACCAAATTCGGCCTCTAACAATGCTCAAAATGCTTGACTAACAACTCGACTGTCTTTGGAAATTAGCCTATAAGTCGACTTATACTGAACAACTCGACTTATCGAGGCAAATAAGTCGACTTGTCACCAACAAGTCGACTTATCGAGGAAAATAACTCGACTTATCTATCTAAAAAGTTAACTTATTATGCAAAAACTTCACAAGTCGACTTATGGAACCCATAAGTCGACTTATATCTATCCAGAACTCAAAACCTAACCCTCTACACTCTCTCTTGACTTATTCCAAACACCATATACACTTCTAAACCTCTCAACTCATTCATTCCACTCCCAACATGCTATAATCTCACTTAATCTTACATCATTCATCTACCCACATGCATTTCAAAACAATTCCATACAACTTTGGATCTATGCTTAAACATGGGAATAAATGGTTGTGAAAGACCATGGTAAATCATAATTCATGCATTTCATTTACATTCAACACAAGTAGCTCACAATGCTTTAGTGGGCATTTCAAGCCCTTTTACAACATGGTTCAAAACACACTTCCAAAATGCTACTGTTTTCTCAAAATGCATCTAAAGCATTGTTTACACAAAATCATGAAATACAAAGACAAAACACTAAGATCTTGGGTATGCCTTGAGCTCATTCTTCGAGATCCAGATCTTCACCTGGAGATGGGACGGAAAGTGGGGGGTGAGCTTTCGCTCGTGGGTAACACGTTTATATTTATACTACTAAGCTGAATCTATTCATTATTCATACTGTTTGCAATATTCTCATTAACAAATCTTATAACTTGCATTTCACAAATTCATCAAGCTAACAACAAAATTTCATGATTCATGCATTCATCATTCTTGCTAACATATGCTAACACATAATCACATAGTGATGGTTTGAAAAGTCCACGGAGTTCTTGATGAGCTACACAAGTGTAGTCATATCTTTGAGGAGTTCAAAAAGAACATCCTATGCCACTATCGGCAAATGGAGAAGGCTATCTTATTTGGTGAACTTAACTAACCCACATAACACTGAATTTCATGCATAAAACCGGGCTTTTATTGCCCCACTGTGAATTTCTGAAAATGGATTTTCATGCAATCCATAAAGTGATTTTCGAAAAATGCTTTTCATGCTTAGCTCAAATGTCATAATCTCATTAATATTCATTCTCATTCAATTCATGACTTTATCAAGCAATGTCAAGCAATGTCATATACTATCAAGTTCTCATATAATGGCATTCATACATCTATTATACTCAATCAATTCATCTCCCAATAATTTGAAAGAACATAATTTCTTTAATTAAAGTAGTATTTATCACTTACTAGCATAAAGATAAAATGAAACCCACCTTATATCCTTGCTTAAGCTTGCCTAAGGAAGCTCCTCTTGTTCTCCCTTCTTTCTTGTCCTCCTTCATTTATAACAAGAAAAGAACCTTACATCACTTAGGGTTTCTAAAATTGAAAACTCAATGAACTTAAATCATGAAATTAACTCTAGAATCACTAAACCCACTCCATTCTTAGTCTTTCTAATCCATAACCCAAACAAAAGCTTAACCTTAACCAAGAAGCTTACCTTGAATCTTTACTAAACCAAGTGATTTCTTAGTTCAAAAGGAAGCTCTAGCCTTCCTCCACACTTTTAACTCTTGGACTTTCTTCAAAATCTTACCCAAACTCTTGGAAAATCACAAACTTAACCAAGCTCTTCTTCTTTTCTCCTCACCACCGAAACTTCTCTCCCTCTCCCTTTGATTTTCGTTTCTTTCCTTCTTTTCCCTACTACTCACTTATTTCTTCTCTTCTTTTATACTTCTCTTCCATAAGGCCTAAGCCCATAAGGCCTAAGCCCATTTACTCCTCCTTCATCTTCCTTTCCTTTCTTATTTCCTCCTTATACTACTTTCATTTAACTTAAGCCCAAGCCCAAGTTCACTTCTTCTAAATCCCTTTCTTCCTACATCATTTCCTCTTTAACTTACTCAAGCCCATTTGTTCTTTTAAAGCCCAACTTATTCCTCTTTTCTTTTCCTACTTCATTTAGACCCATTTACTTAAGCCCACTTAACACATTAAATTTCCCCTATTTCATTTAAACCAACTAACACATTTAATACATGCTATCTAACTCATTTAAGCACATTTACTTATTACCTAACTCATTTATGTTATTACATGCTAATTAATTCCATATGCTATTTAATGCTATCATATTAAATTCATGCTAACTCAATTTCTTAATTAGTCTAATTATGCTTAATTAAATAAACAAATAAATAAAAAAATTAAATAAAAAAATAAAAAAAATTCGGGGCTAATATTTCTCCCCCCCTTAAGAAATTTCGTCCTCGAAATTCTTACCTGACTCATTGAAGAGGTGTGGATACTTCTCCTTCATTGCATCCAATGGTTCCCACGTCGCCTCTTCAACTGCATGGTTCCTCCACAGGACTTTAACCAACTGAACAGTCTTGTTCCTGAGGACCTTCTCCTTGCTATCCAGAATTTCGACTGGCATCTCCTCATAGCTCAAATCATCACTCAGCTGAACCTCTGAGGTCTGAATAATGTGAGAAGGATCTGATCTGTACCTCCTCAACATGGAAACATGAAATACATCATGGATCTGAGATAATTCTGGAGGCAATGCCAATCTGTAAGCTAACGGCCCAATCCTCTCTAAAATCTCATACGGACCTACATAACGAGGACTTAGCTTTCCTTTCCTGCCAAACCTCATGACCCCTTTCCATGGAGAGGTCTTAAGAAATACTTTGTCACCTACTGCATACTCCATTTCTTTTCTGCGAGCATCTGCATAACTTTTCATTCTGTCCTGCGCTGCCTTAAGCCGCTGCTTGATTATATCCACTTTTTCAACTGTCATCTGGACCAACTCTGGTCCTACGAGCTTCCTCTCACCTTCTTCATCCCAACATATCGGAGTCCTGCATCTTCTACCATAAAGGGCTTCATAAGGAGCCATCTGTATGCTCGAATGGTACGAATTGTTATAGGCAAATTCGACCAATGGCAAATGTTCATCCCATGCTCCTTTAAAGTCCATGACACATGCTCGAGCATTCCTCAGGGTGCGAATAGTCCTCTCGGATCGACCATCCGTCTCGAGGATGAAAGGTCTTGAAATTGATTGTTCTAATGCTTCCCGCAAACTACCTGTAATCTCGATGTAAATCTAGGATCCCGTCGGATACTATGGAATCTGGAACTCCATGCAACCTCACTACTTCATCAATATACTTCGACTAAGACTTACAATGAATCATTTGCCTAATGGCCGAAAATGGGGTGACTTGGTCAATCGGTCTACAATGACCCATATAGCATCATGCTTCCTAACGATCTGGGTAAACCCATTAAAAATCCATCGTGATCCTTTGCCACTTCCATTCAGAATGGATAATGGCCGCAACATGCTGAAGGTGCACGGTGTTCGACTTTGACTACGACACACTAAACACCGCCCACATATTCACTACATCTCTTCATGCCTTTCCACCGAAATGCTCCTTCAAATCTCTCAGACATCCTGTCTTGCTGGGTGCATGGAATAAGGCGCATTGTGTGCCTCATCCATGATCTCATCCTTAATCGCCTTATCATTTGGAATACATAACCATTTCGACTACCATTAGCCCATCATCCCTTACTAACACTTCGATCGCTTACCATGTTGAATTTCATCTCTCGGCTTACTCAATTTCGTATCCCGCTCCTGCGGCTCCTTGACCTTCTCCCAAGGATAGGTCTCACCGAATTGAGCAAGAATACAATGACCGATCCCGCTTGATCGATCTTCAACTTGACCATTTGCTCCAAAAGAGGCAAGTAAACCGCTGAACATAAGCTAAGGATGACTTCCTACTCAATGCATCCGCATTACATTTGCCTTGCCGGATGATACTCTATCATCGGTCATAGTCCTCGAGCAACTCTAACCATCTTCTCTCGCCTCGATTCACTCTTTCGGCTCATAATGTACTTAAGACTTTTGTGGTCCGTGAAAACCCTTGTTTGAACCCCATATGATAGTGTTCCATATCTTTAAGGCAAAAATCATGCTGCCAATTCGGATCATGAGTCGGATAATTCAACTCATATGGCTTCAATCGCAGGAAGCATAGGCTATCACCCCGTCATTCGCATTAACACACAACCCAAGCCCTTTCTCGAGGCATCACTGCATAATGAATACCCCGATCTCCATTGGGCAAAATTAAAATGGGAGCACTAGTTAACCGCCGCTTAAGCTCCTCAAAACTCTGGCAATTCTCATTCCAAATAAACTGTTGATTCTTAGTAATAACTTAGTCATCGGCGCAGCCTATCATGGAGAATCCTCCACGAACCTCCTGTAATAACTCGCCAGCCTAGAAAACTCCGTACCTCCTTTGTCGCCTTAGGCTCTTGCCAATTCACTCTGCTTCCACTTTTCTCGGATCAACATGGATCCCATGGTCGGAAATCACATGTCCAAGGAAAACTACTTCACGCAGCCAAAATTCACACTTCTTTAATTTGGCATACTCTGCTCTCTCAATCTCGCAATACTATCCCGAGATCTTTCATGCTCTCCTTCATCCTTAGAATAGACCGAATGTCATCAATGAACACTATGACAAACCGATCTAAGAACTCTGAAAAACCCTATTCATAAGGTCCATGAATGCACCGGTGGGCGTTGGTCATCCGAATGGCATGACCACGAACTCATAGTGCCGTGGCGGGTCTGAAGTCGTCTTGTTAACATCGACTCCTCGATTCGGAGTTGATGATAACTCGATCCGAGGTCGATCTTGAAAAGACCCTTGCTCCTGCGGTGATCAAACAGATCATCTATCCTAGGTAAGGGATATCGGTTCTAATCATCACCTTGTTAAGCTTCTCGTAATCTATACACATGCGTCATGTCTCATCCTTCTTCTTAACAAATAGAAATGGCGCCCCAAGGTGATGAGCTGGGCACGATAAACCGCTTCTCTAACAACTCCTCTAATCGCTCCTTAAGCTCCCTTAACTCATTGGAGCCATTTCGTATGGTGGCATCGAGATTGGCGCGGTTCCGGAATCAAGTCAATTTCAACTCAATTTTCCTCACCGTGGCAACCCCGTAATTCTTCGGGAATACTTGAAACTCCTCACAACCCAAAATCTTCTAATCGCCCATATTCACTGGATCCACTACATGCGCCAGAAGGCCTTACACCCTGGCTCATCATATCGTCATAACAATTTGAAATGATCCTCATATTGGCGTTTTCATCCCTTGAAAATCACTTTCGACCATCTCCAGATCAAACTCTACTTCTTTAAGGCTACAGTCTAGCTTGGCCTTATACTTCTCCATGACATCCATTCCTAGTATGACATCTAGCCCTTTAAGGTCTAGAGGTAGCAAATCTACTACCAATCTAGTACCACTGATGCTAAGCTCACAATTCTTATACATCACACTGATCACTACTTTACTCCCCAAAGGAGTACTAACAACCAGAAAATCATCCATAATCTCTGGATTAACTGCATGCATATTCATACTTGAGGAAACAAAAGAATGTGTGGAACCCGTATCAATCAAAATATAAACTGCAGAATTGAACAACTGAGCCATACCAGTCACAACCTCAGGAGCAGCCTGACCTCCTCTCGTCATGACAAATACTCTAATGGAGCTTGACCTGTGCTTTGGCCTCCCTGCAGGATTAGCCCCCGATTGCTCCAGAATCGCCTACCTCTGTGGATCGACTGGTTCCCACTGTCTCCGTCGCCTCGAGCTTGAGCTTGGGAACCCTCTGTCTCAACCTCTGGGGACAATCTCTCATCATATGCCCTTCTCTCCACACTGGAAGCAACCACCAAAACCTTGAGACACCTCCTGGATGAAACTTCCGACCGATCACACTGGGATACTTGCCTTCCATGACTTCCCTGGGCCCGCCACACTAGAGACTGTTTAGAAATTGCCTGGATCACGACCCTTGGTAGGACCACCACCGCCCATGCCACTGGGTATGATGAGTCCCGATGCTCATCTCAGATCTTGGAGCACTCACTCCCTTCTGGAAGACTGTTTCTGTTCTTCCTTTTCCGCTACCTCGACTTGATGTTCTCCGGCTTTTACACTGAAGTGCAAGATCTACCAATCTTGGTAGTCATGGAAATTATGGATCAAGCACCTTCTCCTTTATCCCTAAGTGTAATCCACTCTCAAACTTGCGGCACTTATCCTCTTGATCGCCACAATGTTTGTCGATATCAGTGACAATTGAGTGAACTTCACTCATATTCACTCACGCCGGCTCCCTCGTGTGAGGCTCAGAACTCCCCGCCTTCTCTTGAATGTAAACCCTCGAGAAGTAATTCCTCCTGAAAACTTCTAGAAACTCTTTCCATGTCATTTCTGGAGGTACTACTCGATCATGGGCACCGCCTCCCACCAAAGTCAACGCATCCCCCGCAATAAACTAGCTGCATACTCTACCCTCTCCCATCCGAGCACTTCATCGATTCAGACCCTTTCGGTCCTCTTCACCATGCTTCGCCTCTTCGGATTAGTAGTCCCACTGAAATCGATGACCCATACTTAGGAGCTTGTCATCGCCCCTCCGATCTGCTTGGAGTCGGCATCTGAGCCAGGGTCCTTGGCCCATGGCATGGATGAAAGCTTGGCGAAGGCCTGAAAGAACTGGGATCTCTTGGATGCACTTGAGGCATAGGAGGGGCTGGAGAGGCACTTCATCGCCGTACACTTGGCACCTCTGCATCTCGAGGCGGGGATGGTCCTCGCATCCCGGGAATGTGGGATTCATCCGCACTTCCCTCCGAGAGTCTGGTCGAGATTGAGCTCCTCGAGTTCTTCTTCGAGGCATATTACTCCTTTAAATAAAAACCATTTCAAATCTTTAGTTCATGCCTTTCAAACCAATTTAAATCATGTAAAACAATTTAAAACCAATGATGCATGATCAGTATTTAAAACAATGCTTAGGGTTCATGTAACATGATGCATGCTGACTCTACCTTGAGGCTACCCACTAGGGTTCCTAGGAAATCATAAACCTAGAGCTGCTCTGATACCACGATGTTGGACCCGCTTCAGAGCCAATCGATGTCGAATCCCGCTTCCTAATCCGACTCTCAATCGTAAAACATGAAACTTGATTATCTTGTCTTGTAGGGTTTATTTCATTTAACCCTAATTTCAAATTGATTTCTCTTGTAAGTCATAGCCTTATGACTCTTGCTTAATTTAAGTCAAAATCACCTCAAGCGGGTTTTATAACTCAAGATATGCTCCAGAAACCTAAAGGAGTTCCTACTCAAACATGCCCTCTTAACGACCTCTCACCGACTTTGATGCAAACTTCCTCAATTTAACTCAAATTGAGACCTATTTCTGTAGCAAGAAAGATACAAGTCTTAGGAAGCTAATGGTTCAAGCCTCACCTCGTTTGGAGGTCATATGAGGGGTTTATGCCCAATTTAATAGGCCATGCTCACTTCCAAATTCAAACTGAAACTCTTTTGGGACAATTACCATAACTTTTATATATAGGTCAGAATGTGTTCGCTCTTTCACCATTTGAAAGTAGACATCTAGATCTACAACTCTCATGAAGACTGCAAAACCAAATTGGCCTCTAACAATGCTCAAAATGCTTGACTAACAACTCGACCTGTCTTTGAAATTAGCCTATAAGTCGACTTATCTTTGAACAACTCGACTTATCGAGGCAAATAAGTCGACTTGTCACCAACAAGTCGACTTATCGAGGAAAATAACTCGACTTATCTATCTAAAAGTCGACTTATTATGCAAAAACTTCACAAGTCGACTTATGGAACCCATAAGTCGACTTATATCTATCCGTAACTCAAAACCTAACCTCTACACTCTCTCGACTTATTCCAAACACCATATACGCTTCTAAACCTCTCAACTCATTCATTCCACTCCCAACATGCTATAATCTCACTTAATCTTACATCATTCATCTACCCACATGCATTTCAAAACAATTCCATACAACTTTGGATCTATGCTTAAACATGGGAATAAATGGTTGTGAAAGACCATGGTAAATCATAATTCATGCATTTCATTTACATTCAACACAAGTAGCTCACAATGCTTTAGTGGGCATTTCAAGCCCTTTTACAACATGGTTCAAAACACACTTCCAAAATGCTACTGTTTTCTCAAAATGCATCTAAAGCATTGTTTACACAAAATCATGAAATACAAAGACAAAACACTAAGATCTTGGAGTATGCCTTGAGCTCATTCTTCGAGATCCAGATCTTCACCTGGAGATGGGACGGAAAGTGGGGGGTGAGCTTTCGCTCGTGGGTAACACGTTTATATTTATACTACTAAGCTGAATCTATTCATTATTCATACTGTTTGCAATATTCTCATTAACAAATCTTATAACTTGCATTTCACAAATTCATCAAGCTAACAACAAAATTTCATGATTCATGCATTCATCATTCTTGCTAACATATGCTAACACATAATCACATAGCTGATGGTTTGAAAAGTCCACGGGTTACTGATGAGCTACACAAGTGTAGTCATATGCTGAGGAGTTCAAAAAGGAACATCCTATGCCACTATCGGGCGTGGGAGAAGGCTATATTATTTGGTGGACTTAACTAACCCACATAACACTGAATTTCATGCATAAAAGCGGGCTTTTATTGCCCACTAATTGAATTTCGAAAATGGATTTTCATGCAATCCATAAAGTGATTTTCTGAAAATGCTTTTCATGCTTAGCTCAAATGTCATAATCTCATTAATATTCATTCTCATTCAATTCATGACTTTATCAAGCAATGTCAAGCAATGTCATATACTATCAAGTTCTCATATAATGGCATTCATACATCTATTATACTCAATCAATTCATCTCCCAATAATTTGAAAGAACATAATTTCTTTAATTAAAGTAGTATTTATCACTTACTAGCATAAAGATAAAAATGAAACCCACCTTATATCCTTGCTTAAGCTTGCCTAAGGAAGCTCCTCTTCTTGTTCTCCCCTTCTTTCTTGTCCTCCTTCATTTATAACAAGAAAAGAACCTTACATCACTTAGGGTTTCTAAAATTGAAAACTCAATGAACTTAAATCATGAAATTAACTCTAGAATCACTAAACCCACTCCATTCTTAGTCTTTCTAATCCATAACCCAAACAAAAGCTTAACCTTAACCAAGAAGCTTACCTTGAATCTTTACTAAACCAAGTGATTTCTTGGTTCAAAAGGAAGCTCTAGCCTTCCTCCACACTTTTAACTCTTGGACTTTCTTCAAAATCTTACCCAAACTCTTGGAAAATCACAAACTTAACCAAGCTCTTCTTCTTTTCTCCTCACCACCGAAACTTCTCTCCCTCTCCCTTTGATTTTCGTTTCTTTCCTTCTTTTCCCTACTACTCACTTATTTCTTCTCTTCTTTTATACTTCTCTTCCATAAGGCCTAAGCCCATTTACTCCTCCTTCATCTTCCTTTCCTTTCTTATTTCCTCCTTATACTACTTTCATTTAACTTAAGCCCAAGCCCAAGTTCACTTCTTCTAAATCCCTTTCTTCCTACATCATTTCCTCTTTAACTTACTCAAGCCCATTTGTTCTTTTAAAGCCCAACTTATTCCTCTTTTCTTTTCCTACTTCATTTAGACCCATTTACTTAAGCCCACTTAACACATTAAATTTCCCCTATTTCATTTAAACCAACTAACACATTTAATACATGCTATCTAACTCATTTAAGCACATTTACTTATTACCTAACTCATTTATGTTATTACATGCTAATTAATTCCATATGCTATTTAATGCTATCATATTAAATTCATGCTAACTCAATTTCTTAATTAGTCTAATTATGCTTAATTAAATAAACAAATAAATAAAAAAATTAAATAAAAAAAAAATCGGGGCTAATAGTTAAAGTTTGACCTTGATGTGTGCCTTCGCTACAAAGCTTATGATTTTCTAACTGCGAGTTCCATTAGCGTGAGAAATTTTTTTAGTTGTCCTAAGCAGGAGTATAATAATTATTTAATGCATATGATGAGTAGCGCACCTTGTTCTGAAATGGAATGAAGATAAAATTGTGGGTAGGTGATCTTTTGCATTGCAAATTTTTTTGAAATGGTAAAGCCTAATTTGATATGTTGGTTTTTTTGTTTAATCTGCTAGGTTTTATTTTGTTTAACTTGTGGTGATGTTTATTTGCAGATTTTTTGCTTATAAAAGATTCATGGCTATTCTAAAATGGAATTTTTTGCTTATGGAATTAATACTATTGCAAATTTTTTGCTTGTGGAGTAAATACGAGTGTAGATTTTTTGCTTATGGAGTAAATACTAGTGCAGTTTTTTGCTTATGGAAGTCATGGCTGTGTTGAAATGGAATTAATAAAACCTTTATCTTTTGAATTATCGAAATATGAATGCTTAAATTATAAACCATGTAAATATACATATAGTTATATGTAACTTGTTTTATTTTAATATACATATTAAATATTAAATTTCATTTTATTTTACAAAAAGAATAGTTGTTTTCTTGACATATGGATGAGATTGATCTTGGTAGTGGAATAAGCATATGACAGATGATAGTGGAATAAGTATGCAGTGTATGATGAAATTATTTTTTTATGTCAAAGATATTGTTTTATATTACACAGCAATTGGAAAGTTTAAAACTCTAGTTACAAATAAAAATTTCAACTCCTTAAAGCTTCATCGTGGAGTTCTGTTATCAAATTTGATAATACGTTATGTGTATGTTGAAAATTTCATAGCAAAAGATAAACATGTTCCATATTCAAGGGCATAAAGGTCTCAAAAATTTCTTTTGTCCAATATAAGTTTCAATTCCGCCTGATGATAAATTAGGAAAACAAACAGAGAAAAGGAAGTCTCATTTCTCTTTCATTCTTTTCTCCTCTTTTCCCCTCAATATTTGTTTTCCTTTCCCTTGTGCAAGAAAGGATCCAAACAAAGGCTAAGCCCTGGTTTGGATTGAAGGAAAGCAATAGAAAAGAAAGGAAGAGAATTGAACTTCTCTTGGTTTCCATCGTTTGGACACAAATAAGCAAAGGGAAAGTGAGAGAATGGATAGAAAACTGAGGAAAATTTGGGCCAAATATGTTTCCCGTCAAATGGCGGGAAAGGAGGAAAAATCCAAAACAAGAGAACCCTAATATATGTAAATTACCATAGTATCCTTATTTAACTCAACAAAAAGGACACACTCTCAACTACAATTTTTCCCATGCAGAACACAACCCTCTCGCCTTTCTTCCTATTTTCTTCTGCACAACTCCCGCCAAAGAGGTAAGGTTGATTAATCCCTTGATCTGATTACGAAAATTGCTGCTATGACTAGTAAATATGATGTTTTGTTGTTATTAATCAATTAATGGATCAATCTTATATGGGTTTTTCAGTTCTTGGTAAGCAATTAAATTATTTTTTTCTCTTTTTTATTTGCAATGAAATTTGTTGTCGTATAATAATTTCATAATCAAAATTTGCAGTTATTTAATAATTTTATATACACCATTAACAAGTTGCTATATGGGTTTTTCAGATTGTTTAGACATTATATACATATAATGATATTTTCTACATTGTTTTTGTTGGGTCCTGTTTCTGGAACCTAACCTTTCGGAATCAAAAAGCGTGTGCACATAATTTTTCGAAAATACAGATCTTGAAATCATAAAGCATGGGCAAAAACCAAAGAAATTAAAAACAAAAGCTTAAGGTCAAAACTTTTAACTCCAACCTCAAAAAACGCAGACTTTAAAAACGTTGGAAAACTATAAAGGCGAGCTACATCATCTGAGAAGACGACTTGATCTAAACCAATCCAAATCGGTATAGTTTTTTTATGCCATTCAAAACAACTTCAATTTCCAATTTGAAATTCATCCACACTCAAACCTCAATTCATTTGATTCTTCATATTAAAAACTTGGAATTTATCCCAACGTCACTTTCTCTATTACGAAAACACAAAATATAATACTCCAAAATTCTCAACAAATGTCTAAAGTCTTATTCTAACAACAATCTAACAAAAAAAATACAACATGTGCATAGACAAACAAATGTCTTTACTTTCTTTCACCCGATCTCTTTCTCATCACCTGAGGATGGGAATAGAAGGGAGTGAGCTTTAAGCTCGTGGATAACATGCTTATAACCGAGAAACAAGCAAAAATTATTGAAATATTTATTTCCATTGTAAAATTCACATTGAAAACCATGCAACATAAGTTTCCCAAAATTCAAAACTTTTTAAGTACTTCATACATCAAACATAACATATGCATCAAAATGATCACAAATCATAAACACATAAGCACATTAGAAATGGTTCGGGTGGACCCAAAATAGAACGTACTACACATTTCTGCGTAACGGTCATGTGTAATTGTGAACTTATGGGAGTCCGTGAGGATCTCCATGCCACAATCGGGCAGGCGGGAAAAGCTTATAGACAAGTGCACTTGACTTACTTAAGGGACCACCACAAACTCATATAAGCATGCATTTCACATTTTTCAAACATATTTGTCACAATGGCACATTTCCGAAAAGCAATGCATTCTTTCAAAAATCATTTTTTACATTCTTTTACAAGTCATCGTCACAATATGAAAACATTTCCAAAATTCATTCACAAGAAAAGACATATGGCATAACATAATCATACACAATTCAATTGTTTATCACAATGTCATATATCATACTGAAATTTTCACCACAAAACATATAGCAATTTCGTAACAATTAAGCAACAAATGTCACAATTATAAAGCAATTTAGAAATCATTTTATTCTTTTGACAAAAAGAAAACATAATGGCTCATCATTCAATTATAAACATGAAACTCACCTTAATTCCATGCTTGAAACTTGTTCAAACTCTCTCTCCTTGCTCCCATTGCCTCTCTTAATTTCCTTCATCAAAGGCAAAATTCTCAAATCAAATAGGAATTTAAAATTGGACAACTCATAACCATAATCGTAAAATTGATCTTAGAAAACTTAAACCCATAGGTTTCGTAAGCTATCTAAACCAAGAAACTTTCACAATTCCAAAATCTTAAAATCCAACTTACCTTAATTCCTTCACCAAATGAAGGGTTTCTTGGCTTGAATGGAAGCTCTCATCATCCTCTTTCTTTCCCTTCCTAAACAACCTCAAAATCTCTCTTGAAAGCTTAGAAAAATCAAAACCCTAACTTTTCTTTTCTTTTTTCTTTATCTCCTTCCACCACCGAACACACTCTTCTCTTCTTTCTTTTCATTTGTTTTTTTCTTCCCAATTTCGTGCTTCTCCTTCCTTAAAAGCCAACCTAAACTTCTATTTACAAAAATGCCATTAATGAATGAGCAAAGTCCAATTTACCCTTTCATATAAGCTTTGTAACTTAAATGGCTTAAGTGACCTTTCAATTTTACCCCTCATGCATTCTTAACATCTTGACACTATAATTCAATCAACTTATGTCATAAAAATCTTATTCACATTAACATACTAATTAACTCCACAAAATAATATAATATAACAAGGCCTCAAAATTCATTTAGTTATGCTTACCTTCTTCCAAAACAAGACCTTCAAATTGAAGGAATTTGCTAACACTTCCTTCTAGAGAAATGTTCGTCATTGTCTCAATTTTCCAATGACATCAAAATCATTCGATTTAGTTCAGTAATTTAATAGTTATGACCCAAATACTTTCGGGCTGTTGCTAAATCAAGACTGCACACTAGACCCAAATTCACTCCAGAAATTGAAAGTCTTAAAGAATGAATTAAAATTTGATTCCTTCAGATACCTTGTAGCTCTATGTCTCTAGTTTATTTAGAAATAAGAACCACCTCATTCGGAGCTCTATAGCTTAAGATATTGCTAAAATACTGAAACATGTTCAGAATTTTTCAACCCATCATCTCACTTTGATTCAATCAATCTTTTTTAAAAATAATATCAAAACCTATACATTTTTTTTAATGAAGAGGTAGAAGAAATTCTTAGGATTCCAACGCTTCAAAAATCAGGTCAATTAGAGGTCGGACGGAAAAAATACAAGCAAAAGAATGAAAAAGGGGACTGGGCTGGGCCGGTAGCGATCGCGACCTAGTTGTCCTCGCGATCAGGTCGCTTGCGATGCTGTTACTTTTTTTTTCCGACTACTTAACTTCTAAAATTCATATCTTTTAACTCAGAACTCCAAAATTTTCAACCTTGGTATCAAATAAAAGCTAAAAGAAGGCTCTACAAATTCTATGAGAACCCAAAACCAAATTCATTCTCTATAAGGGTGAAAAGTCCATGACAAAGTGACTGTCTGACAATTTCATTCTAAACAGTATCATACTTCTAAAAATCATATCTTTCTACTTCATTGTCTAAAAATTTCATACTTTATGTCAACGGAAAGATAAAAAGACAACCTACAACTTTTATGAAGAACTTAAAAGCAAATTCTACCTTTATGAGGATCAAAAATCCACTCAAACTTACTGTCCCGAAAGTTCACCCTAAACAACATCCCAAAACTTCAAAAGATCATAACTTTCAACCCCGCTATCAAAAAATGTCATATTTTATAGCGATAGAAAGATATTAAAAATCTCAAAGTCATTAAAAACCCAAATCAATTTTTTTTCACCCTTCATCAACTTCCATTAAAGCCCAATAGCACCCACAACACATACATATACAAAACACCCATTTCATGCATTAACCTCAAAATATCATTACAATTGCTCCAATTAACATTACCCATATAAAACATTGAACACAACTTACTACATTCACTACCCAACCTTGTATATCATTCCATTTCATGAATTTTTGTTTTTCTTTGCACAAAAATAAATCACTACCAATTCCTCATTTAATTTCATTTAAACAAATTCTAAAATCCAAGAAAAGTTCGAGGTCCAACAGTTTTACATGTTGAAATGTTAAGTAAAAAATGATTAATTTAGATCAGAGATTCACTGAAGAAGATGATTCAGAAGATGAGTGGAATATGACAAGGCGAGTTGTTGTCGTTCAATTAATATGTCATATAGTTCATATTCTTAGCCTTTGTCATAGTTCTATATATGGATCTTTCAAGCAAGAAAACTTAGTAGCTCAATATAAAGAACAAGTTCGAGGAGAAATTATGCATCATTTGCAAACTCCCAGTAAGGATTGTCATGATCTCAGTGTAGGAAAATCCCGTTGTGAGCATCACATGCCCACGGTGCAGAAAACAAAAATTTTTGTTCCGGGACCTTCCCGAAAGCCAGGATCCATGTATCTATATAACAAACTCAAACCATAACGGCCAAAGGAGACCGTCTCTAACGGTATCCACGCAGAGATTGGAGAAGCTAACCGGGACAAACCCTTTGACCCAGGAATATCTAGAACAAATTAAAGTGTGCTAGCTCTTACCTTTGTCCTTGGAGAGCTAAGAGAATAACGATGAAAAGAAGCTTGGAGAAGAAGAGAGTCTTGAAGAAGATGATGATGAACTTCGATGATCTTCTTTCTTCCAAAGACAACTAAGGTTTTAAAACCTTTTATACAAAACCAACGACCATCCTCATCTTTCTTCTTCATTTTTGTCTTTTAGTACACATGTCTTTAACATTTAAAGACATTAAAAGCTACTTTATTAAAGCTAAAGGAAGCTTCTCTCATCTTCTCCTTCCATCCACGTAGACATATATATATATATATATATATATATATATATATATATAAATAAACGTTGAAGTGGTCAAGTCACACTGGGATCAGTTCTACCGGCCTACCGGGTCCTGATATGGGAAAAACTCCTGAAAACCTTTTTCAGCAATATCGATGTCACGATCTCATCGTGACATATCTCGATCTTATCGGGATCCGTTTAATGCTACTGCTCTCCATATATTGGAACTCTGTTCAAAACTATTTTACGAATTCTCCGAGACACTCTTATGCGTGTGACCCATTAAGTTCCCGGTTATATTGGCCACTTAGATTAACACTTCATCTAAGCAAGTCATGAGCGGTATCTAGCAACACATCATGACCCCCAATTGACTGGAAAGTAATTGGTTTGACGAATAAACATGTATTCATCATGAACCATATCACAAACCTTTCCATAGACAATTACCGTGCAATTCGTCCTTTCACCATGCTATACCCCACTTGGTTATGAGTATGGGCAAAGTGTCAATTCTTTACTAGACTGACTATGTCAAATCTAGTCTAAGTGATATCAGTTCTTGTCCTGGGACTCATTACTTAATATGTCAATGAAGACATTCTTCATGACATATATGCTCCGGCCAGAGACTTCCAAGTAATGACCCTGACAAGAGGCCATAGGTATCATCTTCTGCTATCACAGAAGTGGTGAATCCTCTATTGGCTACTCAATTATCTTCGAATACCTCAAACTGTACCCAATCACCACCCTATGAGCAACCTCTCAGAAGGCAACAAGGAATGGAGTCAAAGCACGTAATCAAGATTCAAGATATCCTTGAGCACCTCAAGTCTAAGGATACTTGCACCATTGCTATGATGAGATTATCACTGACATTAGAATAGGACATCTATGTGATGATCTCATAGCAGGTCATCAAATGTACTTACTACCTCTAGTAAGCATCCACATGTCAACCCTAAATAGCTCATATTTACGACACGAGATCCATCACGATCAAATCAAGGAGCTTGAGATGTATTAGTCTCCGGACACCGATGTCCATCTCAAGAATCCTATGACTAGGATAATTTAGATATCTTGACATAATTGCACATGATAGGAATCTCAGTAGTATGATCACATCACAATTTCCTTCATGCTATGTCATATATCACGGACTTCATTAATTTGCTTATAAATCAATATGCATTCATAAATAATGAACATCAAATTAATGAAATATGCATTTCTTTATTTATTCATAAAGTATGTACACAACTTTGTACAAAATGCGCTAAAGGCGATTGCCTTCAGGGCACTACTCTAACAATCTTCCACTTGACCTAAAGCTAATCGCCTTGATATATAATACCATAAGTAGTACATGAGAATCAAAACTCTTTTGTGATAATGGCTTTGTCAACGGATCGCAATATTCGCTCGGTGGGAATTCTCTCGATCCGACATCACTCGCCCTATGATCTCCCCGATCGATGATATCCATGAGTACGTGTTTGGATCGTTGATGAGACCTTGGTTCTTTTGCTGCATGAATAGCCCCATTGTTGTCACAATACAACCGCATGAGCCCATCACGACTAGGAACCACACCAAGTTCAAGAATGAACTTTTGATCCAAATCGCTTCCTCACGCTTCGGCAAGCAATGTACTCGCCTCGATCGTTGAATCGGCGGTTGTCTCTTGTTTGGAACTCTTCCAACTAATCGCCCCGCCATTCAAGTGTGAATACGTAACTGATTGAGATTTGGAATCATCCTTATCAAATTAAAAGCGGCATCAGATACCCGCCATTTTGAGATCTCCATCTCCATATATCAAGAAAAATCCTTAGTCCTTCGCAAGACTTGAGGATATTATTGATGACCACCCAAAGGACCCTCACCAGGATCCGATTGGTATCTGCTCGTAACACTTAGAGCATATGATACATCGGGTCTCGTACATAGAATTGCATACATGATAGATCCTACCGCAGATGCATACGGGATCATAATCATGCGAATCCTCTCATCTTGTGTCTTAGGACACAAAGATTTCGAGAGTGTTATCCCATGAGTCACGGGAAGGTAGCCTCTCTTGGATTGCTCCATGCTAAACCTTTTCAGCATCTTGTCTATGTACGTTGATTGTGAAAGACCAAGCAACCTTTTTGATCTATCTCTATAGATCTTTATCCCAAGGATATAAGTTGCTTCACCAAGGTCTTTCATGGCAAATTGTTTGGACAACCAAATATTCACCGATTGAAGCATAGAGACATCGTTTCCTAGCAATAATATGTCATCTATATACAGCACAAGGAATACGATTGCAGTCCCATTAACCTTCTTATACACACAGTGTTCATCCGGATTTTGTGAGAAACCAAACTCTTTGATTACCTCATCAAAACGAATATTCCAACTCCTGGATGCTTGTTTCAATCCATAGATGGATTTCTGAAGCTTGCATACCTTTTCGCCATCATAGGAGGTGAAGCCCTCAGGTTGTGTCATATACACATCCTTAGCTAGATTTCCATTTAGGAAAGCTGTCTTCACATCCATTTGTCATATCTCATAATCATAATGAGTGGCAATGACTAGGAGTATTCTAATGGATTTAAGCATTGTTACTGGGCTGAAGGTCTCGTCGTAGTCAACTCCTTGTCTTTGACGAAAACCATTAGCCACAAGCCTTGCTTTATAGGTAATCACATTACCATCCATGTCGGTTTTCTTTTTAAAAACTCATTTACACCCTATGGGTTTGATTCCTTCGGGTGCCTCAACCAAAGTCCATACTTGGTTTTCATACATGGAATCCATTTTAGCTTGCATGGCATGAAGCCATTTCTCAGACTCTGAACTCTTCAAAACCTCTTCATAGGTGGTAGGCTCATTATCTTCTATGAGCAATACGTCATTCTGTTCATTCACGAGAAATCCATATCTCTCGGGAACAGAGCGTATCCTACGTGACCTACGAACTTCGTGTGTTGTAAAAGGTTGAACTATTACTTCATCTGTATGAGTCACAGTTTCAGGTTCAGGCAATTGATCTGCGTCTGTTAGAGCATTTTGAACTTCTTCAAGTTCAATTTTGCTCCCACTTTTTTCTTGTAAAAGAAACTCTTTCTCTAAAAAGACACCATGCTTTGAAACAAACACCTTTTGTTCCTCAGCAAGGTAGAATTGATATCCCATTGTTTCTTTATGATATCCTACGAACAAACATTTGTCAGACTTTGTATCAAGTTTATCTGACCGTATCCGCTTCACATAAGGTGATAACCCCAAACTTTCAAATGAGTAAGATAGGGTCTTTTGTTAGTCCACATCTCATATGGAGTAACATCAACTGTCTTTGATGGAACTTTGTTTAACAAGTAAACAGCTGTCTCGAGTGCATACCCCCAAAAGGATTTTGGTAACTTTGCAAAGCCCATAATTGATCGTACCATGTCTAACAAGGTTCGATTTCTCCTTTCTGTCACACCATTATGCTGTGGTGTGTAAGGAGGAGTCCATTGAGATAAAATTCTATTATCTCTGAGATAATCCAAAAACTGTTGGTCTAAGTATTCCCCACCACGATCTGATCGTAATGTTTTGATACTTTTCCCAAATTAGTTTTCTACTTCATGTCTGAATTGTTTGAACTTTTCAAATGCTTTGATTTGTATCTCATCGACATCTGGTACCCATATCGAGAATAATCATCGATAAAGGTAATGAAGTAAAGACAACCACTTCTGGCATGGATGGACATCGGACCACATACATCTGAATGTATTAGGTCTAATACTCCAGTCGCTCGTTCACCCTTTCCCTTAAAGGGTAATTTAGTCATCTTGCCTAATAAACAAGATTTACATATGTCATATGATTCATAATCAAATAACCCTAAACTACCACTCTTATGGAGCTTAGCTATGCATCTCTCATTTATATGGCCAAGGCGACAATGCCATAAGTAAGTTGATTTTAAATTATCTCGTTTATGTCTTTTCGTGTCATTGACATTCATAATTGGATGTGACATATCTAATATGTAAATTTATTGCATAATGTACCAAGATTATAAAGCATTCCATTCAAACTAATAGAACAACCATTGTTACTAAAAGTCAAATTGAAACCAAATTTATTTAAACAAGAAATAGATAATATGTTCTTTGTTAATACAGTACAAAATAACATTTATCCAATTTAATTACAAGCCCATTGGGGAGTGATAAGAAATAAGTGCTTACTACTGATGCAAAGAACTCTTGCTCCATTTCCTACACGCAGTTCTATCTCTCCTTCATGAGTTGTTCATCGTCCTCGAGGCCTCGCATATCATTGCATATGTGTGAGCCACAACCGAATCTAATACCCATATGTTATGGTCGAACAAGATAACCTCAATGACAAACATACGAAGAAGTCGAGGCATCCGATGCCTTCTTCGCTTCAATTCCTCCAGATAGACTTTTATAGCCCGCCCAGGTGGCGGCCTTGCCACAATAGAAGCAAGTTCCTTTTGGTGCGCTTTGGTTTTTCTTCTTCGCACTTCCTTTCGGTTTCTTAGACCTTTTCTTTTCAGCTTCTTTTCTTTGAACCGGAAGAAGAGTCCACCATAAGCACTTGCTTGCTATCCTTCTTGATAGCTTGCTCATTGCCTCGAAAGCAGATTGATCAACTCGTGGATTGTCGTGGATATTTGGTTCATCCGATAGTTTAACACAAACCGTGAATAATTATCGACATCCAAACCGAATTAAGTCAACACTTAATTCATAATCCATAACAAAACCTAAGACACCAACCTCTCAATATACCCATTCATCTTCAAGCATCGCACCGCAGATGAACCTCGAGTCATCTTAGTAGTGAAGAGTAGCCTCGAGGTCTCGAACCTTTCGCATCGAGCTTGCTCATCAAACACTCCCTAAGATGAAACACTATGGTATTAGCATCCATAGATTCACGCCGCTTAGCAGCTCTGGTGACATAGATGCGAGCATAATGCGGTAGCCATGTCACCGTTTTAAGATGCTTACGATATGCTTTCGATCCTCATCAAGCATCGCAGCAGTGGATCGAAGTGGAACATCTAGGACATATCCCAGTTCCTCAGACCTGAGAACAATTCTCAGATTTCTCAGTCAATCTAGAAAGTTGGATCCAGTTAATTTGTTCGAGTCCATAAACGAGCGCAAGTTCACACTTGAAGTCATCTTCAATAACCTATAGGGAAAAGAGAGAAAGAATGTTAGAATAGAATTACATGCATGATCATAAGGACTTGTATGACATGCATATGGCTCCCACTAGTTTCAAAGAATCCATAACCCTCAGTACGAATCCAAGAAACATTATGACAAAATGTCCTAGTGGGTCGATATTCGACATTACTAAAATGACCTTGGGTTTACCCAACAAGCCACCTTAGGTCAATCGGTAGGTATCGGTCATACCAATTGCATCATAGATATCCGACATTACTAAAATGACCTTGGGTTTACCCAACAAGCCACTTTAGATCTATCGGCAGGTATCGGTCATACCATTTGCTTCATAGATGCAACTATCGACTAGTGCTATCAACTCGTGATGTATGCACACACATTGGGTTATCAACTCTTGATGCGCGTACATCTAATGTACACTACCCAATTTCGCCTCTGTCCACGTTGACCTTGAGTTTATTAAAAAAATCAACGCTTCTAGTCAAAAGCAACCCATTAATCTGAAAATCTTATTTTCATGGTTCGACCATATCCGTATAGAGTGAGCTTGGGTTTACCCAACAACCCAACTCTATAAGAACTCTGGTTCTTCCCATATTAATGGAAGGCGTTAGTTTTCATATGATGTGTGAGGGTTTTCAGGTCTCTTCTTCTTCTTCTCCAAGCCGTAGGATTATAATTACCATGACTATATGGAATGATTTAGGACAATTCATCAATCATATTGAATCTATACCTAAAATCATCCATCATCCCACCTTTTGCATGTTGTAGTCGACTGGTGCATGTGCTAGTCGACTGGTGCATATGCCAGTCGACTGGTACATGTGCTAGTCGACTACTATGGATTACTGTGCACAAACTAGTCGACTGGTGCATGTTCCAGTTGACTACTATGGATTACTGTGCACGAGCCAGTCGACTGGTGCATGTGCCAGTCGACTGATGAATGTGCCAGTCGATTGGAACATGTACTGGCATGCTCTCTAATCGGCTAATTTCTCAATTCGTGTAGTTCAAATTCACAATACCAAGTGTAATATCCTTTATTATGATGTACCAATGAAACACTTTCATTGTACCATGCTTACCATGTATAACACATTTTTATTCACATTAAAAATGATCCAAGGCATTGGAACTGAAAACTACACAATCATACATTTCAAACAAAACAGCTCCAGCAACTTTCTCAAAACTGTCAAGCTCTGTATTTTGCTTGAAAAACTCATTGAAACAATTTCAATAAATTCTGAGAAAATTACAGAGGTTACAACATGTTCACAACATGCTCCATGAATTTTATTAGGATTTATTTCCATCAAAAACACAGCCAACCTTAGCAACAAAGCCAATGTAGAATCTGTGTTCCTCAACACAGTTATTCCCAGCAGTACACAATAAATTCTCAAATAAATAGTAAATCACCACGAAAATATTTTTCCATTCTCATAGACATTCATCAACATCTTAGAGACATGTCGGTGAAAGAAAATCCGAAAAAAAAAATTTCTACAATTTATTCTCAAATTTATAAGCATGCCTGTTTATTGAATGTGCACAAACACAGCAACCAGAACATTAGGGAATAAATTAGCAAAACCATATCAAATCACATTGATAAATTCCAAGTTTCCACAGACATATGCAACAACATCTTGTGAACATATCTGGGTAATAAAATTTCGAAAACAATATTTCTACACTGAATTCGAAATTAACATTTACAACATGCATCATCGTCACAAGCAATAGGCAACTCCGACCTAGTCATGATTTCTTCGTTATATACGACACAAGTGGCTCTGATACCACTGTAGGAAAATCCCGGTGTGAGCATCACATGCCCACGGTGTAGAAAACAAAATTTTTTGTTCCGGGACCTTCCTGAAAGCCAGGATCCATGTGTCTATACAACAAACTTAAACCATAACTGCCAAAGGAGACCGTCTCTAACGGTATCCACGCAGAGATCGGAGAACCTAACTGGGACAAACCCTTTGACCCAGGAATAACTAGAACAAATTAAAGAGTGCTAGCTCTTACCTTTGTCCTTGGAGAGCTATGAGAATAACGATGAAAAGAAGCTTGGAGAAGAAGAGAGTCTTGAAGAAGACGATGATGAACTTCGATGATCTTCTTTCTTCCAAAGACAACTAAGGTTTTAAAACCTTTTATACAAAACCAACGACCATCCTCATCTTTCTTCTTCATTTTTGTCTTTTAGTACACATGTCTTTAACATTTAAAGACATTAAAAGCTACTTTATTAAAGCTAAAGGAAGCTTCTCTCATCTTCTCCTTCCATCCACGTAGACATATATATATATATAAATGCTGAAGTGGTTAAGTCACATTGGGGTCGGTCATACCGACCTGCCGGGTCCCGATATGGAAAAAACCCCCGAAAATCTTTTTCAGCAATATCGATGTTGCGATCTCATTGGGACATATCTCGATATCATCGGGATCCATTTAATGCTATTGCTCTCCATATATTGAAACTCTGTCCAAAACTATTTTACGAATTCTCCGAGACACTCTTATGCGTGTGACCCATTAGGTTCCCGGTTATGTTGGTCACTTAGATTAACACTAAATCTGAGCAAGTCATGAGCGGTATCTAGCAACACATCATGACCCCCAATTGACCGGAAAGTAATTGGTTTGACGAATGAACATGTATTCATCATGAACCATATCACGAACCTTTCCATAGACAATTACCGTGCAATTCGTCCTTTCACCATGCTATGCCCCACTTGGTTATGAGTATGAGCAAAGTGTCAACTCTTTACTAGACTGACTATGTCAAATCTAGTCCAAGTGATATCAGTTCTTGTCCTGGGACTCATTACTTAATATATCAATGAAGACATTCTTCATGACATATATGCTCCGGCCAGAGACTTCTAAGTAATGACCCTGACAAGAGGCCATGGGTATCATCTTCTGCTATCACAGAAGTGGTAAATCCTCTATTGGCTACTCAATTATCTTCGAATACCTCAAACTGTACCCAATCACCACCCTATGAGCAACCTCTGTAAGGCAACAAGGAATGGAGTCAAAGCACATAATCAGTATCCAAGATATCCTTGAGCACCTCAAGTCTAAGGATACTTGCACCATTGCTATGATGAGATTATCAACGACATTAGAATAGGATATCCATGTGATGATCTCATAGCAGTCATCCAATGTACTTACTACCTCTAGTAAGCATCCACATCTCAACCCTAAATATCTCATATTTACGCCACGAGATCCACCGCTGACCAAATCAAGGAGCTTGAGATGTATTAGTCTCTCCGGATTACCGATGTCGGCCTCAAGAATCCTATGACTAGGGATAATTTAGATAATCTTGACATAATTGCACATGATAGGAATCTCGTAGTATGATCACATCACAATTTTCTTCATGCTATGTCATATATCATGGACTTCATTAATTTGCTTATAGATCAATATCCATTCATAAATAATTAACATCAAATTAATGAAATATGTATTTATTTATTTATTCATAAAGTATGTACACAACTTTGTACAAAATTCGCTAAAGGCGATTGCCTTCAGGGCACTACTCTAACGATCAGTTGTATGACACCGAATACTTTCTTACTTTTTTGTATAAAGCTTCGCAACACTGGTCTTCTAAACGATAGTGTTCGATGTTCGCTGGAAAAAAAGGTCATCACATTTCTTATGATTGTATCCCATAATTTAAAACTTCTTGTAGTGGTTGTCTTCTTCCATCGCTCAATTGAGACGATATATAGACAATTTCACTCTGTTTTACGTGCTATCATGTCACTTGAAGTCGAATATCTCAAACAGCCTGATGGTTCTCAAGTTCCGTCAGAAATTGCAAACACTTCTCGATTCTTCCTGTACTTTAAGGTGAATGTTATCTTTGTTAAATGTTATTATTAGGTACTTAAACTCAATATTCATAATGAACTTGTTTTAGGATTGTGTCAGTGCACTTGATGGAACTCACATTAGAGTTAAGGTGTCAAACGCAGATGCACCAAGATTTTGTAGTAGGAAGGACTACCCAACACAAAATTTTCTTGTTACATGTACATTTGACCTAAGGTTTGCTTATATTCTGGCTGGATGGGAAGGTTCAACGCCCAATTCCATAATTATTAAAAATGTATTAAGGGAGGATAATTTAAAATTTCCTTCAGGTAATGTTAGGTTTCTTAATTCACTAATTTTTAGCTTAATGAATTGTGAATTTTATAAGCTGAAATTAATTGATTTATTTAATTGTAGGCAAGTATTATCTAGTCGATGCGAGATTTATGCTTAGGAGTGGACTAATTGCACCTTACAGAGGTGTCCGGTATCATTTGAAAGAGTATTCAGCTAGAGGTCCCGAAAATGCTATAGAGTTGTTTAACTTACATCATGCTTCATTACGTAATGCAGTTGAAAGGGCATTTGGAGTTTTAAAGAAAAGATTTCTTATCATTGGAAGTTTAAATGAAAAGACATATTCATTTGATGTTCATTGTGAAATTGTATTGGCATGCTCTATCCTACATAATTTTTTGATGAGTTTAGGTGCATTTGAAGAAGAAATTTTTGAAGCGGATACGGAGTTATCAAATAGAGGGGGTACGGAATCACAAGTTAATAGTAGAGAAAGAGATAATGAAGATGCTATGTTAGGTGCACAAATAAGGGATAATATTGCTGCACAAATGTGGAATGATTATGCTTCAAATCATTGACTAAACATACAACAAAATGTTAGTTTTTTTATGCACCTTTCTTTTGTTATTTGAAGTCTAATATTGTAATATTTTTTGTAATATATTATACTGTGATTTGCAATTCTCTTACTAATGAAAGAGACTTTAAGAATGTGTTTTGTTGCATAATTGATGTGTTGCAACTTTATATTGTACTGTGACTTGTTCCATAATTGATTTTTTTTGTTTTGAGACTTTAAGAAATGGCAAGGAAAGGTGCAGAAGAGGTTGACAAAGAAACAAGAGACATGCTTCGTTGGACAGAATTTATGGATGAAGTTTTGTTGAATGCACTTATGTATCAAAAAAATAAAGGCAATCGAGTTGATGGAACCTTCATAACCCAAGCCTTAACTCAAGTCATTACGGAAGTTCGAGAGAAGGCTGGAATTGATGTCATTGACAGGGACAAAGTCAAAAATCGAATAAAATCTCTAAAGACGAATTTCAATGAATGTTATGATCTTTTTAGGCACTCTAGCAGCATTTCTTGGAGCCCTGTAACTAAGAGATTTGACGATGAACCAGAAGTATGGGAAGCAATGATACAGGTTATGCTATTCTCTCTTTTTTTGTGTGTTTTGTGTTGTTTTATTCAGGCCTTAAGGAACTAGTTTCTGCTGGTAGATATTTAAAGTATTTTCTGTTGATAGCTTGGAATTCAATTGCTTAATAATTTGCTGATAATAGAAACTGAAATTGTGATGTTTTGTGTTTATAATGGTTATGAGGGTTTGACATGTTTAAGATTGTAAGAAAGATTCATGTGATTGGATAGAAAGCAGCAGGAAATACAAAAATTGGGATACAAAAATTGGGATCCTTGATTTATTCACAAAGATGGAAAGTTGATATGCTACAGAAAGATGAAATGTAAATTGTTTTTTTTAATGCATTCCAAGTCGGATAAATTTTGATTCCATCACTTTATGTTCAGATCTAGGCCCTAACAAATATTATGGATGCCTCAAATTTTCCCTCGTTTTAATTGTCACTTTAAATTTGATTCTAAAGACACGTGTAGTTTTCAAATTAACTGACGTTGCCCTTTGGCTTCCTAATTATGGAAAGCTTAGAAACAAAATATATTTCATTAGTTTACGTTTAATTCCTACATTTGATTAGAAATGTTTTTTTAGCACTCTTTTAATGATATACGAACTGTATTTTCGAAGAATAATATTATTATGTATTGTTTATGTTCCAGTTCAGAAAATATCGATTAAACCTCCATTAAGTCTTATTTATTTTACTTTTTGTAACATGAACCAAGTGGTGGCAATTATAAACACTTTTTTGATGGTTAGGAGTATTGATTGTGTGATTTTTATTATTTGAGTTTACAAACTATAAGATATTGTGGTGAATTTATTTGTTTGAAGTCTGCGTTTGGGACAATCTTTTTTTATAGGCAAAGCCAAATGAAAAGAAATGGAAATATGTAGAAATAACTCATTATGATAAGTTAATGCTTTTGTATGCAAAAGATAGAGCAACTGGTGGAAATGCTCAAACAATAAAGGAAAAATATCGTCACTGGGCTCCGGTGAATGTGAACACAATCAATGAGGTTGATCAATTATTAGCTTCAAATGACATATCTTTATAAAACTTTGAACACACTTATGTTGGTGCAAGTCCAACTAAGTTTGAAGCTACTTCTCATTCCGATTCCGATCCAATTTCTGTGACTCCTCCAAAGAAAAAGAAAAAAAAGAGTGCTGTTGCAACAGAAATTGCTGGGTTTAAAGAATCTATTGACAATGTTGTTGAGGTACTTAAGGAATCAAATACAATCGCTGAAAAAACACGCCAATGAGTTTATGGAGAGCATGAAGTGTATGTTGAATTGTTAAAGCTTGACCTTGATGTGTGCCTTCGCTACAAAACCTATGATTTTCTAACTGCAAGTTCCATTAGGGTAAGAAATTTTTTTTATTTTCTCGAGCAGGAGCGTAATAATTATTTAATGCATATGTTGAGTAGCGCACCTGTTTCGGAAATGGAATGAAGATAAAATTGTGGGTAGGTGATCTTTTGCATTGCAAATTTGTTTGAAATGGTAAAGCCTAATTTGATATGTTGGTTTTTTTTTGTTTAATCTGCTAGCTTTTATTTTGTTTAACTTGTGATGATGTTTATTTGCAGATCTTTTGCTTACGGAGGATTCATGGCTATGCTAAAATTGAATTATTTGCTTATGGAGTAAATACTAGTGCAGATTTTTTGCTTGTGCAGTAAATACAAGTGCAGATTTTTTGCTTATAGAAGTCATGGCTGTGTTGAAATGGAATTAACAAAACCTTTATCTTTTGGATTATCAAAATATGAATGTTTAAATTATAAACCATGTAAATATACATATAGTTATATGTAACTTGTTTTATTTTAATATGTATATAAAACAATATCTTTGACCTAAAAAAAAGAATTTCATCGTACACTGCATACTTATTCCACTACCATCCGTCATATGAATTGTTAAATAGAATAGTTGTTCTCTTGGCATATGGATGTGATTGATCTTGGTAGTGGAATAAGCATGCAGTGTATGATGAAATTCTTAATGCATATTAAATATTAATTTTTATTTTTATTCTACAAAATAGTATAGTTGTTCTTTTGACATATGGATGAGATTGATCTTAGAAGTTGAATAAGCATATGACAGATGGTAGTAGAATAAGCATGCAGTGTATGATGAAATTCTTTTTTTTTAATGCCAAAGATATTGTTTTATATTACACAGCAATTAAAAAGTTAAAAACTCTAGTTACAAATAGAAAATTCAACTCCTTGAAGCTTCATCGTAGAGTTTTGTTATCAAATCTGATAATACTTTATCTGTGTATGCTGAAGTTTTCATAGCAAAAAATAAACAAGTTCCATAATCAAGGGTATAAAGGTCTCAGTTTTTTTTGTCCAATATAAATTTCAATTCCTTTATTTGATAAATTAGGAAAACAAACAAAGGAAAGGAAGTCTCATTTCTCTTCCATTCATTTCCCCTCTTTTATCCTCAATATTTCATTTCCTTTTCATTGTGCAAGTAAGGATCCAAACAAAGGCTAAATAAAAATAGTATGTAATCAATGTGTGTGTATTTTGTAGTAATTTGTACATTTATGGTGTGTATATTTAAAAAAAAGAATTTTTAATGTTTTGAAAAAAATCAACTCTTCACTTCAGAATTCAATTAACATCATTTGAGATGTGAATTGAATTTATAAAAAAAATGAAATTCAATTACGTGATTGAATTAAAATCATCTATTTTTTAACATTCCAAATGTATGAATTGAATTCAATAATATAAAATTAATGAATTGAATCTAATTCATTAGTTTTCAAACGGCCTTTTTAGTTCGAACTCAAATTTAAAAGACAGGTTTTATGTAAAGTTTTAAATTTGAAAGACTGGCCCAAACCCATCTAAATTTGGATCAAAGCCCAAATTTTAGCTGAAAATCTATAAATTTTGAGATTGTGGAGCTTAGCTGGACTCAAACTCGATTCAAATTGGTTCGGATTTTGAGATGGATTCGATTTTCGGGCCGGTCGGGCCTTTCCTAGTCGAAGCGAAAACACGCTGGGAGTTTCGAAAACAGTTGTTCGTAGCCAGGCGATGGCGGTTGGTTACATGAATTGGCGAGACATGTAAGGGCAGTAGTTAGTTAGTAGAGCAATGGATGTCGGCACTGGAGCTCCCACCACCGCTTCGAACTTCGCTCTTGCCAACACCGACATCAACTGGCCAAGGTTTCTACGCAATCCATTTCCGATCATCGGTATTCTAGTGTTGCTTGCATGGAAAGACGTGTTGTGTGTGTGTCTTTGTGATGTAGGGTGGACGAGACGAGGTTTCACGTCATCGGAGCTCTTCTCTTCACTGCTCAGCAAGCGTTACTACATCTGACTGCGCTTCTCAAGACGAGGATGCAAGTCACTGATTCTGGGCTCTCTCAAATGTCAGGGACCGCTGTCTTCGAGCACGTCTTGAGGAACGAGGGTGTTCGAGGTCTCTTTAGAGGTTTCGGGACTGGAGTCATTGGTGCTTTACCTGGTAGAGTCCTGGCTTTGACATCTTGGAAGTGTCCAAGGACTTGATGTTGAGAACTTGAGATACGTGCAAGAATCAGATATGCCTGAAGCTACTCGCATTGGGATTGCTAATGGAGTGGCCGGAATGTTCTCTAAAATTGTTTCTTGCGTCTACTACGTACCTTTGGATGTGGTATGCATGTTAGATTAACTTTTCTCTAACTCCTTGCCTGTGGAAGATTCACAATCACGATCAGGCTACACGTTCTTAGGTATGTCAAAGACTAATGATGCAAGGTCTTCCTGAAACTCCATCTTATAGAGGCCCCTTTGATGTGGTACAGAGAGTGATACAGACCGAAAAACTGCGAGGTTTGTACAGGGGAGCCTATGGAGCTGCCCAACACATCATTTGGAGGTTAGGTTCTGCATTGCTGAAAACATTAACCTGACTTCTGAAATCACATTCATCTTATTCCATCATATTCAGGAGTCTCGGGTATAGGGATAGTATGGATACCAAACCATCTCATATGGATTAGCATAAATATAAGCAGATTGGTTTCATTAATCTACCTAAAACTCACCATAACAAGCCTTGCATGTTCTGTCAAAGTAATATACTTTGCACGTAACAAGTCTGTCTTATTTTGCTCCTCTTCTTTCTGCTTTTCTACGGCTACCAGAGAGATTATCAATAAAGCAAGTGTCAAACCGGAAGCTCAATCTGCACAACAGGTAGATATGCCGAGGAATATTTTAAAGTCTCCAATTATGTATTTCCCGTAAATGATAGCATCATATTCTAATGAAACTGTGATCCTACTTTTAGTATTCATCATCATTTTAGGGAAGGACGATATTTACTTCAGACTTAGTTACCTCTCCTCCTTGTCTTATTATAATGTGAAAAGAACAAGAGATTCTAATCTCTGACAATTGAATAAAAAAAGAGCATGTTCATGCATGTAAATTGATGTATAAGAAAAGAAAATAGACTTGTATACAAATGTTTCACACGTTTCATAGTTGATAAATAGGTCCAAGTTTTTGTGCATTGTACAAACATATCCCAACCGAAATGATTACAAATTACAAATCATATCAAACATCTATACGCCTTTGTAAATTTGTCACTGAAAATTTTTCGAATCCCACATCATGAAAAGAAAACCTTACACTCTGGAAACGTATTCAAGAACCTTGATCTGATTTCTGATGGCAGTATTTGTCCTGCTACCATATCAGAATGGAACCTCTGGATCAATGAGAAAACTAGTCTCTGTTCATCTATTTCTCCCAAAAATCCTATAAACCCAACAATGATGTCAGCTGATCAGTCCAGACAGCATCCGTTATAGTATAAATGAATACATATAAAAATTGACGATCCTAATCGTGGCCGTCCTGCAAATATACAACAGGTAGACGGATATAGCAGAAATTTACTGTACATATTGTCGGTCTGTGTTTTAAATATGTTTCCATAGATTGTATATATTTCGTCTTTTTCCCTTTAGGTGTTATATATATATAATATATATACACACGAAAGATGATAGTCGGACCAACTTTGGGCTTGATAATCTAAGTTCTAATTGCAGCCAGGTTTAATCTATTGAAATCGATGTGGTATGCACTTTAGATACATTATTCTCTAACTAAAGGAACGCGAGGGGTTTTAAATCTAAAGGGATACCAAGCAAATCAGTGAATCACTTATCAATTGAGGGAAGTATCATCGCTTAACTATCTTCTATAAAGTTTAGGTTTTTGGTAAATACTACGTGAGGAGTGTCAAGTGATTTCTGGTTAATAATGTCATAAACCTACCCAATTCAATCTCCTGTTCCTGGTCATCTACGTCTCCCTCGTCAACAGTGATCCCGTTGTCTAAGGCAGCAGCAGTTTCTGCATACCTTTCAAGAAACTGTTCTTCGGTTTCTTCAAGTTCATCACCCTCAGAATCCTAAGGAAAAATAACATCACATGCCATCAAGTGTCACGGAAAAGGAATTCAAGAGACAGTACACAACGCTGATCCTTGGGAATTGTCATTTTACATAATCATGATACTATAAACTTTCATTAACCAAAGGTGGAAAATTGACGGTCTCACCTCATCGTCACTATCATCGTAATCATCATTGTCATCTTCGTCATTTTCTTCATCTCCATCCTCATCTTGATCTTCCTCCATGCCTTCCTGCAACTCTTTCAACCTAATTGATCCCTCTATCAATGAATTAAAGCAATCCCTTAACAGATCCCTGCTGGAATTGTTTTGACCCAACAGTCGTTCAATTAACTTGGCCAGTGTCATAACTGAGAACAGACAATCAGTATTCACTTAGACTTTCAGTTTAATAGGCATATTTTATAGCCAACAATAGCAGTAAACACTAGATATATCTAGGCCTCCAAAGACAAAATGATGAGCAGCCTTTGACATTATCGCATGTTCGTAACTAAGGTACAATAAAATCAAGTACAGAAGGAAAATGCTTTAGCGAAAGCTCCATGATTCAGAAAGAACACTGGGCATCTGCTTCAGTCAGGCTGTCCAGTGTCATCGTGTCTGAAAGTAAAATTCTAGAGGCATGGAAATTTTTGTTCATCATGCATTCCGTAAACCCAGAAAATGGAATCCCAGCATCTTAGCAAAGCGTCAAAGAGTATTATAATGGATACAAGGTGAAATACATGAACTTTGCAATTGCACATAAATAAAAATGATACTGATGCATATATAACAGAAACTATCTGTAGAGATTTTCAAGCATAACATTGTTTGACAGCTCTGAAGATTACAAGAAGTTCAAACCTGTTAAGGTAAATTCGGACTTTGCTGACAGACCAGGTTCAAAAGAGCTGGTGCAAGTAAAAGCCAATGCAGATGCCCAAATTTTGAAGCCTCCTTGTACATCCTTCTCTAATATCACCTCCACTCTATCAGGATAACAGCAATAAGATGAAGATATGGCAAGCAACAAAGGCTTCCACAGCGGGCAAGGATTGCTTTGCATTTGTTTGAATCGAGACCAAGCTGCTCGAGTAAAGGCAATTACCAATGACTCTCTGACATCATTGACTTCAGGTGGGTAAATTGGGGAATAAAGTAGCATAGGCACGCATGAGCAAGCCCTCCATGTTGCAGATGGATATTGTGAAATGGCCTCGCTGATAAATGTGCCAATTCCTTCAATTATAGATTTTTTAGGCACAGGTGGAGCAGGTGCCGATGGCATCGGTTGAACAACAAAACTCTTCAGTCCATATTTTTTGTGCAGGTTAACAACTTCCTTGATGCAGTCGAAAATTGATAAATCTTCAGATTCTTCCCAAGAATCCCAATCAGCAATCAATCCAGCCCAAGCTAATAAAAGCTCAGAGAGCTTAAGCTCTGAAATTGCATTGCTTCCAGAAACAGATAGCATAATAAATCGTAGAAGTGTTGATGAGTCATCTATGCAAGTTGGACTTTGAGAAACCTCAGCTTCTTGTTCCTTTCCAATATGCAAGCAAAGAAAAGTCTATATCAATACCGAAGTAGATAAGTACATAGAACCAATAGAAAATGAGAACCTACTCCTATACGAAATATCTGTCAAAGCAGAAGCAAGAAGCATGATATTAGATTTGCATCGAATTTCCTAATCTGCTTGCAAGAACATGTCAAAGGGTAACTGCTTTCAGTTGGACCAAAGAAAACATTACAAGGCCCTACTTCAAATAGCCGTGTTCAGATAAGCCATCTAGAAACACGTCAAATCCATCAAGCATGTGAAATGTGCTAAGACACAGCCGGAGGGAGCCGTAATTAGTGCTCACAAAACCAATCATGTGTTAAAAAGATATAGGAATCCAATCAAGCTCTCCAGAATATGAGAAAATGACATGACTAACCTGTGGATGCACGGATGAAAGCCAAGCCTGCTGCAACAGAGATGACAAAGTTCTACCTATGGCCACTAGTCCAGATGCCCACTTGCCAGTAGATTTGATCTGCTCATCTTCCTCCGGCATGAGATTTTCCCACGATTTTGCCATCACTGCTAATGCTGAAAAGCCACTCTCAACAACCTGTAATATCCAGTGCAGTTCAAGAAGGTAAAGACTTTAACTTGTCTGGGGAAAAAGGAGAAACTTCAAGATTTTGACATCATACTATTGATTTAAACAATTTGAGCAGGGATCAGAATTTGAAGGCATACACATACCATTTCATGTTCTTGTCATGGAACTAAAAGCAACAAACAACAAACACACGCAAAATTGAATGGTAGAAGCAATCGTCTGATAGGTGATAAGACAAGCATTTTGATATGAAACCATGTCCTCTCTCTAAGATGTAATTAAGAATGGATTCTCTTCACAGAAGCTAGTCGTAAGTTTCAAAGAATAATCTTCTCAAACCTAACAGAAACTGTAATTGGTTGACCCGATATCTTGTATCACCTAAAACAAGATTAGTTCAGGTATTTCCTGGTTCAATAAAAACTCTCTGAACCATGAGATAAATAACTATTTGGAGCAGCTGCTTCATGCAAAAAATGTAGATGATATGAACACAACTAGTGAATCCCTCCATGGCTAAGATTAGGCAGAACAATGAATATATCATTCAGTAAGTGCCATCATATGGTTGAATTAAGTATAAGAACGGAAAACAGTTTGTTGGAAGAAATGATTATACTTCTTTCCTTTTGGTTCATTCCAAATAACTGCAAACCAAATTTTGAATTAATAAAATAGTTTCATACCCTGGATAAGACAATAGTTGAAGCACCAACCATGTAACTACACAAAACAACTGGTCCTAGGAATACGTACTTGAGGCCATGAGTCCCTGTCAGAATATGCAAATTTTGACAGAGCTTCGACCAATGATGAGACCATATAAGGGATGTGATCAGCAATATTTTCATCAGCCACCTCTACCACAGAACTCAGAAGCTGAAATAGGACAGATGTCTCTTCGTCTTCAATATTTATCCTACCAATTATGACCTGAAGAAGTGGCAACCACTCAGGTGGTTGATAGCCATTCTGTAGAAGACAATAATGCAGGTAAGAAAGTAGAAAGATGCTATGAAAACCAAATTGCATAATCAATATGATGTCAAATGGAAGCCTACTTCAAGAAGTTCTGAAATTGCCCCAGCTGCGGAAACTCGCACAGGATAACAAGAAATATCCCCTTTATTGGGGATTGCTAGTGCCTTAAGTAATGAGGAATATACATCTGCACTCATCTCCTGAGAACATGGTGAAAACTCAGAAAGGGATGTCTACGAGTGTCAGACTGAAAAATCTACGGTACTGAATTGAGAAACACACAAGAAAAAATAAGCACCCAAGATTTTGCAGCTTTGCACAGACAACAATGATCAAATGGAATAATGACACAAAAAAGTGAAAAATTTAAAAGCATGAGCTGGAAGAAGTCTCACTTGAGGTAGACATGATGCAAGCTCCCCAAGAACCCAGTTTGCTGTGGCAATTAGGTACGGCGAGCTGATAGATAATGTGTATAATGGTAGCACACGGCTGCAAATGAGAACATTTATATATGTAGGTTGTTGCTCCCTGAGAAACTGTTCACAAAATTCAAAAACAGAAAATGATAAGACTCTGACTGAACAATAGTTCACTGACTGACTATCATATCATAGTTCCTTACATCTTGCAGGCCACCATATGCCATGAGGACACCAGAATAACTGCCACAGTCAATAAACAAATTGGTTAAGGAAAAGGATTACAGTCAAGAAAAATAAACTGAGATACAGTGTGCATCAAGCATTATTGCATAAAGATAAAAATTAAACCAAGATAGGCATACATCCATGTGGATTGAACCGACAATAAATGATAGGATATAAAGGACAATATTATAAGACAATGACGATATTCTAGCTCAAAACAGTATATGGTCATATGCTAGCCACAAGAATTACTTTTACGAGCTTGTGGTTTCTTGAATGTCAGTGTTGTTTGCTTTGGAGAAAAAAAAAGGCAGAGGCAGAAATGATTTTTCAGTCACACATTAATGAGTATGTATGATTACTTCACTGAAAAACAGCAGGCACAATTGAATAAATGCAGACCACTAGCAAGAAGCACAAAATCAAATATTTTCCCAAGAACAAACTTGCAGAATGTCTGGACAGAGACAACTGATTATGCATGTTGCAAATCGGCCTTAAAATTTACAGAAAAAGAAGAAGCTAAATGACTATATTTTAGCCAAAATTTTACACACTAGCAGCTGGCAACTGTTGCTCCACATTCCAGATATTAACTACCAAGATAATAATTATGACGTCAACCAGATTATGTGCATCAAAAGCCAAGGTATTCTTCAAGGACATCAAGGGACATTTTAAGGAAGTTCATACATTACCATCAGTTATCCTTGCAAGGTTTCCATTTGGCATCTTGAAAGAACAAAATGAAACTGAGCCAATAAGGGGATGGTGAAAAAGCTAACTCTATATCCAAAAAAAACACACTTTCATATGCATACTATGTGTGTGAGTGTGTAGGAAGTGAAAGAGAACAAACTTGTGAAGAGTATTGATGTATCTCCAAATATCCAGTTTAGAGGACTTGATAACACTGCAGAAGCGTGAAGTTATTTGGTATAGTTCTGATGAACTTACTCGTTTAAAATTCTATCTTCAGCTGAATTATAGTCCGAAGGCATGACGTACTTAGACAAAAAAGGAATCACCAACAGCTCCCCCATAGAACTGCGTTGATTATGCTTCTTGTTCTTTTCACCCTTTTTACGTTTGGACGAAGCTAAAGAGACATTGCTAGAACTCCCGACTGGAGGCCCCTATAGGCATTAAGGAGCAGGATAAATTGTTGTTATAGCTGTATGAGAAATTAGAGAGACAAATCAAGGATTTTGAGTACAAACCTTTAATCCTGAAATTACACCGAGTAGGTTTATTGCACTTTTCCTGGCTGTAAACAGATCCTCCCTCCATCCAGAAATTTCTCCCTGTAAATGTATTAAAACGAATGAAATTATAGCAACAAAATTGTTGACTAACCACTTAAAAAGACGATTGTTAACTTCCATACAAGTTCAGATGGAAGATTTTTCTGTATGTATTCATCTGCATCTTCTTCCCATTCCAAAATATCCTGCAATGTCCCAAGCAAGAATAGGAGTACATTAATCCAATTAACATGTAAATCAAACAAGCAATTGGAATTGCTCTTCACTTCAACTTCTGTACCTTCTTGTTCAGGACAAGTGCTGGGAAGATTGCAGACTCCAGCAGAAATGAAAAACGGGGTGAAACTAATCTCCATCCCTGTTATCAGTGAAACAGTGCCTTAAAAAGAGAACTATTATCAAAATAGGAATGCCAGGTGGTCAAACCCAACCAGATGCTACCAGACCTTATCAGCTAAATTTTATTCTTAATGCAAACACATATATAATAATCATAACAAGGTATCTAGACAATAATAAAAACAACCATAATAACTAAATAAAAGAAGTGTAAGTAAACTTACTGGCCCTGTCTCCAGAACATGTGATACCAAATCAAATGCTAATGAAATGATCCTCTCTGACAGAAAATCGAGGCTCTGCATGCAAAAATCCACTTTAAAGTTCTAATTTGACGAAAAAAGTAATAAATGGCAGAAACACAGGCTATTAATCAGCTACATTCAAGATAGACAATAGTGCATAGTGCATACTGCTTCTATAATATATTATGGCAACTACCCACCAATTACATTTAGGTAAAACATAAAAGAAAAGTGAAATTACAGCTATATTCTTGCTATGTCCCACAATCTTAAGAGCACAGTTTACAATTTCTGGCATTAACCTGTAGAAAATAAGACAATGAGCATCAATAGAGGTTCTGCTTTCCTTATAAAAATCAAACAGAAACTAGCTCCTACTTGTCAGAATAATTGCCATTTTTCTTTCCCAAATGAAAATCAAACAGACTAGTGGCTTACTTGTCAGAATACTTGCGGTGGCGGGTGACCAGCACAGAGAAAATGAGTAAACTCCTTTTTCCAGCCTTCATTCGCGAAGCATATTCATCTTCCATGTCAATAATATCAAAGTTCAAGGAGCCCAGAAGTCCAATCAAGGCACAGCAAAATGAAGGCAGAACCGGAACTAATGCTGAAGGCATATGAGACCTCACCTATAAAACTAAGTGAAATTCAAAAAGAATGGAAGATAATATGATTTTGGAACAAATAATATCATAGATCGGGATATATTTTCACAAGAATGCGCTATAATTCCTCCACATGGAATATGCAACTGTGTTTGAGCAAGATCTGAACTAAAAAATACTTGCAGCCATAATGTCTATGATTTAGCACTGAAGTTCTGCATATACAAATAGATACTGATGGTCGGGATCCCTTTGACTTCTCAATACCGTAATAGAAAGAGTTACTTACAGCAAAATATACACATTTGCATACAACGAGAAGAATCTTCTCTATTTCCGATTCCAGTCTACCGTGGGTGGATAAAACCTGCCCCATGCACCATACAACCAGTCACTAAAGAAGCGTAATACAACTTCTTAGCTAGAACAAGGAATATAATACACACAAAAAGAAGAGATAGAACAACAACCTTTTCAACAAGTTGATGGAATACAGCTAACATGGGTATAAGAATATCCTTTGCTATTAGCTCTAGTTGTGGTGGCACAGGTTCCTTAGCAACTTTAGGATTTAAAAAGTACTGCCAGATCCCAAAAAAAAAAAAAAGGACGTTAGTAGAGTATTAAGTATCATCAGATTAACCTTTAAAGTTCTGCATGAAGAATTTTGAACATGAACGACCATTTGTTGGTAGCTTCTCGACGTGAAATTGGGAAAGAAGGATAGTAGCCAATTATCCGAGCGAAACAAAGCAAACCTGGAAAGGTCTTATGAGTGTCTGAAGGACAGTGAGAGCATTGACAGCTTTTAATCCTGAAATTGCAGGTTGGGAATTTAAAGTACTAATGTGAATAGCACGCTGGACGTCGGAAACAAGTTCCGGCCAAGAATTCTTCTCAACAAATTCAGCTACAAGAACGATTCGAAACTGCCAAAAAACAACACCGACTTGCCAGTAAATATCAACAAAAAGAAACAAAAACGCCATTAAAATGAGGAAGGACATGAAAAGTCGAGTTATATATGTTAAAAGAGGAGTACCGCTTCAACTAAGACTTTAAGAAGCACAGAATCAACTTGCAGCAAAGTTCTCAAGAGCGCATCCTTAAACTCCTTACTGACTTGAGAGTTGACGATATTTCGGCGAGTGAAGTTCTTAAGGTATGTGGCGGCGGCAACTTTCTGACCCGGAGTCTCTCCTCCTGAGAAGTCAAACAATCGATTAAGAACCAAAAAGAAAAAGAAAACAAAGAGACTCGAAAATGAATTGAGTAGGAGAGTGGAAATGGTACCGACCGGCGACGATGGAGAGAAGAGAAAATGGGAAGTTAGGGAGGAGAGAGAGACGATCGAGAGCCTGGGTTGAGGAGCGGACGACGTTGCCGTCGGGGTTGAGAGTGTCGTTTAGGAGTTGAGCGATCTGAGCAACCTCCAAATCCATTGAGAGGGCTTTTTGGTGAGGATGGTATAAGAGAACCCTAAAATTGCTCTCTAGAGAACAACGGAAAGAGGAGGGAGTGATTGATGATACGTTGGCGGGAAAGAAGAAATGAGTCAATGATGTCTGTTACTTTTTGTTTTGATAGCACTTAAATATATATTATTATTTTTGATTTTATCTAAAATTTTCAAATTTCATATTAGACCAAGTTAAGTTACGATCCAAAACTAAGTCAGAATGACCTTTAGAATCAATTCAACAAATATTAAAGAACTTTATAGGTTATGAGAGCTTAAAAATAGACAAAGATAATTATAGTTAAAACCTTAGGCGTACTAACTGAGACGCAAGCCCTCATCTCTTAGCAGGCATCAACTCTCAAAGCCTGCCGTTTTGGAAATTCAAGCTAATCAATCTTCTCCACATAACTTAAAACTCAATCAGGATTATGGTTTAGATACTTTCTTATGCACATGATCTTTATACAAAGGTAAGTGCAAAGCATAACTCGTATCTCTATGTGACAAAAGTAAATTATTGAAGATTCAAAATCTATTCATGATTCAAGCTTTTAGGAGAGAGGTAGAGTTCCAAGAGAAGCCATACAAAAACACACAACTTTTATTTAATTGAAAGGGTTAATAGCAAATCAAAAAATTTCAAACTTTACTCAATTTTTTATTTATATCCCGAACTTTAAAATGTGGCAGTTAAATACTTACTTTTAATTTTTGTCAATTCTAGCCCTACATTAATGCCTACATTTAATTTGTTGACATGACTTGTCACATATTTCAGAAACTCTAAATACTTATACACGTCCAACCTAAGATTGATAGCGTTTTGAGATTGATAGGGATTTAAGAAATAAGAAGGAGATGGTTATTGGCTTGCAGGAGAGGAAGGAAAATTGGAAATAGAGGTTGTACGACGAAAAAAGCAATTAGATAACATGGAGGAAATCATAAGTGTCTTAAGCCATATAGAGGAACAAAATTCTTTAGGAATAATGACCATGAACACACTTGCAAATAATTTTATAAAATTATAGAATTATAGTTGCAAAGCCATATACGACACAATTTAGTTATGTTTAATCAGTTAGTTTAATTAAATAACGTAGTTTAGTTAAACTTAATTAGTTAGTTTTGTTAGGTCTGATGTGTAAGTGTTTAGGGTTTCTGAAACACTTGATAAACTATGTCAGTAAACTTAACGGAGACACTAATATCAGTATATAATTGAAAATTTTAAAAGTTTGAATATTTAATTGTCATTTTTTAAAGTCAGGCTACAATTGCAAAATTGAGTGAAGTTTGAGGAGGTACTTGGTTGATGGGTTTGGAAAGCGATTAATGGGTATGGAATGAAAAGTGAGTAGTTGGTTGTTGATTATCATTATAGGGTAATAGTTTGATATCTCACTTTTGAGGAATTCTTCATGCCCTTCGTTTAGTAGAAAAATAAAAAAAATTCCTTAGTAGTGACTATTTTGTTCAAAGAACATAGTATGATATGGTGTCTAAATGTTAAACAGGGATGGACAACAATATAAGCCTCATTGTTTAAGAAAGGTGAAGGTGATAAAAAGGGCTAATTCAGGCTAGATAAGTTATTCAATCAATGTTAATGGGTGTTCTAATAGGAGGAAATAACTTATTTATCTTATCAATATTATGTAGGTCAGCCATCGAAAGGATGAAAGGAATAATACTTAAAGGAGTAACGAGGCTAATGTGTTTTTTTAGGCCAATTAAGAAAGTCAATTAAGATGTTCTGATGGCCTTTGAGATGTTTAACTATGAATTTATAACAGCATGACCAATCTTTCCAGCGAAGAATTGATTTTTTTCAAAAGTCTTTTGTTCAGATCCAATATCTTTGGGAAGGAGGTATTGTCCATTTATACTATAAAGAGATAAGGGCTGAGGTAGAAATTAAATTTTTCTATACCTCTTCTTATTGTCAAAATCTCTTTATAGATTATATGATGGTGCTTTCCAGGGGATTTAAATTGTTCACTACCATGTCCATAGTAAAGCCTCTTTCCTTCTATTTTCTCTATTAATATTGCTCTTTAAAAATCATTACTTGCATCAATCTATACGGTTTTTTTTCTTTTATTAGGTTAATGAAGGTAGATGTTGACTGGTCTGTTTTAATTGCTTCACATTTTTTGTTGGATCCCAATTTGCTTTAAATTTTAATTATTATTTGCTTAATGATTTATCCATGTTTGGTTATTTGTTAAATTATTTATTATTTTAGAATTGGGTCATTATTATAGTAGGCTTGAATAAAGATTGAAATTAGTTAGAATTAAGTTAGAAAGATGGGTAGTTAGTTAGAATTAACGGGGAGCTAATGGTTAGAGGAGTAGTGTCATATAAAACAAAACAAGGGCAAAGTAGGAAAGTCCATGTAAGTGAAGGGCAATATGAGAAGAAAAGGAGAACAAAAAGGCAAAAATTAGAGGAGAGAAGAGTGAGTGTCGTGGAAGCCACAAGGGAGAAGAGGGAAAGTGAGAAAAACGTGAGGGGAGGAGAGAAGAAGAAGAAAATTCGAAAAAAGCTATGAAGAAGGAGGAAAATTTATGGAAAGAAGGGAAGAATCAAGCTTCTAAAGGTAAGTTCTTCATCTTTTCTTCTTGTTTTAGTGAAGAAGTATGTTGTTGTGTTGTGAATGGAGAAATCTATAGAGAGAAATGAGTTTTATGTTGGGTGTTGGATTGGAGGAAGAAGATGGGTTTCTAAGCTGAGTTTTGGGTTTCCTAACCTGTATGGACTATGGGTAGGTTGAGTTTAAGTTTTAATTAGGGTTAATTTCATTTGATTATGATTATGGAAATTTGGAGATTTCCATTTGGATTAGAAATTGAATGAGATTTTTTGGGTTATGTTAGGAAATCAAGAGCCTACCCAAGAGCAAGAGGAAGGGCATCATTGAAGTTGGATTTTCAAGAGTATAAGGTAGGTAATTTATTTGTAGTTATTGTGTAATGGGCAAAATGTCTTGTGTGTGTATATATGTGTATGTATATGCTTGAATTGATAAATTGTAAATTGCTATGTTGTGTTTATGTTATGCTATACCTTGAAAGATGTATGACATTGTGATAAAGATTGAATTGTGACCATGATTATGTTATGTCTTTTAGCATGACATTTTGATTGAATGGAAAGAAGAAAAATCATGAGAATATGAATTTGAGAATGATTGAATTAAGCATAAGAATGTGAGATTGTGAATAATTGAACTAAGTATGAGATTTGATTGTGTTTGGGTGAGAGAGGAACCGTTTCGTTAGTCACATGCACGTCGACGTTAAGCCTTCTCTCGGTTGCCCGCTTGTGGCCCACAAGTTTCGAAAAGTGGACTCGTTTCGTTCACAAAGTAAACTTCGGTTTCTCTGTTTTGTTCACGGAACCCTCGAGCCAAATTGTGTGTGCATTAGCATTTTGATGTGTTATGTTATGATGAGAATTGTGTGTTATGCTTGAATGAGAAATGACATCAATTGTGTTTAATGTGATGATGTGTTGAATTATGAGATTGTGTTTGAATATTTGTTTATGTATGGTTGTATGGCTCATTGCCAGAGGCTATGAATAAGTTAGCCACTGAGTTGTATAACTCAACCCATAATTTTCCTCCTCAGGTGCGGACCGAGAAGAGTAACGACCCTTGCAAAGCATTTGGGACACTCCAAGATAGCTAGGAGTCTTTTATATTTAGCAACATTTGGCTAACTTTATGGGCATATCAAACATGAGCATCATTTGTATTTTGTATTAAGTTGATGTATGTGTTGATATGTAAGTAAAGCTTGTTTAAACATTGATTTTGTTTTCAAATGAGAATGAGAGTTGAGAAGCTCATTTTGTATGATTATGCTTCTTTAAAGTTTGAGTATAATGGATGTGCTTAACTTTGGTTGAGAATTCCAATTGTGGCTAGTGTTAGAATATGTTGATATTGTAAAGGATGTGTAAGTTTGGAGTTGAGTTTCAATGATGTTTGTAGTTGTTTCATGGATTTAAAGTGGTTTTTGTGGTATTGGAGAAGAATATGAGGTAAGGGGATGTTAGAATGGGTTGAGGAACCTTTGGAGGGGTCTTGGAGGGTGAAAATTTGGTCACACCCGTAGGTTACACGGCCTGCCCGTGTGATTTTACACGGGCCATGTGTTTTCGAGCACAGGGACACCATTTCACCCGAAGGTCTGACCGTGTGATTTTACACGATCTGACCATGTAATTTTACACGGTCCGTGTATGTTGACCCTCATAACGACCTAATTTCAATTTTTGGTCTTCATGAAAGTTGTAGCCCTAGATGTATACTTTCTAACCGTCTAAAAACGAAGTCATTTCGACATCTATAGTGAGAGTTATGGTGTTTGAGCCAAAGTATATTCAATAGGAATCAGGATATGAACATATCAGATTCGTTTGGCCATAACTTCTTTGTCCGACCTCCAAATGAGGTGATTCTTAAGACTTAACACGTTTTTCTACCTCTTCATAAAATTTGATAGCCTTTGGATCTAAATTCAAAAAGTTTTATGGGAAGGAAGTGATGGGTCGATTTGGAGAGCTTGATTGGGATATGAACATACTTTGAATTTTTAAGCGTAACTTGGGCTATAGAGCTCCGAATGAGGTGGTTCTTGTTTCTATATAAACTAGAGACTAGGAGCTACCAATTTTGAAGAAGTCAATTGTAATTGTTGTGATTTCATTGTGTGGGCTTGCCTTTGTAGCTTGAGATGTTATGATAATGAGAACTGTTCATTGAAGGTTAAAGAATTTGGAAACCTGCTTATGTTTTCGACTCCGGTTCGATAGTTGGGCTTCAGAAACAGGGCCCAACATTTTTTATCTGATTTAGGCTCCATAGTGGTGGTTTTTTCTTCAACAACTTTGATAATTGGCTGACTTGCTCAGCTATATGTGGGCCAAGCTCGTATAAACCATCATAAAATTTCATTTTCATAAATTATATAGACTAATCCAATTAGGCTTTTATGGGTTTAGACCATGATCTCATACTTCTTTTTAAGATTTAAAATTTATTGTAACAGGGCTTAATAATCTTGTTGAGTATGAAAAAAAAGTAGGATATCATCAATGTAATTCAAAGCACTTAAGATCCTTGTCGTGACTCTTTAAAATAAAGATGGGACAACTTTTTGTAGGAAAATTCCGGTGTGAGCATCACATGCCCACGGTGCGGAAAAACAAAAATTTTTGTTCCGGGACCTTCCCGAAAGCCAGGATCCATGTGTCTATATAACAAACTCAAACCATAACGGCCAAAGGAGACCGTCTCTAACGGTATCCACGCAGAGATCGGAAAACCTAACCGGGACAAACCCTTTGACCCGGGAATAGCTAGAACAAATTAAAGACTGCTAGATCTTACCTTTGTTCTTGGAGAGCTTGAGAACAAACGATGATGGAGTTTGGAGAGGATGAAGGAGAGTTTGAAGAGGATGAAGATGATGAAGAGCTTATTAAAGCCTTAGGATTTTAAAAAACTCTTTCTAAACCCACGATGATCGTTCATAGAGAAGAGGAAAAACGATTTTTCCTTTCAAAACTCTTCTTCTCACATAACCAACGAGCATCATCTCCTTTCTACTTTTCATTTTTGTCTTTTTGTCATTAAATGTATTAATGACTAAGCATAAATAAGGAAGCGTCTAAACCTCCTTCTCCTCCATCATCCACGTTGCAACATATATATTAATTAATAAATTAATTAATTCTTTAATTAATTAATTAATTATATATATAAATAAATGCTGAAGTGGTCCAGTCACACTGGGGAATTGGTCTCTACGGCCTCACCGGGTCCCGTATGGAAAACCACCGAAACCCTTTCAAAGAATATCGATGTCGCGATCTCATCGGGACATATCTCGATCTCATCGGGATCCATTTAATTCTATTGCTCTCCATATATTGGATCTCTATCCAAAACTATTTTACGAATTCTCCGAGATACTCTTATGCGTGTGACCCATTAGGTTCCCGGTTATGTTGGCCACTTAGATTAACACTTAATCTGAGCAAGTCATGAGCGGTATCTAGCAACACATCATGACCTCCAATTGACTGAAAAATAATTGGTTTGACGAATGAACTTATACTCATCATGAACCATATTACGAACCTTTCCATAGACAATTACCGTGCAATTCGTCCTTTCACCACGCTATACCCCAATTGGTTATGAGTATGGGCAAAGTGTCAACTCTTTACTAGACTGACTACGTCAAATCTAGTCCAAGTGATATCAGTTCTTGAATTGGGACTCATTACTTTATATGTCACTGAAGACACTCTTCATGACATATATACTCCGGCCAGAGATTTCTAAGTAATGACCCTGACAAGAGGCCATGGGTATCATCTTCTGCTATCACAGAAGTGGTGAATCCTTTATTGGTTACTCAATTACCTTCGAATACCTCAAGCTGTACTCAAGCACCACCTTATGAGCGACCTCTGTAAGGCAACAAGGAATGGAGTCAAAGCACAGAATCAGTGTCCAAGATATCCTTGAGTACCTCAAGTCTAAGGATACTTGCACCATTGCTATGATGAGATTATCACTGACATTAGAATAGGACATCCATGTGATGATCTCATAGCAGGTCATCCAATGTACTTACTACCTCTAGTAAGCATCCACATCTCAACCCTAAATATCTCATATTTACGGTTTCGAGATCCACCGCTTGACCAAATCAAGGAGTTTGAGATGTGCTAGTCTTTCCGGATTCTGATGTCCGGCCTCGGTAATCCTATGACTAGGATAATTTAGATCTTGACATAATTGCACATGATAGGAATCTCAGTAGTATGATCACATCACAATTTCCTTCATGCTATGTCATATATCATAGACTTCATTAATTTGCTTATTGATCAATATCAGTTCATAAATAATGAACAGCAACGTAATGAAATATGCATTTCTTTATTTATTCATAAAGACTGTACACAAATTTGTACAAAATGCGCTAAAGGCGATTGCCTTCAGGGCACTACTCTAACACTTTTAACCTAAATGGCATTACTGTCAACTAGTATTAGACATTAGGAATACAAAATATTGTCTTATGCCTATCCTTTAGGTCATTACTTAGTTGTCAAAATCCTTCTTTTTAATCAAACTTTGGGAATATTTTCACCTCTTTTAGAAACAACACCTATACATTTATCATAGGTTGAGGAAATTTATCATCTTAGAGAAAATTATTTAGAGGCTTGTAATCAACAACTAACCTCTTCTTTTCTCTATTATTTTCTACTTCTGTTTGCACATAGAAGGCTTGACATACCCAATCTGATTTTATTGGTTGTATCAATCCTTATTTCAAAAGTATAACACACTCTTCTTATGCCATCTTCTAGTTTTAGGGATTCATTCTTGGATGAGTTGCCTTTTTTAGATTAATGTTTTCATTCTTTTTGAATGGGAATTAAACATACAAATCTGAATTTCATCATAATAGACGCAGAGGGTCAAAATAATCATGATTTTTCCATGCAATATTGTAAGAGTTGATCCCTTATATCCTCATATCCTATGGGAATATATTGTAGCTCAAAGATATTGAGGTCTTCAGTTTATGCACGAAAAATCTTATTTATAACGAATTCTTTTGGGCAAGATTTGTAACTTCTCTGCTTGGCAATAAACACTCATCCTAATAAGGATGTCAGGACTTGGAATATTTCTTCCTAGTATTTTTTTTTTCTAAACTATAAAACTTGTGAAGATTTTATATTTGTCTAAACTAATATATTTGTCTATCTTGAAGGATTTGACATTAGTTGCAACAAATAATTTCTCATAAAATTACTATTAATTTGTTAGACGAATATGTGGTTTCATAACACTCCTACAAGAGCCTATATCCATGTAAACAATATCTAAGATTGGTCTGTAATACTTCTCTATAAACAACTGGAGTTTGACATATAGCTATGTTACAATTTGCTTTGTCTTCTTCATCAAAAGAAGAGACTTCATCATAAGTGGATGCACAATCAAGTAGTGCAAATATTGTCTCTTTATCTTCACTAGATTATTCTTCAAAAAGAGACTCAAAGTCCTCGTCATCTTTTAAAAGCATTATAGCCTCAATGGATTGTAGGATTTTGACATCCTTTTTTATCTTTTTAGGGCACCTTTTTGTTAGAGTAGTGCCCTAAAGGCAATCGTCTTTAGCGCGTTTTGTACAAAGTTGTGTACAGACTTTAAAAATAAATAAATAAAGGCATATTTCATTAATTTGGTGTTCATTATTTATGAATTGATATTGATCTATAAACAAATTAATGAAGTCCATGATATATGACATAGCATGAAGGAAATTATGATGTGATCATACTAATGAGATTCCTATCATGTGCAATTATGTCAGTATCTAAATTATCCCTAGTCATAGGATTACTAAAACTGGACATCGTTAATCCGGAAAGACTAGCACATGTCAAGCTCCTTGATTTGATCAAGCAGTGGATCTCAGAAACTGTAAATATGAGATGTTTAGGGTTGAGATGTGAATGCTTACTAGAGGTAGTAAGTACATTGGATGACCTGCTATGAGATCATCACATTGATGTCCTATTATAATGTCAGTGATAATCTCATCATAGCAATGGTGCAAATATCTTTAGACTTGAGGTACTCAAGGATATCTTGGATACTGATTATGTGCTTTGACTCCATTCCTTGTTGCCTTACACAGGTCGCTCATAGGGTGGTGATTGGGTACAACTTAAGGTATTCGAAGGTAATTGAGTAGCCAATAAGGATTCATCACTTTTGTGATAGCAGAAGATGATTACCATGGCCTCTTGTCAGGGTCATTACTTGGAAATCTCTGGCCGGAGTTCATATGTCATGAAGAGTGTCTTCAGTGACATATAAAGTAATGAGTCCCAGGACAAGAATTGATATCACTTGGACTAGATTTGACGTAGTCAGTATAGTAAGAGTTGACACTTTGCCCATACTCATAACCAAGTGGGGTATAGCATGGTGAAAGGACGAATTGCACAGTAATTATCTATGGAAAGGTTTGTGATATGGTTCGTGATGAACATAGGTTCATTCGTCAAACCAATTACTTTCCGGTCAATTGGGGGTCATGATGTGTTGCTAGATACCGCTCATGACTTGCTTGGATTAAGTGTTAATCTAAGTGGTCAACATAACCGGAAACCTAATGGGTCATACGCATAAGAGTGATTCGGATAATTCGTAAAATGGTTTTGGATAAAGATCCAATATATAGAGAGCAATAGGACTAAATGGATCTCGATGAGATCGGGATATGTCCCGATGAGATCGCGACATTGATATTGCTGAAACAGGTCTCCGACGTTTTTTCCATACCGGGACCTGTAGGTCGATAGGACCGATCCCAGTGTGACTGGACCACTTCAGCATTTATATATATATATATATATATATATCTTATTAATTAATTAAGTAATATATATATATATATACATATATTCATCAACGTGGAAGGAGGAGGAGAAGACTTATCTTACTTAACTATATATATATATATATATATATATATGGCTAACGTGGAAACCTTCACCACTTTAGCATTAAATGTCTTTAATTATTTTAAAGACAAATGGCAAATGAAGGCTTAAAGGGATGATTGTCGTGAGTGAATAAAAGAGCTTGTAAAAAAAACTAGTTAAAAACCTAAGGGTTTAAAGAAAGAGATCATCCCAAGCTCTCCATCATCCTCTCTCCAAGCTTCACCTTCTCCTTGAGCTCTCCAAGAATAAGGTAAGAGCTAGCACTCTCTCCCTTATTCTAGCTATTCTCGGGTCAAAGAGTTTGCCCCGGTTAGGTTCTCCGACCTCTGCGTGGATACCGTTAGAGACGATCTCCTTTGGTTGTTATGGTTTGACTTCGTTATATAGACACATAGATCCTGGCTTTCGAGAAGGTCCCGGAACAAAAATTTTTGTTTTTCTGCACCGTGTATATGCGATGCACACACCAGGATTTTCCTACACTTTTTGCATAATGACCTTGTTGTCCACAAAAGTAACATCTGTCTAGTTTCTAGTTTTGGAAGCATGTCATTTCAAAAATCTTATCCTCTTTTTCCTCTTTTTGTTGAAATGATAAGGATGAATTCAGAACGACTTTCTTTTAAGTGTTTCTCTTTCTTTGTGTTACATTCACATTTCTCTTTGTCTTCGAATTTTATCTTTAAGTAAGGCTTTTTACATGTTTGTTTGAGTTGAAGTTCACCTTTTAACATAACCTTGAAAAACCTATGTTATTCACATAATTTTTCTAGCATTATCAAAGCTAGTTGATAGATTTATTTGAAAGAGATCTCAGACACATCTATATTAAGAGAATTAACCATTCTTTGTAATTTTGGCTGTAGCTCATCATAAAGGAAAACAACGAATATCTATCGAAAATTAACACCATCAAAGCCATTGAACATGTAGTATTTTTATACATTATTTGAAAATGTTTATGCAAATCTTTCTTGTTCATAGAATAGAACTTCATTGTAAAGCACTTAAGTATGCTTTATCGATCAATGAGTTGAAAATCATTGATAAATTCTTTCTGAATCATTCCTACAAAGGAAATGACTTTAGACAATTTTATGACATGCATGAGTTTGTATTCACCAAGGTTTTGGAACCATTATCTTAAAGTTTATGTCATTATGGAGACAAATTATGTCAATATTTCTTTATCATTTAAAGATCTATCCAAGTACTAAATTCATGTAGTTGATCTTTACATTTTGTTGACGAGACATCATAAAAGTGAACCATGGTCCTAAAATAGGTTTATAGGTGTGAAAATATATAGAAAAATGCTTGGTGGTCACGTGTGTGTGTGTGTGTGTGTGTGGGGTGGGGGGGGGGAGGAAGTTTAGTGTAACATCATGTTATCTTAATTAAGATTAAAATGGTGATTATTAGAGATTAATGACAAATTAGGAATCATAATTCATGCTCATGCGTAATGTGACATACATATACACGACACTTTTGATCTTGCATATTACAATTATTTGTACTTGACATTAATTGTCTTGCTGCATAGGGTATTACTTAACAATCAGCACAATTCGGTACAGTTCAATAAGATAGCAATACAATTCAATAATGTACAAAAGAATAAGGTGAGACCATCTTAGGTCACTCACAATATGCTACAAACAGCTATTGCCTTGAAGTCCTGGCAATGTCTGAATGTTGTTGTTTAATGCGCTCCTCTATACAAACAGTACATTCACATATCACAATATTGCACAATTATGTATTCATTAATGCACGTTCATGTATACTGAACATGTACAATGCATGTTCACGATAATTTCAAGTTTCTTATCATTAATCTTGTCAAAAGAATCATTCGGATATCCACATTCAATTGATTAACTCATATTTGTTTAAAGGTACACTTTCAGGTCTATTTTGTTGATTAACTCATATTTGTTTAAAGGTACACTTTCGGGTCTATTTTGTGCAATTATTTTTATCAGGAAAGTGAAGGAAGTTGGTAACACTTCCTTCTAACAAATTATTCTCTTATGTATTAAGTTTCTATTGATACTAAGATCATTCAATTTTAAGCATAACTATGAGTTATGTTTAAAATACCACAGATTGTGTACATTTGAAAATTTGGCTAATGTATGACCATGCATTCAAGTTGTTTTGTAGCACCCCACTCCCGACAAGACCCGAACCCGACATCTACGGTTATATCCGAGCCCGTGCCCCGCGAGGGTGGCGTACTAAAACACTCAATACCTTTTTAAATCTCGTTATAACATTTTTATTTTGTTTTTCACCTTTTTAAAACAGTTGAGTGCGGAAAACGATAATCAATCTGGCCCGATTTAATATGAAAATATTTTTCAAATATGAACAATTCAGTCATTAACTAGCACTCAATAGTGCTCAATCATCATGTACATATAGAAATGTATGACCTAACTGGGCCCAATGCCATTTCTAAACATTTCAATAATACAATACAATGACATATAAACAAATGAGGCCCACTTAATAAACTCACTACTCTAATGCAAATGTGACGACACTGATCCCGACCCTGACCTTCACTTGAATCCTGCAAACATACTCCCGTTTTACTAACGGGGTACTCTTCAATTCCTGAAAAATAGATGCAATGTTGGGTGAGTTTGCGAACTCAATGAAAAACCATCATCGATGGTTCACCCAACTCATGCATTCACAATCATATACATATAACACACAGTAGCATTTACAGTAATATCACAATCAATTTCCTTATTCACAATGTTCAGTCATTTACAGTCAATTCGCATTTTTCAGTCAGTCATATACATATGCAATGTACATGTGACACTTTCATTTTCTTTTCGTTGTTGTGACCGTGCGCCTAAAATCATTTACGTTGAGCCAGTGGCTCTGAAATCGTTGGGCATGATATGCTCTGCGGTGAGCCTGAGGCTCTAATAATCGTTGGACCTGAGGTCCTGTGCGCTACAGCTCTCATGTATGTTGGGCGTGATCGCCTGATAAGCCCGATGGATCGGCATAAATGCATTGAGCACGTGGCTCTGCATACGTTGGTACCACCGGTCACAACTACCATTATCGATCATTCGATGATGCATGAATGCATGTGTCACTTCCCAATTTCATCATTTATGCCCAATCATTTTCGCTAATGCATTTACAATTTAATTCATTCATGCATTCATACATATTTACTCATCTTTGCACTTCAATATCATTAATCAAATATTTCAACACCCATGGTCCGAAATCAATCAAATCAATTACACATCTATCCATCCGCGCTTCCTCATGGCAATCAATGCATATAATTAATAAACACATAAGGCTGAGAAACCAACTAGGTTACTCACCTGCACTTTCGAGCTACCGCCTGGAAGTCCCAATACTGTCCGTGGAATGTCGATCCATCGGAACCTCTATATCAAATCAAATAAATCACATATTACCAATTAGGCCAATTCCAATCAATGCATATACATATTTAACAAATTCGATAAATACTATACATGTTATGACTTTCCCGATTCAATTCCCAAATTTCTCAATTGGATCACTCTCACTCTAGTTCATAACAATTCCAGATCTCATTTATCAATTTACAAATTTCCATACTCTAAGATCACATTTCAATTAAAATCATGTTCACTATTCCTTTGCCATTCGATCCCGATAATCATCTGATTCAAATTCTGAATCCCATTCTTATCAATTCCAAAATTCTTAGTCTCCAAACTCCACTAAGAAACTAAGTCATTTAAAATAAATCCTCAATCTCATTACTTGTAATAATCACCTTATAATCCTTTAATTTCATTTCTTCTGAATTGCAATTTCCTATTCTCAAAAATTCAATTAATCCATAACCAACTAAATCATCAAATTCCTAAATCCCCAAATTTTAAAATCTCAAAAATCATTCTTTTTTTTTGAAAACCACATCCTCATGCCACATGAATCAAGACGCTCTCGTCGTCAAGCATCAAGATACCTCGCAAGGCACATGACTCTTCGTCATCTTGTGGCGTGTTCGTCATACAGCCACAAGGTGCTATCGCAGATTCGCCAGAAAAACCCAGAAATCTCCAGATTCTCGACAGATAAAAACACCAAATCCAAGTTTTCTCCTTATAAATCACTCCTAAATAATTCCATACATATCATACAACTAATCTTTAACTTCTATTTCATCAAACAATCGTTATCCCCAAAATTCAACCCTAAAACTAACGAAAACCCTATCATCGACATTTTCCAAATTTCTAAAACAATTCTTACTCAAATCAATGATCAAATGAAACGATTTAAGGCATAAACATATAGAAACTTACTTGATTCAAGCTTCAATCTTTTGAAAATCCTTCAAGAACTCCAAATCCCAAGTTTTTCTCACCCACGACCGTCGATGGTGAGAAATGAACATTTAAACTTATATATATAAGCTTTAAAGGCTTGTTTGGCAATTTAGTTGCCACAAGTCCAAACTTAGAGTCTATCAGTCTAATTCTTAGTATATTTTTCTCCCAATTTCGCAATAACCATAACTAATAAATCCTGAAATTATAATCCCAATTGTTTCATATCAATTTCCAATCAATCTCGGACCCAGAATCTAATTAATCAGTCACTGAGCAAATTTTTCGGTCCGAATCCATTACTCTAAAATTTCCAGAAAAGTTCCCATAAATTCACAAAATTAGCAAATACCCATTCCTATACTCATATTCCACTTTCCATCCCTCTAAATTCCATTTCATTCCAATTCCATATTCAAAACCTAATTTATACACTTATTACTAAATTTCTAATTTTCACAACTAATTCTCATCTGTACAATTATAACCAATTTCCGATACACAATCAATTCGGGAATCGTCATACATGTATGTACATATATATATATACTTGTGCAGTCAATAATCTGTTACCGATATCGATAAAAACAATAATGCATGCACAATGTCACATTTGCCTGTACCCAATTCTAACCCGATCCAAATTACTGACATACCCGTCACTCCGGTAACGGGATGTTACATGTTTGCTTATAACAATCATTATCATAGCAGCACTGGGAGGCATCGTATGAGACGTTGTATGGTAAGAAGTGTTGATCGCCTCTATACTAAAATGAGGAAGGTTTGAGAATGACCGAAGGTCCAAAAATGGAATTAAAATTTGAATTGTTAGCTTTTTGAGCTGGAAATTTATTTAGAGAACAATTTGATTATTTTATAGTTTTCGTGAATTTTTGGAAATTTTTGAAAATTTGAGTATGAACAATGTTAAGTGATCATGATGTGAATTGTGTTTTGATATGTCTTGAATTTTGATATGATTGAATTTCAATTAGAACATTTGGAATTAAATGTTAGGGATTGAAAAATTGATAGATTAAAATGTGCATTTGAACTGGATCAAATGCCAAGTAGTAGGATAAATTGATACATGAAAATTTTGGATGATTAAGCATAAAATTGAGGGACATTTGACATAGTTAAATGAGTGACAAATGGACTAGTAAGTGAATGACGGTTTGTTAAATAATTATTATGTGACATGTGGACTGATTTAGTAGGGACAAATGGCAATTGAAAAATGAAAATTATGGTTTTTGATGTAATATGATAACATTTTGGATCTTAGCAATTGTGTGATTGATAGTTGAGTTTATGATGTCATGTTACGTACAGTGAAAATGAGATAGTTATATATAATTTCTATCAGGCATGTACACGTGTATTTGATGGACGCACGTGCATATGTTAGATGAAAACGGGGTGTTATATTTAGTGACATATGTATATATTTATATATTTATATGAAAAAAGTTTAGTTGGCACCTTTGTTTATATATACGTATGTGTGTGTGTGTGTGCATGTGTTGAAAAAAAGTTTAGTGAACATGTGCTTAATTTGAAAAATATTTGGTGGATGATTGTATATATATAAAAAAAAGTTTAGTGAACATGTGCTTAATTTGAAAAATATTTGGTGGATGATTGTATATATATAAGGAAAAGTTTGGTAGTATTTATATATACAAAGAGAGAGAGAGAGAGAGAGAGAGAGAGAGAGAGAGAGAGAAGTTTGGTATCGATGTGTATATATATAGGAAAAGAGTTCGATGGTCATGTATGTTCTATATTAAAAAAAAATTGGTGGTCATATGTGTACATAGGAAAAAAGTTTTGTCACCATGTGTGCTTATATAGTTACGAAAAAATTTGGTGATCATGTATGTATATATAGGGACAAAGTTTGATTGCCACATAGGAGAGGATAAATATAAATATATTTAAAAAGTTCGTTATCCATGTTTAGGTATATCTTGGAAAAATATTACGCAATGTGTGTATATATAAAAGAAAAAACTTGGTGGCCTTGTTTGTATATATATGTAGGAAAATTAGTTATTTTGGCAACTTGTATATACACATACAGGAAAAAAGGTTTAGAGGTCATGTGTGTCAGTGTATGTATCAGAAAAAGTTTAGTGGCAATGCATATATATATATATATATATATATATATATATCGGAAATAGTTTGGTTTCCATTTGTGTAAATATATAAAAAAGTTCAGTAGTCATGTATGTGTATATATTTATACATAGGAAAAGAAATTTATGCTCATGTGTGCCTGTATACGAAAAGGAAAGAGGAAAAGGTTTAGTGGTAATGTGTGTATATATACATTAAAAAGTTTGGATGTCATGTGTATATATATCTTAGAATATCGTTTCGTGGCGATGTGTGTATATATAGAAAAAATTTTGGTTGCCGTGTTTATACATATATATATTAAGGAAAAAGTTTAGTGGCCTTATGTGAACTTATATGTTTGAAAAAATTGGTAGCCAAGTATGTGTATATATTTAGTAAACAAGCTTAGTTATCATATACGTGTGTATAGAACAAATAAGTGTTAAATAATTGATAAAATGGATAACAACGATCTTTTTTCTTTTACGATTCAATAAAACCCATATCCAATTTGAACTTTTGGTTCTTTAAAAATTTGTAATACTCTACAACACATATAAGATAAAACTTTGACAATAGCAATCAACTTCTTTTTTCAATTTGAATAGAAATGAAAATATTAATAAAAAATCAATAAAAATGGTGATTTTTATTATCTTTATACTATCGAATAAAAAAAAATCTATTGCTACGATTATGGCCATGTGTAGATATACAGGATAAAGGCCACGGGCGTGTGTGTGTGAAAATAGTTTGGTTGTCATATGTGTATATATAAGAATTAAATTGTTTGTTAATGTATGTATATATGTAGAAAATAAGTTTAGTGGTCATATGTATGTTTAGTGGAAAACTTTTGGGTGTACGTGTGTAAAAAAGTTTGATAGTCATATTTGTGTGTAATGATGGAGTCAGAAGTTTAAGATAAGGAGTCAGAAGTTTAAGATAGGAGGCCCAAATATTTAATTTTTTAAAATCTTAGAAGCCCAATGTACTAATGGACTTCAAATAATTCCGTCATTCTATATATACATATATTAAAATAAAAATATTTAATTTTTTAAATGTTAGGGGACCCAGTGCACTATGGGCCCCCACGTAGCTCCGTCTATGTTTGTGTGTATTTGTGTGCATATATACATATATCGAAAAAAAGATTTAGGAGTACTTCGATTAAGGGGTATGAAAATAAATTAATGGAAATATAATGAATGGTGATGATTGGTTGGTTATTAAGATTGATTGAATAGTTTTTTCACACCCAAGTTTTAGGTAATGATCCATACCTTTCATGTGTGAGAGGAATGAGTTTGATTCCTACTAACAATTTTTTTTAATTTTTTAATTAAATATAATTAAAATGTAATTAATTACAATATATTTAATTAAAATATAAAATATAAAATATAATAAATAAATTAAATTAATTAAGATAAAATCTAATTAATTAATTAAAATAATTAATCAAGATAAAATCTAATTAATTAATTAAAGTCTAATTAAAATATAATTAATTACATGATTAATTAAAATCTAATTAGAATCTAATTAATTAATTAAAATTGAATTAAAATATAATTAATTAATTAAAATATAATTAAGATGTAATTAATTAAAATGTAATTACTTAATTAAATAGTTAATTACAATGTAATTAATAAAATATTATTCATTAATTACTTAAAATATAGCATCATTTACATTATTAGAGGAATAATTAAAATATAATTAACTACATGATTAATTAAAACTATTTAAAATATAATTAGTTATTTAAAATCTAATTAATTAATTAAAATATAATTAAGATGTAATTATTTAATTACAATATAATTAATTAAAATATTATTCATTAATTACTTAAAATATAACATCATTTGCATTATCGGAGGAATGTAGATTGTATTAAACTATGTTACTTGATTTTACTATAACAATTGAATGGTGGATATTATGGTTGTATAGATGAATTGCACAATATTGTAGATGATTAAACTATATATTGAGAATATTATGTAACTAATAATATGTTGATGCAAAAAATACTAGAGTATTTTTTCTTCAAAAGCTATTGGAACAGAAAAGCGCAATATACTTGATTTTAAATATTTTGTCATTATCATTAGGGTGCATAAATTAACAATAATTATTTAAAATATATTTAAAATTTGATATAAAACAAAATTTAACACATTTTATTCCTTAACATTTTAACAAACCAACCATCATCAATGATAATGGTAATCATTCATTTATCTTAACCAATCATCATAATTATAACGATTATATTCATTTTCGTTCCTTACTATATTCATTTCCATTCTCATTCCTATTACTCTCTGTGAACCAAGCACCCCCTTAAGGTTATATGTGATTGTGTGTATATATATAGGAAAAAAGTTTAGTTGTCATGTGTGTGTATATTAAAAAAACATTTTATGACCACGTGTGTATTTACATATGAAAAAGTTTGGTAGTCATGCATGTAAATATATGTGAAAAAAAATGGCTATTATGTGTGTGTGTGTGAGTAGAAAAAAGTTTGGTTACAATGTGTGAAAACATTGTGTGTGTGTGTGTGTGGGAGTGATGGAGAGAGAGAGAGATTTTATTATGTTCATAAATCTTAACTATTTATTTATGCGGGATTTACGTGAGATCTACATAAATGAATGACTGAAATTTATGAGATAGAATAAGATACTATAAAATTAAACAGAAGATCCGGACTTTATATATGTATATATATATATATAGACGCAGAAAAAGGTTTGTTATATATGTATATATATTGAAAAATATTTCATGACCATGTGTTGTATGTGTGCCTATATATCTACATATACGAGACAACATTTTGGTAACCTTGTGAGCAAAAACACACACATATATATATATATATACGTCTTTTGGTAATGTGTGTTTTATATATATAGTAAAACTTACGGTGATTATGCCTGTGTATGTTGGAAAAGATTTTTTAGCTATATGTATAAATATACATGAAGAGTTGGGTAGCCATAAGTATGTATAAAGGAAAAAAAAAAGATCATGCTTATATATATAGGAAAATGATTTGATGGTCACGACTATATATATATATATATATATATATAGTTCGATGAGCATGTGCTTTGCCCCTCTCAAATGCTTCCTAATAAGTTGCAACTATCTAGTTTTAGACAATGATATAGCAGGCGGAGGCGGGAGACACAGTTCAAGAACTGCAACGTCATCGGACGGAGGGGCCCAAACATTCTGGGTTGCATCTCAGTGGGCCTGTCGTGGCGTGGCCCCTCCTTAATTGCTTCGATCCAACATTGTTCAAAATTTAGAGCGGTCAGGCGGGAAGTGTTCCAATCTTCTATTCAAAAACAGAAAAAAAACCCATTTCTTCTCTACCATAGTTCGATCGATCAATTAATGGAAAGTTTAGATAGATAGATCGTACGTAGTTACCATTTGAATCCGTCCTTCACTTTGCTTTCATTCATACATGTCTCAAGAAGTCTCCGCCTCCGCCTCCTCCTCCTCCTCCTCCCCTTATGTTTGCAGCGAGAACCAGTTTGAATCGGCGGTCCCATACGCGTTCCCTCCACCAAGAACGCCTCTCAACTCTATTCCAGATCCTTCTCAGTGCTCCAACGACCCTAGACTGTCCGAGAACAAGCACAAATTAGATGGGATTGGGACTACCAGGCACAATGCTGCTTCTGCAGCTGCTGCAACTCCCAAGACTAAGACCGCGCACTCGGAACCCACCTCAGCTCACAACACGCCGGCTAGGAGATCTTCTCTTTACAGTACCACTCCCCTGCATAGAACCAGTTCCAAAACCAGACAACAACACATCACCTCTTCTTTCACTCCTACCACACCAATTTCTGCTGATGCTCCGCAATTTGAGCTCCACCAAGACCCTTCCTTCTGGAAGGATCACAATGTTCAGGTTGTTTCCCTCTTCTTTTACTGTTACTTGTTTCTGCTCATACTATACTGCTTCTCAGAGATTGAAACAAGCTTTTTATTTATTACTTTCTTGATTTTATTATCAAAAGGAAGAACAAATTTGAATAAAGAGTTTTATTTCGCCCCACTTTTTGGTGAGATCAGGTTCTGATAAGAGTTCGACCATTGAATAATATGGAAAGGGTTTCCCAAGGTTACGGTCGGTGTTTGCGGCAGGAGAGTGCGCAGTCATTGTTATGGCTAGGCCATCCTGAGACCAGATTCACCTTTGATCATGTTGCTTCCGAGACCATATCACAGGTTCTTGCTTTTTATCAATTCACACATTCCCTACCCACTACATGCGCAAACATCACTCTGGAGAAAGACAAACCGGCGTAGAATTGAAGTATTGGATATGTAAATTAGTCCAATCTTTTGCAGGAGCAACCTGTAATAACGGACTTTCAGAATGAATCATAATGCTGAAATGTTAAATGCAGGAAAAGCTATTCAGGATTGCTGGACTGCCTATGGTGGAGAACTGCATATCTGGGTATAATAGCTGTATGTTTGCTTACGGCCAGGTGTGTTTCCTCCGTTGATAAATGACACTAAAACCAAAACACGGTCTAATGTGCTTAAGATGCCACATTGCAGACAGGCAGTGGCAAAACGTATACCATGATGGGTGACATAAATCAAGTGGATGGTACACTTGGTGACAACTGTGGGATAACGACTCGCATATTCCACTGCTTATTTTCAAGGATTAAGGAGGTTTGCTGATGCATTTTTTCTTCTATCACCGTTAGAAAAGATCCATATTCGGTACATTTTTCCACAATATTTTCTTTTTTGGTTTCTGGATTTGTAGGAAGAAGAAAGCAGAAGGGCTGAAAACCTGAAGTTCAGTTGTAAATGTTCTTTTCTGGAAATATACAACGAGCAGATAACAGATCTCTTGGAGCCTTCATCAACAAATTTACAAGTATTTCAACAGATTCCTTTACTTAATCCATCAAGAGACATGTTCTATATACAGGAACTTATATATACGTATGTATATATACATTGTTATTCGGGTAAATCCTAAGCCTGTCGTTTCATACTGTAGCTCAGAGAGGACATGAAAAAAGGTGTTTATGTAGAAAATCTTACAGAATATAATGTCACAACTGTTGATGATGTCACAAAGCTTTTGTTACAGGTGAGTGAAATATTTTCTTTTGTTGGCATCTAGTTACATTGCTTGAACATCTTGGTCATATTCCACAAATACAGGGGGCTGCAAATAGGAAAATCTCAGCAACTTACATGAACAGTGAAAGTAGTCGTTCTCACAGCGTTTTTACTTGTACAATTGAGAGCTGGTGGGAGAAGGATTCCATGAATCATTTTAGGTTTGCAAGGTTAAATTTGGTTGACTTGGCTGGTTCTGAGAGGTAATTTGTCTTCTTCTGTGGCCATTTTCCAATTATCTTCTTCACAGCTGGACTGAGTTCCATATTTATCAGGCAGAAAAGCTCTGGAGCAGACGGAGATCGTCTGAAAGAAGCTGCAAACATAAACAAATCCTTATCGACTTTAGGGTAACTGCACCAACAGGCCGTTTTCTCAATCACATTTTGTAGGACAGTACTGCAATATTGTTTCTCTTTATCTTAAAGTTGCTATTTTCTTGTTGCGGATTGCGGATTGCGGATTGCGGATATAAATTTTGATCACTAGTTGGTACTACTGTTGCTGTTGATACTTGTTTACTTGTACCAAGTTATCGTGTTGCATTGCATTGTTCTCCATTGTGTCACATTGAAAATGTATATTTCACTGATCTAATATTTGTTGATTGCCCACTTTTTGCTTTTAGATTGGTGATAATGTCTTTGGTTGATCTCGCCCACGGAAAACAAAGGCATGTTCCCTACAGAGATTCTCGGCTAACTTTTCTTCTTCAGGTTTGAATAATTGATGCCCTTCATCCTTGAATATGGATGGTCCTATCAATTTCTACATTTGCTAGTTCTTTCGTCCATAACTTCGTAGTAAGAAGGTTTTGTGTTCGTGTGTTTTGTTGTAGGACTCATTGGGTGGAAATTCAAAAACCACAATAATTGCAAATGTCAGCCCTTCTACATGGTCTGTGTAAAAATGCATATATTTTCTCGCTACGTTCCTATGCTTTTATTAGTTTTTTGTTTATCTCATAAATTTATTTCTTGCAGCTCTGCGCATGAAACATTAAGCACTCTGAAGTTTGCTCAGCGTGCAAAACTCATCCAGAATAATGTAACAGCACCCAGCTTCCAAATATTGTCATATTTAATAAAAAAATTGAACATTTTTTAATCTTGCTTTCATCGTTTTACAGGCTAAAGTGAATGAAGATGCATCGGGTGATGTTGGTGCGCTTCAGCAGCAAATACAGCAGCTAAAGGTATGAACTGGGGGGATATTTGAGCTGTTCTAATTTTTCCTTATCAATTTGCAATTGTAATTTATTATCGTAGCAAATTTTCATAAACATGCAGGATCAGTTGTCCTCTCTGATGAAGTATAATGGCCACCCTAGGTCATTCTCCGCTTGTATGCCAAGATTTGGACAATCCAGATTGGCTGACTTGTCTGAAATATACAATTTCTGTGAAGATGGAGCAGCAACTATCAACCAGGATGCTTTGGACCTGGGAAATAAGAGGGTAGGATTCCACGTCAGCAGAAGGATTATATGTTCTTTTATAGCAATTGTGTGAGAAATGTTAGTGATCGGTATCTCTGATATACAAAAAGCAGATGAAACAAATGGAAGCCGCATTGGTTGGTGCACTTCGGAGAGAAAAGATGGCTGAAAATGTGATTCAGGAGTTGGAGGCAGAAATTGAGAAGATGAATCAATTTGTACGTCTATCTCTAGCTGTACCTTTCTATCTTCCTGTGAAGAATAGTCCCCTCACCATCAGGAAATAATTTGTCAAATACATTTACCCTTCAACTGGTAGACATAAAAGTAAAAGCAATCTTTGACTATGCCAATGTTTATAACTGAGGATGCTTTGCAGGCTTGCCAGAGGGAGGAGGAAATGCAGCATACCAATATGATGTTAACGGTCCAACTGGAGAAGATTAAACAGATGGAGAAGTTATCAAATGGTTCACGGCCTTCTGACCATTGTCTTCTAGAGCAAAATAGAGCTTTGAAGGAAGAAATTCAACTACTCCGTGCAAGGATTGAGAAAATTCCGGAGCTGACAGATTTTGCTTTGGAAAACGCAAGGCTTCATAAGCAACGTCAATTGTAAACATTGCAATTCACACTTATGCTTTAGATGGGATCTGTATATTCCAATTGTAATGGACTTCTCCACATTTTTTATTGTCAGATTTCAAAGTTTTTATGAGCAAGGAGAGCGAGAAAAATTGCTAGGTGAAATTTCACAATTACGGGATCAGGTATTAGGATATCTTCATATTATTTCTTCTTATGGTTCACCCCTAAAAATTATAATGAATTATGTCCATGGTAATTATGCTTACTGTGCGTTTTTTGTTTTTTGTTTTTTTTCCACTGGAGTTCCAGTTACTAGACAGGCATGAAAGAAATCCCATAGCTTCAAGATATGACAATCAGGTAGAATATTATCGTCAACCATCTATGTAACTTGTGCCTTTTGATCAACAATCCTGCTTTCTAATCTGTAGCTGAGAATGCAGGAGCATGACACTAGAAAGGAGTTGGAAGCTTGCAGGAAATTGAATTCACAATTGTTTAGGTACTGACTTAGACCTGTTTGCCAATTTTAGTGTTTGTCGCCTATCAACTGCTTGGCCATTAAGAACTTGGGAAACAATATATAGGTTAGGCTTTCTGTTTGGATCCACAAATTTGATTTGGCAATCTTTAGAAATCGTCTCTATTTTCTGAAAGATCATGCAATGGGCTAGGATGTCGTTGAAGGATGAAAGATTGTTTTTCATCTATATAAAACCATTAAAGTTGTCGGGTGAGGGAACAGGATAGATCCTACATAATCCTAACACACTCTACAGAGAAGTTTGTTAGGCTGAAAGTATAGTCCAATTACAATCAATTTGCATCTATGGAATAGTATTATGGTTATAGCTTGATCATCTGATTTGCCATGCCAACTGGAGTTTAGGTTGGGCATCTTTCTAGTTTTCTTTGTTCTATTATTCTACCTTTTATTTAGAAATCAGTTTGAGGGAGAGCTTTGGAGCAATCGGTAAAAGTTGCTCCTTGGTAACCATAAAGGCATAGGTTTGGATCACAAAAATAGGACCCTTGGGCACAAAGTACATTGACTTTTTTGTTTTTGTTTTTTTCCTTATGGGTTTTCCTCTCTGCATGAATTGTAAATGATTTCTTTTCAATGCATTTGACTTTTAGATGGTGATGTTATGATCTAGATAGAAAGAAGTTAATTTAGTTTTCAAATAGAGTAATTGAGCTTATTCCTCAATGTAAACTCTGGTTTCTTTTTCAGAGAAATTGATGAATTGCGAGAACAAGTGATAATGTACGTGAAGCGTAGTGGTCAAACTGCATTTGAGAATGTAAGGACTGGTTCCAGGTATCGGGATAAAGAATTAGTTAAAGCAACTCAAGCCTGTGTTATAGGCAGCCTATAATCGTGCTTCCTTGCAGGTGACTGATTCTTACCCATTGGACCCCGAAGAGTTTAGGCACACTGATAAGTATTCATTGGTAAGCAATACCGGAGTATACATTTAATGGTTATTTGTTGATTGATACTCATCTACCCATTTTACAGGTTGAAACAGTTTCTACTGCAAGTGATTCAGGGGATGATGTGGATTCTCATATCCAGGAATATGATGCAGCTCTGCTATACAAACATGGTTCAGATGTGGTCGCAAATTCTGGCTCTATCGTTCAGCCTAGAAATAGTCAAAAGGAGTTAATTAAAACTAGGGTGCTAGGTAGAGCTGTGGAATCTGAGCAAATTGAATCTCTGGAATTAGAATATTTAAGAAAGCCAGATAGTAGCTCAGTCATGAATGGCAGTGATGATTTGAAGATAAAATCTTTGCAAGCCAAGTTAGACATGATTACAAAAGATCTCGAGGAGGCCAGTTTACGTAATTGTCAATATCAAGAGCTTCAAGAATCACAATTAGCTCATCAACGTGAAAATGAGTTGGTGCGCAAAGAGGTTGAGATGGAGACTAGTAGGACAATTATTGATTTGCAGGAGGAACTTATGAGCCTTAAGTGGGAACTTAATGAAAAATTATGTTGCATGGATGAAGAAAACATGAGATTAAGAAACGCAATGGCTGCTAAAGAGGAAGAATTGATGATGCTTCGCAAGGAGTGGGAAAGAGCGACCTTGGAACTAACAAACTTCCTTGTTGAAGGGGCCAAATCCCTCAAAGATGCTTCTAGTCAGATTGAAAGTATTGCTTGTTCATTTCCTCAAGGTAATGTTTGGATTAGTGAAAAGGTTGTGAGGGCTGCCAGAGCTTGCATTGACAAGGAAGAAACGATAATGCAACTTCATGAAAGCTTAGCGGATGCACAACAGATGGTTGTGGACATGGAGCTGAAGGTGAATTCCTTGAAGGAAGCAACAATGGCTTTGAATGATTTTCCTCAAGCGGATAGGGATGACAACACAGAAGAGGCATTCCACCTGCGTGCTTTGTTAAATGAAAAGAACAATATGCTAAAGTTGTTAGAAAGTGAAGTTAAAGACAAGGAGGACCATATTCATGAAGCAGAAAAACGTGCTGATGCTGCATTCGTGCTTGTAAAATGGCTTTCTGATCAATACAAGGTTTCTTACCATAACAGCACTGAGAGAAGTACTCGGATCTCAGAACTGGTATCTCCTACTGGCAGTGATAAGCCTTTTGAGGGGAGCATTGATGCACATACTTGGGATGCTGAAGCTACTGAGGCTCAAAATGAGTTGAAAAATTTAATTTTCGAATCCCATAATGCTATTAAAACATGTTATAGGGATGTGGAAGTGCACATGGCAGCTTCCCAAGGAGACATTCTTGAAGTTTCTACAACCTATATGCGTTTGGTTCAGGAATTAGTTGAAGAAACTCACGAATTGAGGTGTAAAACTGCAGCAGTGAAAGACCACATGTCTTCCCGTCCTTCTGCGGTTAAAATGCAAGGACTAAAACCGCCTAATTCTATAGAGCCTGGCTTTCTACATTTAATAAGAGATGAAGTTGCTAAGGTGAATGACAGCCTTAAGATCATACATGATTCCTTTGACACAAAAGCAAGAGCAGATTGCTGCATATCGACGGATGAATATCTAACAGAGACAGATAGCTGGAGTGCTGACAGTTCTACATCAAGTTCTTCCACATTAGGACATGGTATTCCATCCAAAAATAATTTTTCTGGTGATATGTTGGACAAATTCTTATATACCTGCCACTCAAAGTTCTCTAGCAACATATCTAAACAGATGGTTAAACCAAAATTTCAGAAAAGCTCAGTGGTTGAATCTGAGAAGCGGTTGAATAAATTTCAGAAACATGACGAAGTTATGTCATTCTCTCTCAGAAATGAGTTGGATATGACATTTACTGCTTTCAACAAGTTATATAATCGTTTGACCAGAGTGTTCAATTGGAATGATGTAGTGGATAATAGTGGCTCTCAAGGTACATATCTTTGTGAACTGTTTTGTTGTGATAATTACGGCAAATTTCTACTAGATGTGGAGTTAAAACAACTAACATATGGCACTGGCAGATTCGATGGATGTGGTTCGGTCTTGTGTGTTGAGGCAGGAGATTGCTGACGCATATTGCCATAATGCTGGGGAGGTACACTTGAATATTGAAATCTCTCATGTATTGTTTACAGAATTAGGCCATATTTTATTATTGTTGCAAAATATTACATTTATAGCTTTAAAAATCTCCCAAATGTCCCCCCAAAAAAAAGAGACGTCACTTTAACCTTTTCCACTGGATATTTGGATTGTGCAGGTAGTAGCTGATAAAAAGGCTAGCCATGCTAGTGTATTCTTAAGCAACTGTGTAGAAGCCCATGCAACCATGAAAGAAGCTGATCATATGTTGAATGCATTAATGAAAGCAAATGAAAGTGGAAAACAACTGAATGTTATGTGGAAGAAAGCCAGTGAGGGACTGATGTCAGAAAGATCACTCTTAATTGAAGAAAATTGGCAACTCAAGTCTTCATTAGATTTGAAAGAAGGAGAGAACAAATTACTCTTTGATGAAATTTCTCTGGGTTTTATAGAACTAACAAACTCCATTTCTTTACTGGAAGGATATTTCCTAGAAATGCAAAAAGAAATGGACAGTTACAGAATGTTATATTCAGATCTTTTATCCATGGGAAGAGAGATGCTCTATACCGTTTGCAATTCAAGATCATTACTGGTAGATGTTTGTTCAGAGATCCTAGAGAAAGGATTCGCTTGTTTTGTCTTCTACCAATGCCTTGCAGCAGGGATTAACCATAGAATATCAAGTTCAAATGTGCAACCTCATCTCTATCCATTCAGGTCGTCAGAACACGCGATGGCATCAAACACTTTGCAACATAGTTGTTCGAGTATTCAAGATAGAGTCTTGTTTGAAAGGGATCAGAATGAATTCATAAATTTGGATCAGAAAGAACTGAATCCATTACAGCATGATTTAGTAAATGAAAATTTGTCTCTTAGGAGAGAACTGGAAAGGAAAGATGTTTTGTTGAAGGGTTTGTTTTTCGATTTTAGTTTGTTGCAAGAAACAGCCTCCAATAGGAAGGATAGGAAAGATGAAACTCAAAAGTTAGTTCTGGCATTGAACAGTGTTCGACATGACCTAGATCAGAAAACAAACCAGCTAGAGAACCTGCAGTTTCAACTTAGACAAGTTGAATGTCAATTACTAGATACTGAAAATGCTTTGTCCATATCAAATTCCAATCTTGAGCAAGCTCAAGAAACATCAACCTCTCTGTCGGAACAAAATGCCGAGTTGAGAATGCTTCTGAAAGACATCTATCTCAAAAATTCTGAAGCTGAAGAACACTTGGAAGAATATAAGCAGGTTGTTAAGGGGTTGGAAGAAGAAATTATTCACTTGACAACCTTTGCTGAGAGAAACTCGCATGCCTCTGCTGAAACCATTGAGAAAGAATTAGCAAAGGTTACAAATGAAAGAGATCAATTCTGTAGAGAAATATGCTCTTTGAATGATGAACTGGAAATGGCCAACGTATTGGCTGATGAAAAAGAAGCCATTTCCGTTGAAGCTCGACAGGTTTTTTACTCAAGAACTATTTCTTGTTTAGTTGAGGCCCATCGTTACAGGTGGATTTTAATTTGTGCGTTAATTTTCCAGGAGTCAGAGGCAAGTAAACTATATGCCGAACAGAAAGAAGAGGAAGTAAAGATTTTGGAGAATTCTGTTGAAGAGCTCGAGTATACAGTAAATGTGCTGGAGAAAAAGGTATGCTTCTTGGCTCTGATAAGTCTAGATCATATTAACTGCAAAAAGTTCTGGCCTTGGTTAAACTAATTGAAATTTCTTTGTGTTACTTACCGCTTCTTAGTTCTTCCTAAATATTTCTGTATGTTTTCCTTATTTAGGTCTGTGAAATGAGTGAAGAGGTTGAAAGACATCGGCTGATGAGAGATTCATTAGAAATGGAGCTTCGGTGTTTGAGACACAGATTATCAACTGTTGAAAATCTCTCTGATGTTATGGATTCAGAAAATAGAGAATTTTCCAACAATGAACATCATATATCCAGGTTGGATAACTTATCTCATTCCTGATACTTGACTCGTTCATTTTCCTTTTCTGGTCCTAGACAATATATTGACCAGCGCAAACTGCACGGTAGGAGGTTAGAACTTCACGAGGCACATAATCAGATAAGGCTTCTCAAGAATGACATTGCAGACAAGGAGAAAGAGGTATGGCTTGATTTGGTGCCGAGTGATAGGCTTCAATTAGGAGTTTCAGAATTTGTGGTTATATGCTTTACATGCTGTCTGGTCTACTCTACGTTCTAAAACAAAAAGTTCAAATATTTGAAGCTCAAGCAAAGCAAAGAGTACATCTCCGAACTTGTATTGCATTCTGAGGCCCAAGCGTCACAGTTTCAAGAGAAGGTAGTATTCCCACGCTTGAACCACCTATGTCTAGTCATCAATTTGTATCGTGCGTAAACCTTTGGAACAAGAATTCATGTGGATGCTCCATGCACGAATCTGATACTTGATTTACAGGTCTCTGAGTTTAATTTGATTTCAACAAGAAGCAGAATTTTGGCATCCATAACAGCAAACAGGATTTTTTTTGCTACATTATCTTAGGCTGTAACAAGAAATGCAATTTGTTATGTATCACGTGTAATAGTTCTGTTATTACATTCTGAACAGTATAAGACTTTGGAAGCTATGATTCGTGAAGTAAAAACCAAGTTATCGAACTCAGAACCAGAAACATCAACATGGGAAAAAAGTGTGAAAAGTTCAACGAGAGTAAGGGGTTCAAGTTCACCGCTTAGATGCATTACGAATTTGGTTCAGCAGATAAATTTGGAGAAGGATGAGGAACTGACAGTGAAAAAGCTTCGTATAAAAGAGCTAGAGACAGTATTGACTGATCGGCAAAAGGAGGTTTAGTGTCTTTTATCACTCTTAACAGTTTGCGTCAAATGCATTAATATACATGTGAAATTTCAACTTCAGCCATCTTTTAGTTTCAAAGTCCAAATTGTAATTCTGAAAAACCCTTTGTTTACGTCTCTGTCTCCCTGTGTCGATCTCACTTATTTACTCCCTCTCCCACGCACAAACAATGGCGCATTTGTAAGCAAGAAAGGAATGCTCATGCAAAGAGTAGAAACATTGATGTAAGCACATAGTCCAGAAGAAAACTTTCAATGTGTAAGTGAATTTGATCCATATCTTATCCTGCATCAGGTATGCATGCTAAACGCAAGGCTGGCAGCTGCAGAAAACATGACCCATGATGTCATTCGTGATTTACTTGGCGTGAGATTGGACATGACAAACTATGCAGTAAGTTTTGAACTTTTTTAAACTTCAAACAATGAAGATTTATAATGCATTGCACAATTTGATGCATCTTTCTTTATTTTGTGTTCTAGAACTTGATTGACCAGCACCAGCTTCAAAAATTAGTTGAGGATAGTCATCAGCAAATGGAGGAGCTCAGAGAAAAGGTATAATTTCAATGCAATATATATGTATACATATATTTGATATTTTGTCTATAGATGTGTCTGATCCCTACCTTTTCTATTGCGTAAGGAGCAAGAAATACTGAACCTAAAGAATCAGATTAATGACCTCACAAAGGAAAGAGAGAGGTCAGAATCCTTCATCCTAATCCGAGGCTAAAGTATTCCATATCTTTCAAACAATTGGTTTAATGTAATAGTTGCAGCCCTGAATTTGAAAAAGAGAAGAGAGCAGTTAATTGCAAGTCTTGCACCTAAAAGCTTTTGATTATGTTTGCCTTTCGTCATTTCAGTTGTATGTGTGAGATAAATGAAAAAGCAACAGAGATTCTAGCTGCCCACGTGACCATAGAGCAGCTTAAAGAGCGGGATCAGTTGCTTTCAGCACATAATGGAATGTTGAAGGTATGGACTAACAAAAGAACAGCCTTCGTCGAATTCTGGTTGCAGCCAGTGTTGTTTCTTCATGTTTTGTTTTTCACTTAATGTTTTCCTGCTACAGATGGATAAAAGTAATCTACTAAGAAGAAACGCCGAGCTGGATGAAATGGCAAAAGCCCTTCTTGGAACACACGGTAACCAAAAGCAGATTCAAAAGGTGTCAAAGGACGAGGCATGTTTCAATTCTGCCATAGTTTTCTATAAATGTCTTGATTTAGTCTCACTCACGGCTTGAGTTTGGTTGATATTATAGGGAAAGAGTGTACTGAAATTGGGTGGTTTTGATTTAGCTCAGAAATTATCTCATTCTGAGAGGCTCCTTTCTCGTGCTAATAATGAACTTGTTCAGTATCACAGAGCGAGTGCTAGTCATGCGCATGTCAAGACCAATGCACGTCACAGAATTCAGACACAGGTATTTGAGCTTTGCATGAATATACACGGTGTATCGACCAAAGCTGGACATAATACAATTTTCATACCACGAATGTTTATGGTTACAGAAAGTAGAAAGCTTGACATGAACAAAAGCCTTCGATCTCTTACATTTGGCTCACCACAACCACACCTCGCCTACTAGAATGCTAATGCCCGAGGCTTACTGTTTGATGAAAGGTACAATATTGTTATCCTTTCTTAAGCTTCATCGAAGATTGTGTTGGTGATTTTGGTGTCCTGTCATAGTTGGATTGCAAACGATCGAGCAGGTTCCTTGGCTTCCGGTGAGATTGGCGTAATTTTTAAAATTGCCTTGTGACTCCCACTTGAGGGCTGCAAATATGTATAGTTGCCGCTTGTAATGATTATGCAAATCATCTTGTTGCTGTTGTGAACTTTTGAATCTGGCGATGCAAACATAAAGTTGATAATTGATTGGGGTGTTTGTTCAATCTACTCTTCCCTTTTACTTGTTATAAATCATGATAATACTTTTCAATGTTCCTGGCCTTTTAGATAGATTTGATAAAAAAGTCAGATCAGTACAAAGTTTAATTTGATTGAACTTTAAGTTGAAATAGGTCTTATAACCGGTCCATTGTCAACCTTACTTTTAGACTAGTGACATTCAAAATTAAAAAGCCATCACATTGTAGCTAAAAATCCATTACCTCTTCATTTATCTTCGTTTCATTACATATTTTTGTCAAGACATGTTAGTTGAAATTCCATATAACTACCAAGACCAGAGAACTGTACAGGCTGCTTGATTGCTCATAATTGACCATAGACAATGAGATGTAACTCTTCTTAGACCAACCTGTATTGCCCTGCTGTCACACACACCTTAGTCCCTTTCATACTCAGTTGTTGAATTCTGAGGGCTGTGAACAAAATTAGTAGTGAATTTCTAGACACCAGGTAATGAAGAGGAGTGATTGAACGAGTAAAAGAATACAAAAAGTATCTAAAAGTAACATCCTAAGAATTCATCAGAAAATGTGCAAGCATCGACTTGGAAGGGGGTAGCATTGCAGGCAACCAAACTTCTGCACAAAGAGCTAACCAAACAAGTTTGGAGATTGATTAATGTAGTGAACAATGAGATGTTACCTTTAGATTTTCAAATTTTGTTACTAGTCTCATGTATTGGTCACGTGCTTCTGGGTAACGAACCATGGATTTGACTCTTGCAAGTGCATTTTCAACTCCAACAACTTTCTGTTTACGGCTAACTCTCAGGAAGTCGTATTCATCGTTTTTATCAGTTTCTGATATGGCCTTTCCAGTAGTAGGTTTTTCTACCCTAAAACCTCGTAAACCAGCTCCTTTTCGCCTCCAACGTAATATTGCCTTTTCAACAATACCAACAGACCAAACAACCCTTTTATATTGCTTGCGAGCTTGATGTGCCCTCACATGAGCCTGCAAATAAGAGCAGACACAAATAAGGATTTAAATGCAATAAGCTTTTTGCCATTTAACAGGGCAAGTAGCAAAGAGCAAGACTTTTCAATGGAAAAACAAATAAAGTCATGACAAGCGCTTAAATGTGAAGACATCCAGTTGTGAAATTATGGGACCGATAATGGATGGATTTGATATCCTGCAAATCAAGTGACAGTCCAAAAACTTGACACAAGTAATTTAGGTAATGCCTTTGATTCATTTATAGTTAACTGCGTTGGACTGACTTCATCAATTCAAATCCTCTCGAACAGCTATTTGCACTTATTTGCCCCAGTGGAGCAGTGTGACTTTGATCATGTCAAAAGTTTCTGATAAAATAAGTGGCCACCTAATATGCAGAAATTTACCTGGATTTTTACAATTCGATCACGTATCTTTATAAATTCTTTCCTGCCCTTCCAGCCACGATACTTTTGTTGGATTTTTACTGCTGCAAAATGCAAATAATCTTGAAAATGGCTCTTTTGAGCTTTGCACAGAGGACCAAGAGCAGCCAGGTCAAGTGCAAGTTCAGAAGTATCATTGCCTAGAGTGTTGCTCTTATGTAACTGTCTATAACAAAATGAATTGGCCCGGTAGACCGATTGGATAAGAGCTGCAGCATGAGCAGATTTCCGAACAGCAGCAAGAGATCCTCTCAAGGACAGCTCTCCATCCAACTGCTTACTTGATTGACTAGCAGCATCAGCTGCAACCTCAGTCACTTCTTCTGTCGAAATTACTGCATCAACACTATCCATCAGATTTTCTTTCATATTTAACAAGGAAAGATGCCTAGCTAGAAATGCTTCAGCGAGATATGCAGCAATTCCTTTATGCCCCTGACTTGATGCTAAATCTGCAGCAGATTTCCCCCCAGGAAATGTTGAGGTTGGATCGTCAACAGCTGTTGGATCCACTCCCAATTTAACAAGCTCAACCACTGTCTGCTCTCTGGAGGAAGGGGCAAAATTAACGAATATATACTCAGTAAAGAAAAAAACTTGTAATTGGCACGAGAGTCAACTTTCCCTCCATCACAAGAATTAAAACAGAACATCAAAGGAAACTGGAAGTGAATAAGCAACAATTTATCCAATAATCGTATGTAAAATCAATTAAGTGAAAATATTTTCTGTGAAGACATAGTAGGAGTTCTTTACAACATCAGTAGCGAAGGTTTCTGGAAATCATCAAGCTATGAATAGAGTAAGAAATCACACAACATTTGGAACAAGAAAACTCTTCCTTGATTAGAATGAAATGAGAAGAAAACTGAATTATAGCAATTTAACCTGCCAAAATATGACGCCCAATGAAGTGCTGTTCTTCCTTGTGAATCTCTAAAGTTTGGATTGCCTCTAGCATTGATTATAAGACTCAAAGCCCAATTGTAACCAAGACCAGCAGCCAAGTGTATAACCCCTTGTCCTTCTTCGTCTAAAATATCTGGACCTTTACCACCTTCATGAATTCTATAGACAAGCCACTCACACAGTTTATCCTTCAACAGTTTTTGGATTAGTTTATCTCTGGAGTCCAAGCAACCACCTTCATACATTCTGCAACTCATGTTATCCTTTTTGCAGTCATTTTCCTCTGAAGTTTGCTTTGACTGCACGGTACTTCTTAGCTTGCATCCATTGCACTCATTGTTGGAACAGTCCAACCACTTCTTCTCTTGATCCAAAGTTAAGAATTTTGCCAAACGAACCTGAAAGCGTACTTCTTCCTCCACAATGCTTCTGAACAGCAGATGTATACTTTTTGATGGAATTTCACGATATTCAAACTCCCTCACCTCACTGCATGCTAATCTGTTCCGGCAAGTGACATAGAATGGAACACGCCCAGCAGCATGTGGAGGGGCATAACATCTTATGGAACTATCAGTCAAAATTTCAGCGAGGACTTCAACTTCACCAAACATACAACCCCACTTAATTTCATCTGAAAGTTTCTTGCTTCCCAAAAATGCACCAAAGATTATAACCTGATGAGAAAAGCAACCATTGAACATCCACAAAAACTTATACTTCTGCTGAAATCTTAATTCAAAGAGAATGAGAAGACCTTAAGCTCAGGATACATACTTTTGTTTCGACACCACAGCATGCCCACTCTGGAGAAAAATCAGATATACTAAATAGCTGTTCCTGGGAGAGAGATGGACCAAGCGAATCAATATCCAGTTGCAAATGCCGGGAGAAGCTGGATACTTCCTTCTCATCATTCTCAGTGTCAAGTGTGCTCCAGTATTTGCCAGAGTCAGAAGCCATCAAAGATCCATCACAATCTCCACCAATTTGTTCATCCATCCACTTTCCAAAGCTATCAAGTCTTTTGAATTCTGCTCTATCATCATTATTTGAATTCCCTTCTCTGCAATTGTTCTCCTCTTGTAAGGTAGAAGTAGCAATTGCATCAGAGCCAGTATGATTGTGAAGATGGGGAGGAATCAAATTGAAGTCATACTCCTGACAGGGCAATAACAAGGCACAGGATTAACTAGGTGATCGTTAATAAAATAATTATTAACTATCACACGGTATTCATATTCTATCTCAAGAAAACACATCGAAATATAATGATTTTCATACATATTTTATTGCAGAAAATTCCAAATAAAAGACTATCAAATGAAGACAAATATGCAAATTATAAACATGCTGCAAAATGCAAAGAACGGACCTGAATTACTCCCTGAGATGTTGCCTTCACATCTTGGTTATCCACAAGAGTTATCAACCCATCTTCACTAACTACGCTATCTGTTATCGGACCATCTACCCTAGCATCAATTACGTTATGCAAAACGTAATCCGTAACCCCAGATTGCCCTCCTGCAAAATTCTGGTTAGGCAGACCACATAAATTCCGGCACTGAAAAGATAAATCTCTGCCTTCATCCACTCCTCTAGCCCATGATCCATTAGAGTTCTTTGACAAGACACACAATCCTGCTAGGCAAATAAAATGATCTTCAACACTTCAGGTTGATCGATGTTTTATATACACGATAAGCTAGATGATCTATTCAAAAATTTGAACAAGACTTCAAATGAATTATGGGAGATCATGCAATGTGGCTACCCTCAACATATGATCCAGATAAAGGATGATCATTAGAGTTGTGATTGTAAGCTGATTCGTTGAGAGAAATGTCCTTTAGACAATTCCTCATGTTGACATTTTCAAACTCCGAGGATAATGTTGCTTCTCTGTTCCAGTCAATTCTGTTTGTAGTTGATGTATCTGATGTCAGAGATATAGAAGTAGGTGATGCTACTTCTGCTAATGAAGGAATAGTAATAGGTTGAGAGCTTTCAATCTGTATGAGTGAATCCGTTAACAAAGGTGACACGCTAGATTTGTAACCCTGTGTCACAGCAATAGTTAAGAGTTCAACACACATTAATCTTAGTCATAAGAAAAGAACTTATTTAGGCAATCTGCATCCAGTTCAGCCACAACTTTCAATCCAAGTTGAAAGCAGAGAATTTATTTAGACAATTCATATCTAATTCTGCCACAAATTAAAAGACTTCATATGTCCAAATCAATTGAATATCTGTGTCTGCAATATACAAAGCAGACCAGGAACAAAAACTGTTACCAGAACTTTTATGCCCACCGGATGCTGAAATACATGCATAAACCTAGAGTGAAAAGCAGATTGGTGTAAAGAAGTACCTCTCTCACTTCTAAGTAGTGCACAAGAACAATGTGATCTAAACCCCTGGAAAGCAAACAAAACAGTTAACAAAAGATATTCAAGATCAAAACTCATAATAACAACAGTGGCACTTACTCAGCAAGCATCCAGTAACATCGTCGCTGAAAATTGTTATTATCCTCCCCATGGGCGTAATAACAATGGAGAACATCCACGCTGCCAGCCTATAGAATCAGTGCATAAATTTTTTTTAATTTGCCTAAGAAAACAGGGATTAACGTACTACACTACTTTTTCATTTACTCAAGAACAAAAACAAAATCCAAGTGAACCACTGAAATGTAGCTGTATAGAGAAGAACTAGAAGTCTCTTCGACAGTAAATACACACAAAATGGCATGACCAATTTCTCTGATTGTAGGGATGAGGCATCACGCAATCTAATCTAAAGATGCAAGGCCTGACTATATCCAAAGTAGTAACAAATTCATGCCCAAGGTTTTAGGTCCTAGAATGGTTGTCTATTTTTAATCCCCTCCAAGGGGAGTCAAAGGATCTTCAGCGCTTTGATTGACCACCTAAGTGGAGGTTCACCAAGAGTGGCTTAATGAAGTTTTGGGTGAAAACTCATATTTTTGAAGAAATAGAAGTAAACAACAACATGCTCTGGCTGTAGTTTGGGGATGTAGGACAAACTGACCAAGAAAAAAGTGAACTTACAAATAATAAATTCAACTGCACACCTTCAACTTTTCGTGAGCTTCTCTGACAGTTTTTCCATCTTTTTTCTTCCTCCATCGATGACCATCTTTACGAAAATATCGAAGCGACTTTCGATCAAATAGAAACAAAGAACCAGCTGAACATTAAAAAACAGAAATCAGTTACAATCAGCATCAAGAGGAAGGACTACAGGGGAACAATAATCAACTAGAACTTTTGTCATCAAGTAACAGGTTCTGAAGTAAAATACATAGGCTGTTCGAACATGTCCCTCTAAAAAATGGAATTTCAAGTTAATATTGGTTCGTGGGACATGGCACCTTAAACAAGAAAGTCTCATAAAATTAGATATAAACTTTAGAAAACTAATGAAGCATTATGTCGAAGAAGTCACAAATGAGAAACAACAAATGTGTGACATGTTTATCCAATAAATATATATAATAACTGTACTAAAAAGAAAAATCACAACCTGGGGGCCTGAGAGGTGGCTCTGGAGTCAACGGGAACAACCGATAGTTAGAAAGTATTTCCAAAATCTCAGTTGGTCGAAGCCACCGGTGTTTAGCTTCCTGTAGTATCTTCTCTAGGTCTGCCAAATTTGCAAAGATAAATTACAAAAAGATCTTCAAGGTTTCAATGTTATAATAACATAAAAGTCAATAAAGAATGTAAAAGATACATGAAGTTGAAGTTTATCTTCAAGAAGTATCCATAACTCGCAATGGAACATGAATAGTTTTCCGTTTACCCAGCCAAAAGATACCCTTTTATTATGAATTTGCACCTTGTCTACTGAACAACTAAAATGCAGGAAACAACAAAGACAATAACTTTATTGTAAATACAGACTAAAATAATCAGGAGGACAAGAAGGAAATCAAAGGAGCAAGAGGAAGAGACCTAGAGGTTGTTTGGGGAGGTGTCGTCTACTAGTCTCAGCCATTTACAACAAACAAACAAACGAGCGAACAAAGCTTCATATACCCATCACACGCAATCTCTCAATTTATAATCTTGAGTACATGAAAACAGAAACGGAAATGAACCCAAATGGCAGAAACGAAAGCAGTGAAAGAGGCGGGGACATGGGTGAAGGAGAGAGGAAAAAAACGTGTTAAAGCCAAATAAAAAAGGTAAAAAAGAAAGAAAGAAGAAAGAGTGAAAATTTGATGAAAGTCAATATGGAACAGATTTGTGTCCACACTGTAATGCCAAATATAGAAACAGCAACATATATCTACGGCTCCTTCCTATTCCTACGTGGCATTTTCGTGTACTTGAAGCTTCGTACATGGTGGGTGGTGGGCCTGTAGGAGAATCTACTCTCCTTTGTTTTTTAAATAATAAAAAATTTATTAAGTTCTTTCCTTTGGATAAATATGATTTGCGCTGGGGCTGGGGTTTCTTTGTCAGGTGATTTTTTATGAGAAAAGGGTTCGTTGGCGTTCACTGATTCAGTGGGTGGAGCGAAAGATCCATTAGAGGGAAGAAGGTCTTCTTCTTCAAAAGATCACATCTTGCGCTAATTCAGGTATGGGTTTAAACTTGTCCTTCTCCTTCTTCTTCTTCAAAAGATCACATCTTTCATTTGTGTATATGATTGTAATACGATCGAGATTCAGCAAAATCATTTCTTTCTTTTACTAGCATAGCGTACCTTAGCGTATTCCAATTAGGAGGAGCTGGGATTTTGTGTACTTCATTTTGGATTTGGATGTTTTTTCTGCTTCGTCTAAGCACTGAATCGAATAAAATTGGGTTTCTCTGCTTCAGATGGATATCATATCACAATTACAAGAACAAGTGGATACAATTGCTTCCCTAACCTTTAATATGATTGGGACCCTACAAAGAGATGCTCCTCCTGTTCGTCTTTCTCCTGATTATCCTCAACCAACAGCTAACCCTCCTCCGGAGGACTTTGCGGACCAACCTAAGTTAATGAGTGCTGCTCTTGTTAAGGCTGCTAAGCAGGTACTTTATTGTTTCTTAACATAGATTCAGAGTTACTAAATGAAATCACAGTTGTCTCCAAACTCATCTTTTTGTTTATGTAGCTACTTGTAATGCGTAGGATTTATCAGGAACTTCGGTTCTGTGCAAGGTTTTGGCTTGTTGAATTGTTCCCAAATTCCTAGGAATGAACTTTCAATTTTCCAGTGTTAGAGTTTAGATCCTCCAAGCAAGCAAGCAACTATTTGTTTTGCATTCTTTTCTTTTAGTTTGATGCTCTTTTGACTGCACTTCCGTTGGCTGAGGGAGGTGAAGAAGCTCAGATGAAGAGGATTGCAGAACTAAAGGTATAGAGTGGACAGCTTCACTTAAACCTCAAGATTCCTGAACGTTAATGTATCCAATTTTCTCATCCTCCATCCAAATTCTTCAGGCTGAAAATGATGTTGTCGGGCAGGAGCTCCAGAGGCAACTTGAAGCAGCAGGTAAATCCTTTACAACCATTTGTGGTACTTCAGCTCATGAAGACTCGTGTTCTGTACAGAATTTAGCATGCCGTGTGTGAAAATTCTTCTAATGACTCACTGCACATTGTTCTTGGTGAGATTCTTAAAAAGTAAATCTTTTGTCTGCTTTATGATCGCAGAGAAAGAACTACAGCAGGTCCGGGGGCTGTTTAGCCAAGCAACAGATAATTGCTTGAACTTGAAGAAGCCTGATTGAAGTTTACATACACCTGAAGTTAGGAGGGATTGATTGGTGCAGAAAATAGCTGCAGAGAACCTAGTCCAAGGACTTGTCTAAGAACATTTCCAGCGATTGAGGAAGGGTTTTAGGATCAGAATTTGTAGTTGTTTGTGTATTAAATGCTGGTTCATCTTACGGGAATCACATGTCATAATAGATTCTTTTGAATGATATTTTCAATTGTTCCTTCGCTTTTTCTTTTTCTATTATCAAATTGAATGAACTGATGATCTTCAAAATTGTATTGTGGATTCAAAAGGGTAGTTTAGGATCAAGTCTGTTTATCACATTCACAGTACACAAATTACTTGTTCATATTCGCAGGATCAAGTCTCTTCCATCACTCTGAGTTGGAACATTTAAAATCTTGAAGAAAATGATCAATCGAATAAGATAAAGATGCGTTAAGAGCTAAAACTTGTAAATAATACTTGAATCAATTCCAGGTTTATTCAATTAAAAGTTTTAAAATTTATGTAAATTAATTAAATAATGATTTCTTTAGTTTTAATTAAATTAACAACAAAAAAGGAAAAAAAATAAATCAAAAGTGAAAGAAGAAGAGCAGCGAAGGAAACGGAAGTTGGAACTTGGTAGGAAGAAGTATCTTCACCTAACGATCAAACTTAGCTTCTGTAGCTTCATCTAGTTCGTTTCAAGAAAGAAAGATTCGAAAGTTTTAATCTTTATCATTAGTTTAATGAAAAATGTGGAATCTTTGCTTCGGTTGCCTTGAACGATGCATCAATTCCGATTTCTCCGACCACCGCTTTCTATTTTCTTATGGCCTCTCCGATTCTCCTCTCCCCTTCGGCTCCTCCGCGGTTGTCCAGGTCACTCGTCTCACTACATCCCTTCTCTCTCTCGTTCTTTTCTTATCAATACTATTGCTGCTCATGTGACTCTTCTGTTTTATGAATTGGATCAGATTTCCACTGGTAACGCAGAGAATTCGGCTTCATCTTCATCTTCTCAATTTATATTGGTTCAGCTTCTTGCTCGTCAAAGCAACTGCTTTACCAACTACGTGTAAGATCTTCTTCAGCTGCTTTTACTTTTAAGACTTCAGTTTTCAGTGGATGAGTCTGATCCTACAAGAACTTCATAGGAGACAAACCATTTTAATTCTTTTTTGTAAAATCACTGAAATGTTGTTCTACTGTTTTACAACACCGATTTTGGATTTTGATGCCTACAGAGTGCAGTTTGCTTGCTTGCTTCTTCTTCCTTTTTTCCCCCCCCCCCTCTAATAAGAATCTATGATTATAGAGTTAGATGAATGAATGCTCTGTTCTTCTCAACTCACTGCCCTTCCTTTCCACGAGAATTTACCTTTCTCAACTGAGCTTCGTTCATTCTTTGTGGCAGTAAACAATATATGCCAAAACATATTGAAAATGGTGACAATCAGGGAACACACGATGTAAACCAAGGTCTGATTGGGGCCAGAGATTTGAGTGCCTGCAAAAGTACAACACTTCTTTCTCTGGACCAGCCTTCTCATTTGATTAACGACAACAGTAAATCAACTGTAAATTGGATGGGATGTGAGAGTTCGTTGTGTACGCTTTCTAGCAGGTTCTCTTGTTTCAGAATCATTTCTGCATTGGCCCCATTTGCCCGTGTTGATGTTTGCTCCTACCATTTCTTTGAGAAACTTGTTTCTGAATTTTCCTCTGGTTGCCTAGAAGATCAAGTGTTGTGCTCACTTAATCTACTTACTGAAGGAAAAGCTTCAGGGAGAGAAAGTGTAAATTTTCTTCACCTTGTTGGCATACCGTCATTCAGCGCTAGTGCTATGCCAGGTAGCTTAAGGCATCCAAATATGGCTCCTATTCTTGGCTTGCTTAAATCTTCTGATTATGTTTATTCAGTGGTTCCCAAAACGCCTTATACCTTAGAAGGCATTCTGCACTATTGCCCCAATGCCCTTAAGTCTGAATGGCAAGCAAGGTTTTTGATATATCAGCTGCTGTCTGCCCTTGCTTACTTACATGGTTTGGGTGTTTCCCATGGCAATATATGCCCATCTAGTATAATGCTTACTCATTTATTCTGGGCCTGGCTCCCTATTTCTAACAAGCCTATATCACAACCTATTTTAAGTTTAAGAGACATTGAATTCAACATTCCTGCAACTTCTGCAAAGTTGGGTTGCTGTGCTGACCCGTGCCCTTCCCAAGGACTCTATGCTGATCTGAGTCTTTCCCCATATACAGATTGGGATTCTCAATTTGAAAAGTGGTGGAAGGGAGAATTAAGTAATTTTGAGTATCTACTCATCTTGAATAGATTAGCGGGGAGAAGGTGGGGGGATCACACATTTCACACAGTAATGCCATGGGTTATTGACTTCAGCACAAAACCAGAGGAAAGTTCTGATGCAGGGTGGCGTGATCTAAGCAAAAGCAAATGGCGGTTGGCTAAAGGAGATGAACAATTAGATTTTACCTATGCGTCATCTGAAATTCCACATCATATTTCAGATGAATGCCTTTCTGAATTAGCTGTCTGTAGTTACAAAGCTAGGAGGCTACCATTGAGTGTTCTCCGCAGGGCTGTTCGATCAGTTTATGAACCTAATGAGTATCCCTCTAGTATGCAAAGGCTGTACCAATGGACTCCTGATGAGTGCATCCCTGAGTTCTATTGCGACCCTCAAATCTTTTACTCTGTGCACTCTGGTATGACTGATTTGGCAGTACCATCATGGGTAGGAAGTCCAGAGGAGTTCATTAAATTACATCGAGATGCTTTAGAAAGTAAACTGGTCTCAAGTCAAATCCATAGTTGGATAGACATCACCTTTGGCTACAAGATGTCGGGGCAGGCAGCTGTTGAGGCCAAGAACGTTATGCTAGCATCATCAGAGGCCACAATCCCAAGATCAATGGGACGTCGTCAACTCTTCACTCGTCCACATCCTGTACGTCGAGGTGCTAAATCAGAAAAACACTATACCTCCTCTATTATGAATGAATGCCAAGTAAGTGAAGTACAGGGCACAAAACCAGTCCTACTTGAAACTGGTTTTCTGCAAGAATTGGAAGAAGCATCTGCATTCACTCAGCATGCCAAGCATTTGAGCCCTCGCTATTGCTATAATTTGGATGAACTTGTGAAGGACATCAGTTCTTCACAAGATTCAGTGAGTAGGTATTCTGAGGAAAGCTTAGTCAGTCCCTTGGAAATAAGCAGAAATTATGGGTTGCGATGTTATATTAATTCAAGCAATCTTCTTGAGAACATGGAAACAGAGGTTGAAGGTTCAATGGAATACCAAGAGTTATTATGTTGGATGCAGAAATCATGTAATTCAGGGACCCGCTCCTATGATATTTCGCAGGATATATTTTCTATTGGCTGTGTCTTAGCAGAACTTTATTTGAAGAAGCCACTTTTCAATTCGTCCTCATTGCATACATATCTTGACCTTGGCATCTTGCCTAGTTCAATACATGAACTTCCTCCTCAAACCAAGCTACTTGTTAAGGCCTGCATTCAGAAGGATTGGACAAGGTATTGCCTTTACTTATTATGCGGTTTGAGATAACTTGGTTGAAGAATGTGTTATTCAACACTTTCAATGAACTTCATTTCACAGCAATGTTATGGGCTATCCCATATTTGTTGTTTATGGCTGAACTATTTCTTTCCTTATCTCCTCCCCCTTACCTATTGAATTCTCTGTCCCTTTCCTTTTTCTGGATAATTAGGAGGCCATCCACCAAAAGCATTTTGGAATCTTGCTTTTTCCCCACAACAGTGAAGTCTTCCTACTTGTATGTTGCTCCACTCCAGCTTCTGGCAAAAGATGGATCTCGGCTCACTTATGCTGCAAACTTTGCAAAACAAGGTGCTTTAAAAGCAATGGGGACATTTGCAGCTGAAATGTGTGCCCCTTATTGTTTGCCCCTTGTAGTGAGACCTCAGTCAGATTCTGAAGCTGAATCTGCATATATCTTACTGAAAGAATTTATAAAATGTTTGACGCCCAAAGCAGTGAGGACATTAATCTTGCCTGCTATCCAGAAGATTCTACAGGCTAGTTATGAACCTTTTTATTTTCAGCTGCAGTATGTGCAACTTCCTTTGTTTGTTTCCTACTTATTAAAATATGTAATTGAGACTACAGGCTACTCACATCTTAAGGGACTTACTAAAATATGTAATTCAGACTACAGGCTACTCACATCTTAAGGTATCACTCCTCCAAGTCTCGTTTGTGCAAGAGATATGGAACCTCATTGGTAAACAAGCATATTTGGAAAAGTTGCATCCTTTAGTGATATCAAATCTACATGGAGTTCCTCATAAGACTTCGGCAATTGCTGCTTCTGTGCTGCTAATTGGCACAAGTGAAGAGCTTGGTATACCAATCACAGTGAATCAGGTTATCTCTTCTTTTTGTCAATGTGATTTGCTTATAGAATGCATGATCTCAAGAGGAACACACATATGCATACACAAATCAACCTCATTTTAGTTTCTTACGGTTTAACAAACAGATACTGTGTTCTGATCCAGACAATTTTACCATTGATTCGATGCTTTGGGAAAGGACTTTGCTCTGATGGAATTGATGCGCTGGTTAGAATTGGTATTCTCATTATTTGATTTGTTGGGATTAATGTCCATTTCTATATTGATGATCAGCTTACAAGCTACCTTTATGTCCATATTTCAGGTGGTCTTTTAGGGCAGAATTTTATTGTCAAACATATACTACCATTGCTTAAACAAGTTGTCCGTTCTTGCACTAGTCTTTCATATATGAATAAGCCCGAGCCAATTCAGAGCTGGAGTGGGTTAGCTTTGATTGATTGTCTAACAACATTGGATGGTCTAGTTGCCTTCTTGCCATTGGAGGTGGTTGTAAAAGAGTTGATTGAAGTATGGACATTCACCATGATTCCTATTTCAATTTTGTTGTCGGTTCTTTTGTAATCAAGCATGTATCTATTTTTTGTTCATGCAGGATAAAGGTTGCTTATATGTCATGGTTCTCATGCAGACCAACCTGGAAATTCCCGTGCTTCAGGTGGTCTAAATCTTGAGTAGTTACTCATGAATTCAATTCTGAATGTCATTACCTGTATCTTGTTCTGCTTTGAGATGGAACTTCCCTTTTTAATTGATCAGAAATGGTTGAAGAGGCAACATACTTGTGTAAATGACCCACTTGACATCCCTCTGGCTTACAAAAAGAGAGAGAGAGTACAATAAGGGTAAAAGAAAGGATGAATCTTTTCATATCTAAACTTGTGAATCTGCAGCTTCCACATGCATAATCCTCATTTGCATGGCATCGTTATTCATAGTTCACAAGTTGTTGCATGATGTCTGATTGTTCAGCATTGCTGACATTTCAGATCAGAGGCTTTTTAAACGTCCACAAACTTCACATTGTTAAGTTGGTGAACTTTATTTCATCTTTTGTAGCAAGTTTTTTTCTCTTTATTTGACACAAGTTGGATTGTCCTCATTTTTAGTGATGCAATTAGTTTACAAAAGACCTGTAACCAATGATATTCTATCGACCAGGTTGCTACTACTACTCTGATGGCAATTTGTCATAGAATTGGACCAGATTTGACAGCGTTACATGTTTTGCCACAACTTAAAGACCTTTTCGACGAGCTTGCGTTCTCTCAGGAAACTGGAAGTGGCTCTGGTTCCTTTGACAAAAACTTGAAGATCCCAAAGCCAAGGACGGATGGGGAGTTTCAAATTGAAAGCCGTATGGACCTTGTGTGGGTGCTAGTCATATTTATTCTTAAAACCCAACCTGAAACTTATGCTATCTCACGTATACTGCTAATTTTCACTATCTTTACATTTATATGTTTTGCCTTTTCTTTTTCTACCTTCAGGGTGCTTCTTTATCCCTCTTTTGCATCTCTTCTTGGTATAGAGAAACTTCGTCAGCGTTGTGCCACTTGGTTGCTTCTTGAACAATTTCTATTACGGTATCATAATTGGAAGGTATGCTGTCATCTTACTCCCAACACAAGCATAAACTAGATTGCCTTTGCACCACTTGCATTTGGATACATACACATTTTTTGACTCGATGTTTCTACACTTGTTATCATTCAGTGGGAATATACAGGAGAATCATCTCGAAGTGGATCAGACAATGTCACTGCAAAAAAGCCTGCTGTTAATAAGGCATCTTCATCGGAATACAATCCTGCTAAGCTTTTACTTAATGGGGTTGGCTGGTCAATTCCACAATCTCAACTGACTAGAGGTTCCAAAAACATGATGCCTCAGGGACGTTCTAACTCCTTTCACCAGATTCCTGTTGAGACCCACTTAGTGAGTTCAAATCTTTCAAATAGAGAACCCTGGTTTTGGTACCCTAGTTCTGCCCCGAGCTGGGATGGACCTGATTTTACTGGGCGTATTGGGAGTCTGAAAGATGAACCACCTTGGAAGATTAAAGCTTCTATCATATACTCGATTCGTGCACATCATGGAGCTTTAAGGTCTTTAGCCATTACCCGAGATGAGTGTACATTGTTCACTGCAGGTGTAGGACCAGGTTTCAAAGGAACTGTTCAAAAGTGGGAGCTCTCAAGAATAAATTGTACATCTGGCTATCATGGTCATGAGGAGGTTGGCGTCTCCTAATATTTCCAACTGCTTCCATATATTTATTAACTATGATATAGGAGCGCATGCGTTAATGCACAATGCATCACAGGCTTTGATTAAATGTGTAACGTGGTGGTAAAAATTGAAGGAGAGCTCTTGTTGTTCCTAATGTATACATGTGACTGGCTCATTTTAAGACTGATTCAGTGGTTATGCCTGATGAAAAACTTGACCTTTAAAGCATTTGTTTAATGTAGGTGTCACTTTGGAATTAGAAAAACTAGTAAACAACATTTTCTGGTTACCTTTTCAAATATAGCTGTTATCTATTGCAGGCTAATGGACTAATTCAAGTCCTAGATTTTCTATTTCGAGAGTACTGAAATTGTTACTTGGACATGCATAGTTAAATTGATTGTAAAGGTCTTTATTTTCACTAGGTATGCATTGGTGATAAATAGGCCTCTGATTGCTCACCAAATTTTCAGGCTGTAAATGACATTTGTGTATTATCATCTACTGGAAGGATGGCATCTTGTGATGGTACGATTCATGTTTGGAATAGCAGAACAGGAAAAGTAATATCAGTTTTTTCTGAACCCTCAGTCGATATTACGCATCTTGTGAGCCCTTCATCTTTTGCATCAAGGACTAGTATGGAACATCCCAACATGCTGAATGCTAACACGTTATCCAGTGGATTGTTAACTAGTGGTTTTGATGGAAGCTTATACACTTGTATGCACCACTTAGAGTTTGTTGAAAGGCTTGTTGTTGGTACTGGTAATGGTTCTCTCAGGTGAATTTCCACAAACCGGACATAATGTAGCAAAATGAGGGGAGGCACAGTGTTTAAACTGGAAATTTTTCTTTCAGGTTTATTGATGTTGCCCGAGGTGAAAAGCTTCATCTATGGAAGGGTGAATCTTTTGAATCTTCTTTCACTTCTCTTGTCTCTACCATATGCTCTTGTGGATCCGACTCAACTACAGCAGATGGAGCTTTTCCTTCACCATCTTGGATTGCAGCTGGATTTAGTTCTGGTCACTGCAGGTTGTTTGATTCAAGAAGTGGAAACGTTGTTGCCTTCTGGAGAGCTCATGATGGATATGTGACAAAGGTATCATTAAATTGCCAAACAGAATAACTGCATTAAATTTGATGGGGCATCCTTCTAACATTTCATGTGTACAGTTGGCTGCACCAGAGGAGCATTTGCTTGTTTCCAGCTCTCATGACAGGACTTTACGAATTTGGGACCTGCGAAGGTATTGTTAGAAAAACTTTAATTTGCGTATATAGTCTCACTTTAAGGGCAAGTAGTCCAGCATCTCAAATTTTCTTAATTACTACTTTCAGATTTCATTCTTACAACAATTGAAGCATCATTCGAATTGGATAAGTGGCTAACAATGTTTGCTTGTCTGTGGTTAATTGCTTGTTTCCCTACAAAACGACTCGTCAAGAGTATTTCACCTTAGTCAGCTTGGACAATTTCCTAACATCCTTTTCACCTTAGACATCAAACCTTGCTTCATTCATAAAAGGACTTTCTTCGCCTCTATTTATGAGTTGTCAATCAATATAGTCTTTCCCCATGTTCTGATTTGCCTAGAATTTGCAATCTAAAGTGCCAGGTTATATTATCTTTGCAGGAATTTCCCCCGACAGCCAATTGTCTACAAAGGTCATACAGATGCTATATCTGGTTTCTCTGTATGGGGTCAAGATGTGATTTCAATTTCCAGAAATAAAATTGGGCTTTCCACTCTGTCTTGGTCTTCAGAAGAGGTATGTTGTGAACATTTTTCTTTGTACATGTCCAACTCATGACTTGCATCAAAGACTTGAAAATTTTACCATACGCTCTTACCCTATCTATGATTTCCAGTGACATGATTAACACGAGTTTTTTTCTTCCGTGTACACTTATTATTTTTCTGTTCCGTTAAAGGGGCCACAATTACACCACAAATGAAGTGGAATTTGACAATGTAGAGGGCATTGAATGTTTGATGCCTTTGTCCACTGTGGATTAATGAGTTCATGATTTTTTTTTTATGTGTGGCAGGAAGGGCAGGGACAGATAAAACCGCAGAAGCTGTACGTGGCCGATCATGGAGGGAAAAACTTATCAATATTATCTAGCATAAGCATTCTGCCCTTCTCAAGGCTCTTTGTGGTTGGAAGTGAAGATGGTTACTTGAGAATTTGTTGTTAGACGATTGTGTATAGTTGAATATGATTTGTGGTGATGCTTTTGTTGTGATTTTTGTAGCTCTTAGTTTATTCTTATTGTCTGCTAGCAGAGATTTATGAGGATAGAAAGATGCTGATGAGCTGTGAAGTTGATGTAAGATTTGTAACAAGAGACTCATGGTAGGAAAATGTTCTGCAAAGCTAGTTAGGAATCTTTGTTTTTCTTTTCTTTGCATGCGTGATGCGTAAACCTCTGTAGAAGAACATTAGCTCAGGCTTGTCGTTGTAACACGAAAACGGGATGGTAGTACATGTATATATTTACTAGTTTGCTTTTCTTAAGCAAAACTAACGTTGACTTTGGTTCCTTTGAGTGGTCGCTAGTTCCACAGTTTAAGGAATCGATATCTACTCTTCCTTGCCGATCCAGTGATAAAATGTCAAAACTTTTTATATTACTATTCTAGCATTTATTTCTGGCCTTTCTTGAACTCGTGTATATGATATGACAAACTATCTGCACATGAAAAACCATTCACCTGTTATTGTTTGCATCTTAACTAGCTTTTTTCCTTCTTTTTATCTTAAAAACAGGTATGGTTCAGGGTGGTGTGTTCATGCTTTTCTCTTGCAGCTACTTGATGGTACAGTGCTTCAAGCTGACAACAAGGACTGGGAAGGTTTGTGTAAAGACATTTACCCGTTATGATGCCGGAAGTCAGGTTGTTCTAGCATGAGGTAAGGTTTAATTTGTCGTAGAATAGAGAGATTATGTTGTAACGATAACAAAATTAACGACATTACAGAAATGTGTTGCACAATCTCTGGTCAGCTTTTCTCAGGATGCCAATTGCATTTGCAGCTTTTAAGGTTAATGATTAGTATTTTGCAGATGATGAAGATGGCCTTTTTCTTTAGAATCAGATGACAAATATATTATTGACAATTAAATGCTCAAAACAGGCATTACTTGAGCATCTTATCTGTTTGTCTGCTATCAATTCCAATAAGATTTAAGTTACAGGCGTTCACATGATAGAAAACACCATAGAGATTACATGGACAGTGGTAAGCCAGGCAGATGTCAACGTAAACAACTGTACAGTAGAATGAAGGTAGACATCAGAGAGTCGGGATAAAGAATGATACAGACTAACCAAAGGTTTTCTCAGTGCTGTAGCACATGTAAAGAAATCCGTCATCATCCTTATAAGATTCATAAATCGAGTCCATTTGACTTGCTGAGATAAACGTGAAATGCGAGTTTAAGAGCTAAGAAATATATCAAGGAAATTGTTTGTTTGAACTGCATTACAAGGTTATAGGAACTGGAAAAGTATTGGTACCTGTTTGAGGCAAAGTGTTTTTCACAAATACAAACAAAGCTTTTCCAGGAGTCAAATGCAGCCTGCCACTTAGCATATGGATGAATTGTCCTACTGTCATGTCTCGGGGAACAAGGTATCTGTGTGTAATACAGGAAATTCAAAGTAAAAATGGCATCCTCTTAACCGGAAGAGAGAGGAAAAAAGCAGGCATGTCTAAGAGCAATCATCAGTAATTTGATTTTCAAACACCAATTTAGTCAGATGTCTCAAGTTCATTACAGTACCGAACCACTATAAACAATGGAAGTTATTCACACAAGTCTTCTCAATGTAATAACAACTGATACTCTGATGACTAATATGGATAAGAACCAGAGAGATAGATAAGTAATAACCGAAAAAAGTATCATCATAGCTGAACAAGGGATCAGACGCGCGATTAGAATCATTGAGATCAGAAACAAAGATGTGCTACTTTAAGAAGGAAGGTTAAGTTGATTACAAATTTTAGAAGAAGAAGAAAATTTTGCATTGGATAATGAGACTAGGACCTACTTTTTCTTCTCGATTTCTGGCAGGTCTGCTTTCGAATATCTTTCAATAATAACCTGAAAAGAGGAATAAAAAGGAATCAGATTTAGTTCTGACGAGCCAGAGAAGGTTTGCAGAGACAAATTGTTTGATAACTGGGTGTAAACATCTTGCATTTGGCCTCCGGAAACCTATATTTTATTTTGATGAGGTTTCAAAGCATCCACTACTTCAGCCTTAACCGTTGTTTTGAAGCGAAAACAGGTTGTAACAGGAGATTGTATCCAACGGCTTAAGTGATACAGTGCATCTGTTGCCCTCCATTTCGAGTTTGAACGGTAACATTCAGCAATAACGATAGTTATGTCTGTTGGCCGCAGCAACCACGAGTTCCTTATTCAACTTATACACATACTATCGTTTTGATTCCCAAGAAAACAATAATCCCAGGCAGAAAAACTTCGTCTTGCCAACTTATGCGCCGCTAAGAGAATCGATGGACATCCAGAAAGTTATCTTTTGACACACAATATACATGAGAAAATGATGTATTACTTCATTTTCCAGTTTCAACAGTTGCATTCAATAGATAAGAGATGACTCCTAATTGTAATAGGCTGAACATCAAACCAGACCTGATGAATATCGTGTTTCAGACATGATCACTGCATATGCTTAATTGAAAGTTGAAACACTCGACCAGAGACAGATTCTCGCAAAATCTAATGCAAACGGACAAATTATTGACATGGGGGGACAAACTCTGTTTCTTTATACAGGGACATTTAACAGGAGCTCCGGAATATAAGAAATGCAAGTGTAAATGAAGAACTTACAGGAACTCGATCTGGGTATTTCTTGATTATCTTGTTAGATTCTTGGAGTCGCTCATCTACACCATAACCATAGACGTTAAATGTAAACAAATATATATGATCTCTAACGTCGGGTGGCTTATTGCCAAAGAAAGTAGCAGAAAGCAATGAAAGCAACAAACTTGGAGATGTAAGACCAACCAAAAGCGAACTCCTGCTTGAAAGACTCAACCTTGCCCATGGATTGACGGTGTCGGTGTCTAAAGGGAAAAAAGAGAAGAAGTTGAAAAGATGGAAAGGAGACGTTTATGGTGTTGTGGGTATTCGTTATAATTACTTGGAGACGAGTTGAAAACGAGGGTGCGTAGACATATTTGAGACAGCTACAGGAGCTTGATTGTCGTGTAAGTTTGTTACGGAAAATACTAGGACAACTCACACCATCCTTCCGCTTCCATCTCACATCACATGGCCTTGCCAGGTTCTTCAATGGGCTTCCATGGATTCTTGCGAGATACGCGCTTTAGCCCATGCCCTTATTCTTGAATTCAGCCTGCCGATTCCTTTCTTTCTTGGGCTTCGCTTTCAATCTCAAAGTCGAGGCTTTTGTCGTAGTTAAGATAAACTCTCACCTTCTTTCACCATGACAAAGCAATAATTTTGGTTGAGATGTATCTTCTGCCAAAAGATTGAAGGTGTGGCAGGGATAGGATAGGACAGCTCGATTCTTGTCCATGCCCATGGGAAATTATCACATATGTGGTTAGACAAGGGGACAAAGTTTATATTTATAAGCTACTGTCCGTTTGAATGAAGCTGCCATGTGTTTCTTTGCTGGACAGGAAAATGAAGAAAATTTCATGGCTTCAGGATTACCATTCACTTGCTCCTCCTGAATCCTGAATGATCATTAGAACATTGACAGGACAGGACAGGAGGTTCACAACTTCATTCTAGTAATGACAATCTAAAATGTTATGGTTGTAATAGCAGGAAAAGGACATCCAAACATTATTGTAGGCCCTGGGTTTAAGGCATGCACATGATGTTCGATAATTCAACCTTCAATTCAAAGAAGAAATATCTTAGATTCTAAGTTAAATTCTGAAAATATTTCATTTTTATAAAAACCTGAAACAAACAGAAGACATAATGGGCAGGGACGGAGCCACATGTAGCATTGAGGAGCCCAAGGTTTTTAAATTATATATATATAAATAAAAACAGAATTATTTAAGAATTAGTGATATATTAGCCTCTTTAAAATTTAAAAAAATTAAAATTCGAGCCGCCAAGTTTTCCGTCGCTGATAATGGACTTGGAAATTACTTAGAAAGAGGTGGCTGAGTCTAAAGAGCTGAGTTGGTGGACATGACTCAATCTGTGGAAAGGTAAATGGTCAAAAACTCCGACCAACTCTAGCTGTCGCCAAGTCAAGTGCGGTGGTGGCGCTCCATCATCATATTCACTACAAGTTGGTTGGTGAGATTGAGATTATTAGTTTATTATTATTAATATTACATACGCGTCTCATCTCTATCTCAGCCAGCCACCGTCACCGACTGCCTCCACGATTTTTGACCTCTGATCAGCGGTCCAGATTCAACTCATGTCATGTTAAAACACCACGTGCCCTCTTTTTCACTCTCTCGCTATATATACGATCGTTCTCGCTTCTACTGCCACACCATCGGGTCTCCTCTTCACTTCTTCTTTTGAGTGGAAAGAGACCTTAATTCTGTACTTTTTTACCACCTATCTAAGGTTCTCCTTCATCTTCTTCCTTTGCTCTCCTTCTAGTTTTGTTCCTACTTGGTTGGTTCTTGTTTCCATTTGTTGCTTTCTGCTCCTGGTTAGTTCTGCTCCTGCTTTACTTGCTTCTTTGTGGTCTAGATGTGAGCAAGTCCGTAACTTGCTATGTGCAGGTTTATTCATGTTGTGTTTATCATTTTTGCTTGTTTGTGATCTATGTTCGGTGATGTATTGATTATGGTTGTTCATGTTCTTCTACTGATTTTAGCTTTAGATCTAAACGTAAATCACTTGTACTTATTCAACTTCCTTGCTGCTTCCATTCTCCAACTTCTCAACGAATCTAGCAAAGATTCAATCTTTTTATTCTCTTGAGTTGCAAAGTTTAATCTTTTCCTTTTTGAAGTGTAAAGTTTCAGTCTCTCTTTTTGAAGTGCGTTGTGCAATAACATGCATCGTCTTTGGAGGAACTGGTTATTTTGATTGGTCTTGTGATGGTGATTTTTTATGTCGTGTTTCAGCTTGAAAGAAATGGAGACCTTTCTATTCACCTCCGAATCTGTGAACGAGGGACACCCAGACAAGCTGTGCGACCAGATCTCTGATGCAGTACTAGACGCTTGCTTGGAACAGGACCCTGACAGTAAGGTGGCTTGCGAGACATGCACCAAGACCAACATGGTCATGGTTTTCGGAGAGATCACCACCAAGGCTAATGTGGACTATGAGGAGATTGTGCGTGACACTTGCCGCTCAATTGGTTTCACATCTGATGATGTTGGTCTTGATGCAGACAATTGCAAGGTTCTTGTGAACATTGAGCAACAGAGCCCTGATATTGCTCAGGGTGTCCACGGTCACTTAACTAAGCAACCTGAGGAGATTGGTGCTGGTGATCAAGGCCACATGTTTGGCTATGCCACCGATGAGACCCCTGAGCTTATGCCCTTGAGTCATGTTCTTGCTACCAAGCTTGGTTCTCGACTTACCGAGGTCCGGAAGAATGGTACTTGTCCATGGTTGAGGCCTGATGGCAAAACTCAGGTTACTGTTGAGTATTACAATGAAAATGGTGCGATGGTTCCTGTTCGTGTCCACACTGTACTCATCTCCACACAACATGACGAGACAGTCACCAATGATGAAATTGCTGCTGATTTGAAGGAGCATGTGATCAAGTCTGTCATTCCTGAGAAGTACTTGGATGAGAAGACCATCTTCCATCTCAACCCTTCAGGCCGCTTTGTCATTGGTGGTCCTCACGGTGATGCTGGTCTCACCGGTCGCAAGATCATCATTGACACGTATGGAGGATGGGGTGCTCATGGTGGTGGTGCCTTCTCCGGAAAGGACCCAACCAAGGTGGATAGGAGTGGAGCCTACATAGTTAGACAGGCCGCAAAGAGTGTTGTGGCCAGTGGACTAGCAAGGAGGTGCATTGTTCAGGTTTCTTATGCAATTGGTGTTCCCGAGCCACTGTCTGTGTTTGTAGACACATATGGTACTGGAAAAATTCCCGACAAGGATATCCTCAAGATTGTGAAAGAGAACTTTGACTTCAGGCCTGGTATGATTTCCATCAATCTTGACCTCAGGAGAGGTGGCAATGGCCGATTCTTGAAGACTGCTGCGTATGGGCACTTTGGCAGGGATGATGCTGACTTCACATGGGAGTTGGTGAAACCCCTCAGGTGGGACAAGGTCCAAGCTTAATTAATGTCGAAACTATATGGCATTAATATGAAGCTAGCTTCTTCTATCTGTCTAAAACAAGTTCTCATTTTAATTGTTCTTTAAGTTCTCATGTTATTTAAAAGATGGAAAAATTTGTATTCTGAGGGAAGGACAGATGAGAAAGATGATGTATTCAATAAGTTGTTTCTTCCTCTCAGGAAGAGCTAATAATAGGGAGTAAAGAGAAGCATTCATTCACACCAGAACTTCAAGAAGTGAATTTTGGTATCTCTCTGTATTCATTAAAAGAATCAATCTGTTTCCGTTTCTGTTTCAATGGTATGATAATGATATAATGAGTTATAAATTGCAGAAAGAAATTTTGGTATCTCTCTGTATTCATTAAAAGAATCAATCTGTTTCTGTTTCTGTTTCAATGGTATGATAACGATATAATGAGTTATAAATTGCAGAAAGGACTTAATGTTCTATTTATAAATATTTTCCCACATTGCAGACAAACATCATCCAGCCGAAGTTGCTCTGTATTACTTCTGTAAAGTGGTATAATTATGGCCACAGGCTGGCAATTCAATCATAATCCATCTAGAGGCACTTGCATAGTATTTACCTTCTCTGGAAATTCAGTTTTCCTATGAAATAGGCAAAAAGAGAAGCAGTAATGACAGGGAAGATGATAAGTACCGAAGCAACAATACCCAAGAAGTCATGGTGAAACCCAAAGTAATCTTTTAGGAAATCAGCAATGGTTGTTGTCTGGCCAAAAGCTGTCATCTTTTTGTTTATGTCACCATATTGAGAGGTAAGCGCCCCATTGATTGCCCATGATGTTGGACTCAGATAATATAACCAAAGCCACCAGCTAGGAATACGCTGCAACAACCAACAATTCATTCTAGTGTAAGCCTTTCATTTCTCACCATCTCACAATGGCAAAAAGAAAGAAATGTGAAAATTTTCCTGAATCTGAAGACTAGGCAGGATGCTGAACAAAATCAAACCTACTGGTTCTTAGGATTCCTGAATGTGGTACTATTTGCATAAATGTGGTACCATTTGCATACTTAGTTTCAGGGTTGAAAACAGAAAAACTGCAGGGAATTTGGTCACTCATCACCAAAACAGCGGAATTGCAAACAAGGATGACAATAAACTTCTTCTTAATGAAAAATGATAGGTTTCTTTGTTTGTCAACTTACAGGTTTAGGTACAAAGAAGCCGCAAAACAAGTTCAGGATTGTGTATACTGATGATGACAAAATGAAAGCCACTTGGATATTTGGTGTAACTGATACTAGCAGCATTCCAATGTAGTTGAAGCTTAGTAATGTGCAGAACATCACGTAGAACGACCAGAATATCTTATAGGCAGATAACTGGTAACCGATCATAGGATATGCGATGATCACGTATATTATTGCCTGAGTGATCAAATATGGAACCTCAACTAGAACCTAAGAAATAAATAGCCACGAGTCAAGAAAGACACCAAGGTTAGATATATATCTGATTCCTGAATGAGACTCTCTTATGACTTGAAAGGCCCAGGATAAAGATGACAGAACTGAAACAAAACATTGCAAGTCCTAACCTGTGCAAAAGAATATGCCCAAGAGGAATACATTCCTGCAAATCTCTCCCTGTAAAGAACAGTCCGTTCCATTGCTACAAATGGTACAATATTAGAGCAATTGTTTATGCCATAAAAGATCATTGCAGTGTATGTTACTCCAGAAATGTTAAACAAGTCTTGCTGGTTCCGACTACAGGAGGAAAAACAGCTAAACGTTATAAAGATTCTAGGACTTTGTAAGTTGTGAAAACATGGAAAACAACGTAAGGACTTACATTTTTGTTCCTTGTCGCCAGAAAAGTAGGCCAAACAGAATGGAGGTGGCTGCAACGTAGGCAAGGCGCATCAGATTGTGTGAAGGATTTCTCCAGTAGGACAAGTTCTGTTTCCACAAGCAAGTTTTCAATTGCTCCCATCCGTTCTGTGAAAAACGAGTGGGAAACTGCAATGGTGTAGAATCAGGAGTTGGTGAACTTAGTTGCTTGATCAACTCTTGGTTCTCCCTGTAGCAGCACACAGAATAGGTCAGGAACTATGACCACATACTTAGACAGGCATAAGATTATTAATTGGAAATGATAGAAACATTTTTGTCAATACTCGGTTAACTTAGAGCTTGATGTTGCTTACTCATACAAGGTGGACCGTCGATATATTTGTCCAAAATCTACACCAAGTTCAGCCTCTGCTGACATAGAGGTGACCTCCAGCATCCATGTTGCTGGATTATAGTTGTCTTTAATCTTTGGAACCCCAGGAATACTCTATGCAATGAGTTGGAACACCATAGTTAGATAATATTCGTGGAAGATTAGATGTGGAAAGGCACCAATCAAGATAAATATGAGCTTTAATCCTGACCTCAAAATACTCGATCACTCTGCTGGAGTGCTGACCCAATGGCCCCGCATAGATAATGCGGCCACCGACTTTCATCAGAATCAGCTGGATTAAGAAATAATATGCATCAGATAAATATCGATTTACTGTTTCTGAAATGCACTGGGTGTAAGAAACCAGGTTAAACACGATTTTCCTATTCCTTTTCATCCAAGCTTTGTGAGTGCAAATTTAAAGAGAAAATGATTGTAGGTTGGATACTTCATTTTCTTTCTTTAAAATGTCAACTTCTTTTCTGCTGATTTTCTTATCTTTATCCTACAAATTCTAGAAAAGAAATAATCTTTTGAAGATTAGGTAAGAGTTCAGTAGATGGTGATTCATATAATTTCAACATCCGTTCATCCTCTCCTGATATGCCTATACTAGCAAAAACGGGTCTTCATGCTTGCCAGTGATATTAATTCTAACAAATGGAATAGTTTGGCATCGGATGACATATTGAATGGCTTCTGTTCTTATGATTACCAGAAAGAAAATTAAAGGTACCAACAATATTTACCTCATCAAATGCCTCAAAGATATCAATACTGGGTTGATGGATGGTGCAAACAACTGTTCTTCCTGTTTCAACTATGTTCTTCACTGCTCTCATGACAATTGCTGCTGCTCTTGCATCTAAACCTGTAGTAGGTTCATCCATAAATATGAAAGATGGATTCGCAACAAGCTCCACAGCAATAGTTAGTCGTTTGCGCTGCTCAGTAGATAAGCCATCAGTCCCAGACACGCCAACTAAGGAATCTTTAATTCCATCTAGCTCAATAGTTTCAAGGACTTCATTCACAAACTCCTGGAAGAAAATTACCAGGAAGTTTTGGACTTCAATGCAACACTTGGTCTTCAACATTGAAAATATAAAGATATTGTAGTTTCTATTGTCTAAGAACAACATACAGATTTAGTTTTCGAATCAAGCTCAGACGGGAGCCGCAACCAAGCGGAAAAAATGACAGATTCTTGAACTGTAACTAGAGGGGAGTGTATGTCTGTTTGCTCACAGTAGCCAGATATTCTAGCAAATGTGTCCTGAACCTTGGGGTATCCACTAATTCTGATATCTCCTTCAATAATACCTCCAGTTTTCCTGCCAGAAAGAACATCCATAAGAGTTGTCTTCCCAGCTCCACTAACTCCCATCAGTGCTGTTAGAATTCCAGGTCTAAAAACACCGTTAACGTCAGAGAGAAGCTGGAGCTTCTTCCCTTCAAAACCTCGTTTTTGCATTTCCTGAAAAAATGCAAATTGAAAGTCAGTTGACATAAGTTGTTGGAAGTTTTCTGATGATAACAAGAAAATGACTCTATTTTGTTACAATTACCACAGGGGTGTCAACATAGTACTGCACTTCCTGAAATGTCACAACATGGGGCTCAAAAGGTAGAACCATCCTTCCTGCAAAATTGTACATAGCAACCATTAAATGGGCAAGATAATGACCTTATGCCTGATCTCCATCATTACAAGTTCCATGTAGAGTCATCAGCTTCTTTACGAATAATTTTTACCACACGAAACTCCATCACCTAATAGAGATAAACTCACCCGTTGTAGATCCTATAGTAGAATTAGGATGATCTCGAGGTGTTGTCTTTTCTTTGTCAAAAACAATTCCAGTATCTTTTTTCCCCTTCAGCTGATTGTACTTCTCAAAAGAAATAATAGCTCGAGAGTTTCCTGGAGCTGATTGAGCATTACCATAAGCATTAGAATACTGTCTTTCAGAAAGAAGTACTGAGTAGTGAACGTGCTTACGTTTCACAAAGGTCAAGGCCAAAGTAAAACCAATGTTGAAAAGCACTGTAAATCCAATTAAGACAACAGCTGATATCCAATAAAGATGAGCATCAAAGTTCAATCCACGAGCTTCTAGCAATTGGTGCCCTACCGTTGTGTTATCAGACACAATCTGTATGTGTGAACAAAATCACAAAGTAAATCAGTTCTGCCGCATATAAGAAGCAACTCTGAAATTTTGTTTTTGGAAATGATAATGGGAAAGGAAAGTCAAGTGACTGAAAATTTTTAAAAGTATTCATAAACTTTATTTCATTCTCTAACTTCATACAAATTCTAAAAAGATGGACTTGTAGCTTACAAATTGGGTGAAAAAGAAAGTTTCCAGGAGATGAATATTCTACCTTTTGCCACCGGGGAGCAAGAAATTCGTTCACCGTCAAGCCTATCTCCCCATAAGTCACGGGATTGATCCAAAATCCCCATGCTAACCAAACAGGCATGGAGGCTGCAATGTAATAGAACAAACTGCTCACTCATGTTATCTGAAAATATTTATGGAAAGATCACTATAGGAGCAATAGGATACTTACGTTTTTGGATAATGAAGCCACCAAATATTAAAACAAGCAGTATAGAGATGGTTCCTGCAGTCAATGAAGAAACTGCAGATTGGAAGAGGGAGCCAAGAAAACGAAACATGGATATCGATGTCATGTGTATCAGAAAGAGTATCAGAAATTGGCTGAAGAACCTGAAAGAAACAGTAGAGATGAAATGAATTATAAATCAGGAATAACTGTAGTAAACTGCAGTTTTTATAAGCCAATCTTGAACTCATCTGTATCTTACCTTCCAACCTCAGGACTGTAACCTATTACATAGTAAGTAAGTGATGTCCAAACAAGAGATTCCAAGAAGGAAAGTGGCGCTTTAAGCAGAGCAGCAGGAATTGCATAAGCCCATGCAGGGTAAAAGCAGAACTCTCTGTGTTTATGGAAAACTGCAAGTCTTGAGATGGTCATTTGCAGTTCTGGAAATCCATCAACTACCAATATAACTAGTGCAAAAAATAAGCCTCCCATGTAATAATTCCCATGGATCACATCAATAGACATTCTTGTGCGCAGCAGAACTGTCATGGTGATTGAAGCAACTATCACTAGCTGCAGGAGAGGCAGAAAGTAGAAATGTTTTCAGGGCAAGGAACATACAGACATAAAACTTCTGATAAGCATACAGGAAGTTACCTGTGATGATTTGAACACATATGTAAATGAATTCCTTTTCATTAGAAGAAGTTCCCTCTTTGTGCAGGCTTTGAGCAGCTCCCATTTTGACAATGAATATCTTTTGAAAGCCAAGTTACTCATGTTCCTAGCAGGTTTGTCAAATGGCTTAGAAAGCTCCTCCTCTAACTTTTGCCCAAACCAACATTCTCTGAATTTCTTCATGAATTCGTCAACCGAAACATAACTATAAGGCTGTTCTGCACGGTACCAATATTGTCCTTGATCTTTTCTAGATATTACCTGGAGATTAGAACAGTAAGACAACTCCAATTTCTTGTTTAGTAATGATCTCTGTTTGTGATGTGAAATCCACCAACTTACCTCCTGAAGGAAGTCTGCAACTGCTTTTCTTTGAGGACATCTAAACCCGCAATCCTCAAAGAATGTACAGATGTTAGAGCGCGGACCATTGTAAATGACCTTCCCTTCTGCCATCAGAATGATATCATCAAAGAGTTCAAAGGTCTCTGGTGCTGGCTGAAGGAGTGCAATCAATGCTGTGGCATCAGTTAAGTGCACCCAATGCTGCAGACAGGCTACAATCTGGAATGTGGTGGAACTGTCTAAGCCATTGGATATTTCATCCATAAATAGAGCTTTACTGGGTCCTACAATCATCTCTCCTGTATAAACATAAGATAAAGCTCTTAGAAGAAGATAAAGTTCAAGAAGGTAGGCTGGACTGGTAAACAGGTTCATGCTTGGTTGTTACTCCTCAGATATATAGAGAAATACAGAAGAAATAAAAGAATTCTGAAACTGGAAATCATATTGAAGTTAAGCACTTTAATGGAAATGATTTCTCAAGAACCCTGAAATCTGCTCTTAACTAGGAGAGTCCCTTTTCTTATATATGCTACCTGTAGTCAACCGTTTCTTCTGACCCCCGGAGATGCCTCTTCTCATGACATCTCCGACAAGTGTATCGGCACAAATATCAAGTCCTAGAATCTGAAAGAATCAAGAAAAAGAATAACAAATATTGCCAACCATGTACCAAATCTGAATTAAAAAAACACTTGAAAGATTCAAACATTAAATAATAAACAATTAAAGTACCTTCAAGATGTAATCCGTCTGAAGGGTACTTTCCAGACCCTCAACAGATATTGCCTGCATTATAACCTTCCAGTCATGGTGACAAATGGTTGTGAATTCACATAATTGCTAAAATGAGAGACTCATAATGGAGGAAAAGCTTTTCATTATTCTAGTAATCAAAGCTCTTTTTATAACTTCAGAATCATTGTTTTAAACATCAAACCTTGTTAAAAGTTAGTTCATGCTATTTTAGTTTTCTCAGCACAAGTAGAGAAAACTGAACTTTGCAGAAAAATCATTACAAACATTTTTTAGGGGACAAAGAAGTACGATGAGGGCTCAAAATATCATACTTTTTGAAGTTCTGGAATTCCCAGTTGGTGAATGTATTATTACCTTCATGTAAGCATCAACATCAGGTTCTGGGATTATCCCTTCTTGCTTTTCCCTCTTAATGACTTCCTTCATAATCTCTTTTACACAAAGGAAAAAAATCAAAAGTGATAATCATTGTATCAAGAGAAAGTTGCACTCGAGAAATGCTTAATTTTGAGATACAACTAAATTCTATAGTCCTAACATTTCAATTTCATCCTAACTTATGATCAAAACTACGTAGGCCATACAGTTTGAAATGCACATATATGTGAACCTCAACCAAGTTGATTAACAAATTAATTGGAAACTAACATAAGCGTATAAAATATCTGAGAAGAAGAAAGAACAAGAGCTGAGAAGGATCTACGCTAAAGTGTTTCTTAATGTGTTCATTTTGCTTCAAATGAAAACATAATGGTTTCCTTGAAACTCATAGCGAGTAGGGGGAATGGTTCTTAGCATCTCTAAAACTGAAATTGACAAATTCTGCACTAAGCATACTTACCGGCTCGGTTTCCTATACCCTGACACCATGCCGAGAAATCAATTGTTTCCCTGACTGTCGTCTCAGGAATGTGAAGGTCATATTGGCTTATATAAACAGAGGTTTTCTGAGGAACAAACTCATCCATTTGGTAACCATTGTAAGATATTTCCCCAGAAACCTGTAGAACAAACATAGCGAACCATATACGAGTCTCAAGACAGGAAAAGATCTTTAGAAAATGGCTGTCAAGCAAAGAATAAGTCATAGTTTTTAGTAACAAACGATACGCTGATGGGCATATAGTTTTTTAGTGAAAGAATAGATCTTCACGTGAATCCTTTGACAGCCATAGAACAAAATGTATTATGCAATAAACGTCACCAACTTGTGGAAGCATTAAAAAACCTTCAAAGAATGGCTTAGTTTCCCAGAAAGCGCCAATAACATAGTGGTTTTGCCACTCCCTGGAGGGCCAAGCAATAAAGTCATCCTGCAAAATGAATCATTTAATGTAAGTGAATTTACTTTTCAAAACGTTTCCGTCATTTCTCTACCATGTAAGTACACTGGTCTGGCTTATTAGGAAAAAGGGTAACCTGCAGCTATGCCAATTGAGTGATTAATCAAACTCATAAAAGCTAGCAAAATTTGAAGACTACCTTCCAGGCTTGATAGAACCACTGACGTCCTCTAGAATAGTTATCTTGGCTTTTTCTTCAGAAAACGGCAGATTGAAGAACCCCTGCCACAGGAAGAAAGCTCAAAGTGATTGTGAAAATTTGAGCTGTATAGATCACCATAAGAAGTCAACAGACTTAAAAACACAGCTCGGTGACAAACAAGACAAGGGCATTGATCAATGTTTCGGAAATTATTCATAGAGCTAACCTTCTGGATTGAAAAAAGAAAAAACAATTTATTCAAGTGGAACCCTGCAAGTTTCCTTCTTGGAAGAACTAATCTAGAGAGAGCATTAACATTGCATGCAGGTACTTACCGAACAAATATTCTTTGCGGTGTTCCAAAGAGTAGGGAGAGGCTTGCCATGAACTAGTTGACACTCTGCTTGAACACTAAGATTTTTGTATCTTACTTCCACAGTGGGCAATTTTACACCAACTCTGCAAATAATCGTTGGTTAAACTTGACAGATCCTAAATTTATGTGCATACATTTATGAAGGCTTGAACTATGCGCATATCATTCAGATCATTACTTATCAATTCTGTTCCTAATTTTCTGCAATAATCTCAGGTTGTCAATTTCGATGTGTTTGATAAGTTTCTCTATCAACATATGACGATCTTGAGCTCCAAGTTCAGCAACGTTAACTATTCTTTTCCCACTTGCATTTCCAATTCCAGCTGTTCCATCTTTCCCTTCAAATAATGCAGTTGTAATACGTTCAAAAGTTGGCAACCTCTCAACAGCTTCCCACTGCGAGCGATCTTCATCATCTACTACATTACTATGGTGACCAGAGACTACACTTGAGACACTGCGAAAACTACTTGACACATTAGCCCTAAAAGAGGACCTGATGCTTCTTCCAAGCTCAGCCAACTCGACCCTTAGTGACTCAATCCTATCGGGGCCAGCCAGCTGGGCCATTGTAGGATTCACAGGTTGGAAGGTTTAGAGACAGACAATGGGTCTTGAGCATGTATATACATATGGAGATGCACATATTTAGTTAATCATTTGATTGAGTTTCAAGTAAGATAAAAGAGATTAAAAACAAAAGAGATGAAACCTGCAGTGGATGAGGTAATGCAATGCGTCATCTTATTGGCAGCTGAATATTGAATGAAAAAGTCAAACGAGATTGCTGATGTTCGATAATGTCGTGACCTATCTTCTTACACATCTTGCTGATTATGTGCTTTTTCTTTTCTTGTTTCAGTTTGATTCTTGAAGACTAGGAAGATAACAAACATCAAACGAACTGTTCATGAGTCATAACAGATAAAAGTTGATGGCCTTGACTTTCTTGAACACACTGAAAATATGGTAAGTCAGCTTCTTCATATGACTTTTTCTCTAAATAACACTTGGAACTCGGGAGGTTTCCGAGTACTAATAAGAACTTAAACTGGATTTGTTTTATGCAGTATCAATTCTAGTCATCACAGCAGACCAGACGATTGTATATTTTAATCTGAAAGTCGAGACACTTATGGAAAGTGAGATTCTTAATGAGATTTGAGGAGCTATAAAATATGTAATTTCTTTCTTCCAAGTTGTTTGATTGATGATGATAAATCAACTGATAATTTCCCTTGAGGAAAACCACAGAAAAATCAGAGAGAAGAGGTGCTAGTTGTAGCAATTCGTAACTTTTATTCTTCCGGTTGCTTTTGCAGAAACACAGATACCTGAATGCTTAGGGCAATTAATGACTAAATTAATTGATTTTGACAACTATTCCTTAAACGAAAGATGATCACAACAACAGCTGTAATGTACATGGAACTTCGCATCTCAGTTCCTGGTTTTAAGATGGGCATTCAGGAAGAGGGCGGTTGAAATTATCATCTATCCCGTCAACTTGGTTAAAAAAAAAGACAGCTGATTCAACTGGTCCAGTCCAACATCCAATCACCAACCCATTTCAAAAGATTATGAATTGCTGGAGGTGAAATTAGCAGTTTTGATTTTAGATCATCCATCAGCAATCAACAGCAGTCCAGTTAGTATCCTACTCTTTTGCAGAGCCATTGGCAATCATTTCCTGTTTCTCCAGCTCCAAGTAATAGATCTTGTCATTCATCCCTTCTTTTCTATACGCCTCCACCATGATACTAAAAGTTCTGGAATCTGGTTGGCATTGCACATCTTTCATCCGCTTATATACCCTCTCCATCTCCATTAAATCATCCGCCTTGGCACAGGCAGAAATAACAGAATTATAGAACGAGGTATTCTCAGGTATCTCAAACTTTCCAGCCAACTGGACACAGCTGATAACCTTATGGAACATACCTGCATTTGCATATCCATTGATAAGGCAACAGAATGTTTTGGTGTCTGCCCTCATATCCTCTGTACGCATCTGATTGAATGTCAACTCCATGTTTTTTGCATCGCCAGCATCCGCAAAAGCCTCAATAACATTGTTGAAAGTCGAGGTTGTCCATGGAAACTGAACCTTGCGCATGTACTCCATTACGGATGACATCTTATCGTACATTCGCTTCTTTCCATAAGCACCAATCAGAATATTAAAGGTCCGAGTCTCAGGCTCAACTCCGAAGCTTCTGAACTTCTCGTACCATCTTTCCATCAAATCAATCTGACCCTTGTTACCAAACACACTGAGTATAATGTTCATCGTCCAAACGTCAGGCTTACAAGTTGTGCTCTCTAGCATACTAGACAGCACCTTTTCCATTTCATCATACATTCCAGCCTTCCCATATCCGCTCAAAACCACGTTTTGTGTAACCGTGTTTGGAGAAATCAGTCTATCATCCATTTCTTGGTATAAAGTCTCAACTAATTCGAATCTGGAAGCATCAACGCAGGCCTTGAGTAACGTACTATAAGTGAAAACATCAGGCTGGCAACCTGGAAGAATTTTCATTTGGTTAAGAGTGGAGAAAGCGTGGTCAATCAGATTGTTGCGACAATAAGCAGCGAGTAATGCAGTATAAAGTTGAGCAGTGGGTTCTAATCCTGCTTCAACCATTTCATCGAACAGATGATGGGCATGTTGAGGCTGGCCGCATCTTCCCAACAGAACTAGAAGCTTCATGTAGGTTCCTTCTTTTGGATGGTAAAAAGGTTGTTGCTTTAGCATCTCGAAAACCTAGTGAAGAAAAAGATTGATGCTTTACAAAGACCCAATTGCCAAAACACATGAAAATGTCAATAGCAAATAAACGGAGGAAGAACCTCAAGTGCTTGAGACCACTGCTTCTTTTGAATGGAATCGGACAGAGCTTCAGTGACGGTATTGGCCCAGGCCTTAGCATCAGACTTGCGATCGAGTTTCTTCTTAAGATTCTTGATGGGGGCTCTCTTGGGACGTGAAATTTCAGTGATGCCTGGGTATTGGCCTTGCTTCCAATGCCGCTGCTGCTTTTGGGAAGAAGAAGAAGGTGCAGTTCTACTAGAGGGATAAGCACATCGAAGAAAAACCATTTGATGATTGTTGATGATCTTCTTGTTGTTGATGTTGACGTTATCGCAAGGAAGAGGAGAGGAGACAAGTGAAGACGAGAAAGAGCATAACATGACTGATTTTCGCCAAAACCCAGACAATCCTTCTATCCTTCGCCTTTAGAAGCTTCACCCTCCCTGGCTATCTCAAGTTTTATCACACTTGGTCCTTTTCTTCATCAATTACTGCGCTAATATTTTTTCACTGCTCTTGATATTTTCTCTTCAAATCAAACTAAACAATGGATGGAGCCAATTTAGACAAAAACAGCTAAAGATTTAAGGAAGCCATTAGTAAGAAAACAGTGGTTATTAGTATTCTTTCCTCTTTTTTAACTAATCTAGTTCTCCGTTTTCCGGACAAAAAAAGACACAGACAATGCAATTCAACGAACCCTCCACTCTTCTAACTCATTCTGATCATTTGGTAAAAGAAAAATTCCTGTTAAATTTCTGCCATTCATGACTTCCAAAACAATAGGAAAAAGGTGAAATCTTTTGCTAACCCAATGACTTGGCTTGTGTTGCTTCTTTTCCAGAATGACAGAACACCAACGCTTCCCAAATAATGGGGAAAATGCTCACAAAGCTGTCAATCTTTTTTTGTAGTATCATCCTGCCATTAGACTCTACTTAATGGATATTGGATAATGCACGCTGAGCCAGTATCTAAACAAAATGTATGAAGCTGTCAATCTTTTTTGTAGTATCATCTTGCCATTAGACTCTACTTAATGGATATTGGATAATGCACGTTGAGCCAGTATCTAAACAAAATGTATCAAACAGAGCACCCAATTGAGTAGTTCACCAACAATCTGAAACACTAACTTGGCTTTTCTACGTATTCTTTTGCTGTAAATCTTTTGAGCTATATGATGACAACAACGTGATCAAAGGTAGAGAACAAAATTAAGTTTAGAAGAAGGGAATGAAAGAAATAATGAACCATCAACTTTTGTACACGCCACCGCTGCAAGGGCTCGTCTTTCTGGTACAATGTGATCTTCTCTACAGCTTCTATCAGCAAATATTGAGAATTTAAGAGAAATTTGTCTTATCTCTCCATTGCCTCCTCACTACGATCCAACCCAACTTTCAGCCAATGCACAAGTATCGGGATAAAGACATAATCCATGAGATACCCTCCTGGTTACAATCATCACAGTTTCTAAACCTGATGTTTCCTTCTATCATCTGGATTGTTGCTCGTTTCTGAGTCAGACTTGCACTTGTGAGACTCGACCTCTTCTACTCCTGTCCGGTTTCTTCCGCGTCTTCGGTCCTGAAATTCATTCCACAGCCATATTTAGTGGTGATTTCCTTAAATATATTAATAACTCCAACTTCACATGAAAATAGTGTGAGAATAAAGCATCTCCTGTTGGTAAAAGTTTAGAGAGACGGATGCCATTTTTAAACGTTCCCTTGGAAACAAATAACAATCTGAACCCAAATGGAACTTTTCAGGGTCAAACCTCTCTTGGCACAGGATATTCTTCTGATTCAAGCATGCGAACTACTTGACTCATTTTTGGTCTCTTTTCAGCTTCTGGATCTACACATCTTAAAGCAGTTAGAAGAGCTCGCTTAAGGGCACTAGTCGATGGTCTAGTCTCAATCGTTGGGTCTACCACCTCTTCTGTGCGCCTTCTTGCAACCATCATCTTCAACCATTCCACTAGATTTATCTGAAAGAACCAACCAATAGGATTAAAAAACAGCATTGTGGATTATATTTCTGCAATACATTACTATATTCACTTGGGAACCCTACATAACTAAAAGAAAAGCATACTGCACTAGATTCCCGAAAAGAAATGGCAAGCTAAAGTAGTTACAGGTTCTAAAGCCACAACGAATGTTGGACCACTGTATGCTTTAACGTGTTTGGTAAAATTCAAAGGATCTAATTGAGCTACTTCACATGATGTCCAAAGTCAAAATCATATACTGTTAGTCAATGGCAGGTTATGCATGTGCTTCTGTGAAAATCATCACTCCCTCAAAATGAAAAGGCTTAGCATACACCTCATTCTCAGGGCGACCATAATCCACCGGATCTCTTCCAGTAATTGCTTCCAGAAGCACAACTCCAAAGCTATAAACATCACTCTTCTCATTCAGAAGGCCAGAATTTGCGTATTCTGGAGCAACATAACTGCAAAATCATTCAGATCTTAGCAAATAAAAGAAAACAATTGCATGTGAAGGAAAAGCAAAGAAAATATCCTAAGAACAATGGAATTGCTAAAGTAACAATCAATGGTAGATTCAAAGACCAGCAGAAAGAAAATGGAGGGACCGATGCCCATCAAGTTGCAATAGAACTCTTTTCTTGATACATTGGAAAGCATAAATAATTACAGCGATTCCCAACCCACCATCTTCACATATCATGATCTGAAACCTGATAGATGCTGGTATTACTCTGTCCCTACTACTAAATGAAACTCTTGATGATTAAGTTGCAAGAAATTGATGTTAGAGAACTACTCACCCAAAGGTGCCCATTACTCTAGTTGTAATGTGAGTCTTTCCGGCACCAAGCAGCTTAGCCAGGCCAAAATCAGATATCTTGGCATCAAAGTTGTCATCAATTAAAATGTTACTAGATTTTATGTCTCGATGCACCACTTTCGGTTCAATGGCCTCATGCAAGTAAGCCAGCCTGCAAATTAAGGCCATGAAGGTGAACTCATGTGACATAAGATTGTTGAGGACTTGATTGATGGATGGATGGATGGACTTACGCTTTAGCAGTACCAAGCAGAATTTTCATGCGAGCCTCCCAAGTAAGATATCCTAGATGATGCATACTTCCATGAAGCCACTGTTCTAAATTCCCATTGTTGACATACTCATATACCAGCATTCTGAAGTTTAACACAGGAAAATAGAAAACAACAAGTGAATGCAAATCATACAGTTTTGTGAATCTAGAACACTGCTTCATATTCACTTGCTCAATATAGCACCAATTTGATGCCCCGGGAGGTTAATATGATGCAGGAAGGCACTATTATGTCCTTGGTGCTTATCTAAGTAAACCATTATCTGCAAAACTCGTAACAATGTCTAATGCAGGCACTGCAATTAGTGTTCTTATGATTGAAGATAGTAACAAGGATATATGTATTTATTAATTTGACAACGCAAGGTTGAAACAAAGTATCCTCGAATTTTTGTGACGTTCAATCTGTTGATTAGTTACCTATTCTATGATGACTTGAACACTACCTACTTAAAAAAAAACCAAAATAACAAAGTACCTCTGTGTTCCTTCCATACAATAGCCCAACAGTCGAACTAGATTTTTATGCCTCACATTACCAATTGCCTCTACTTCAACTCTAAAATCCTTATCAGCTTGTCCTCTGTAATAAAAGAACATCAACAGACTGTCAAATCTATTAACCTACAGATAGTAAAATGAGATCTTAAACAATAATGTACAAATGGAAACAATTTGATAAGATGCTTACGGGTTGTTTAGGAGCTTCTTAACAGCAACTGTAGTCCCATTAATCAACTGGCCTCGATAAACAACTCCATAGCCGCCATCACCTATTACATTGTCCTTGGAAAACCTGTTAGTTGCCTCTTTCAGATCTCTGAGTGTAAACCAGTGACCCCAGCCTAAGTGTGAAAATTCAGGTAGACCAGACAGAGGTGAAGGTGCAGTCAAAGGATGTGAGGAAGTGTTGTAGAAAGAAGGTCTCCCAGTGGATCCTTCTTCTCCCACTTGAGAACCATCTTTCTCCATGTGAATGAAGGAGCTGCTATCATCGCCATATTCTGATTGAATCAATACTTTCTCCGATTCTTTGTCACTAAATCTGTCATTTAGGCTTACAAAACTACCTTGGTCCATTACAATCTCCTTAATTTCCTCTGGAACTTTAGGTACTTGGCTCATAGGGAGCAAGTTACCTGACCTTCTGGATCTTTTTCTGAAACTGAGCCATAGAGAAACCACCAGAACTGCTAGACAAACTACTCCCAGACAAACAACAATTATTACCCACAACTCTATACCAATATATTTTGAAGTCAAAGTACTCTTGAGACTAGACACCATTTTCCTTCAGCTGCTACTGAGCCTACAGAAAAGGAAAACAAAGAAGGCCTCAAATCACAGAGCCTTCAAAGAGAATATGAATAAACCACAAAGTTTCAAGCAAACGCAAAACCCACCAATCGATATAAAGGATATGATAACAACTATGTTAAATTGGAAAAGGAATGGGATACATATGGATCGTACAAAAGCACAGAACTTTAAACAACTAATAACTAGTCATTGACCTCGAATGAAATAAGAAAATGGAGATGAGAAGAAAAGCAGAAGAAGAAGAAGAAAGCATTTCCCTTGAAGTGAACTCAAGAAGAACCAAAAACAGACCAGACAGCTCATCAGATTTCATCTACATTAGCTATCAAGGTAAAAAGCTGCATTAAAGTTGAAGAAATCACAAACAGGATCTCAAAAGACTTGCCTTTTCACACTCTCCCCCGTTGATTGATCTTCAAACACTGTGTTTGTTCAAAACCCACATGGAAATAATATGGTCCTGATGTGGAAAAAGAACGCCCATTGTAAAAGAATCACATAAACAGAGAGAAAGAGATTGATTTCCTTTCTGGGTTTTCAGAAACAAATTTGGCAAAAATGTATTAGACGATGTGTAGTTGTCATAGTGGGTGAACAGTGACGAGAAAAGACATGCTTTACATCACAGAAGCCTCAATGCGTACATACAGATATCGCCATATCGGGTGAAAACGAAGCGTCAAGGAAAGGAAGTCTTCTTGGGTTTAAGTTTCTTCCTTTTTAAAATGAGGTGCTGTGACTGTGACAAGTACGCAGAAAGTCGTAGAGTTTTATATAATCCCTGAAAGGACCGAGTAATAATCATTTATCACCAATCAGCGTGACAGAAGATTTCCAAGATCAGCCATTTCCTCGTTATTACTGCTCTTTAAGGACATATCCATTTTTTTATCCTCCTCGTGCTCTGTGAGTTCCCTATTCTATTCCTTTCTAATGGCATTGGCTTCAGTCCTGAGACCTCACCAGCTTGACTAAAGAAAGTGAAAGCAAACAAGCAAGCTGTGACTTTTAACTTAAAAGTGGCCATGGTTGGTCGTGGTTTGGACATACGAACTCATCCCTCTTTTTAACTCTCTTTTTTCAACCATTATACCAAGTTCTTGAAGTAACTAATCCTACTACAAAATGAAAAATGAAACAAACATGTCCTTTACTCTGTCGTCCACTGTGGTTTTGTCAAAAAAACAGGGTGAAAAGTAGAAGAAAGATTTGACCTTGCAAGGATTTTTCGATGGCGGTAGATCAGATGGGTCCATTTGCCGGCTCAACCACAAGCGGTTCTGATTCTAAGGGCCTGCTTGTCAGATTATATACATAGAGACAGAGTCAGTCAGATACATAAATGTATAATGATGCCTCTGTATCTGATAATTAGATATATATGTCCTGCCTAATCCATACGTAGTTAACTTATTGTCATCTGTTTCTTCCAAGTTCTATTCTCCATATGATTTTGATTCGCATCGTTGCAAAGAATTGGTAGACAATTGTTTAGTGTCTTTGCACACAGACTATCAATCCATCCCCATCTTATGGTGGTTGATAGTAAATGACACAAACTATCAATCCATCCCCATCTTATGGTGGCTTATGGTAAATGTGCTACATGCCACCTGTATGTACTTAGCTTGTTCAACACTAGAATGCTGTTTCCTACATACTATTTTTCCTGAAACATAAGATACATCGACATAATATGTTGATCTATCTCTGTATAAGGCCCCACCAGGGGCAGATGTTGTTTGAAACTTTTTAAGTCAATAGCTTGTCTTAAACCACTAACTTAATTAAAGCTTGATAAAATAATTATGCCAAAAAAGCGGTTTTTAAAGTGTCAAGTAACCTACCTGTTCAAAGGAACCCAATCCAGTGAGCTTCCAGGAAAGGAGATATACATGATAACTAACTAAACATAATAATACTAACTTGACATGATTAGGTTCTAAAACTAAGTAGGATACTGGGAAACTTTACTTGAGGGATAGACATCGCATTCTCATTATCTAAACTCATTTGCTTGTTAACCACACAACAGATCAGATCAGAAGCAGCAGGGATGAAATGTTTTTTTATAAGCAAGCCAAAGAGACTGTCTAATGATTAGTGCCTGTTTACCACAACTTGTAGGTCCTAACCCAATTAGTCTACGGACTACGGTGGTTGGAGCTTCACTAATGTCATCTCTAATCTTATTTTAGCTTTAGGTATTGATTAGGTTGGTTGTCCTTTTATATATATATATATAATTATAGCCCATGTCAGATTAGCTCTAAACACACTTCGTTTTCTTATATGCAGATGTGGGTCTGCTTTTCTTTATAAAAAAGTTGTTTGCTTGCACCTAATCCTGTCTAGGAAGGCTGTGATTAATGTTTATGTTATTACAACAACTGCTACCACTATGTATAACCCCAAAATTATACGGGTTTGGTTTGTTTGGCTTTACGAGACTGGAAGGACTCGCCTTTTTGTATTTCTGTCATAATAAGGAAACATGCAAAAAGATTCTCAATCCACTGGTCTTTATGCATGGAATGATCTTATGGTTTCATCCTGGCCGATCTTCTCTTGTTCTTTCACTTCAACATATTTCTCTGCTCACCCGTCGTGACCCTGATACGGCTTACGTCTGTACAATCTTAAGAATAGTCACTTTGGTTTGCTAAAATTGCTACAATGAACTATTGCAATTTTTATTTTTAACAGTTAGATTAATGCATACAACAGAATTGGTTAGTGATTTTAAACACTCTTCACGTTTGTATCTTATTGATAGTTTATTGTAGTTTTATTTATTTATTCTTTTTAACATGCATCACTTATTTATAGTATTTTATTGTATTATTACTATACTACGTTTTTTTTGTTACATTTACATGTAGATCTACCAAAAACTACCTCCTTATTATGTGAGGATAAAATTATATACTATCAGAGCTCTCCGGATCTTACATTAGTGCAGGATTCGGACTAGGTGACGATAAATAAAGAAACATGCAATGCAACCAGGTGGAGCCTGGTGTGGACTACAAACAACAGAGCAGGTGAATGAGAAACAAATAAGATAAAAACATGTGATTCACACAACAATTTGGCTGACTGAGCTGGGCCACGTTGGAGCCTCAAATATGGTCACCTCAACTACTGTCAATTTCAATAACGTAAACAAGCTGCAGTGATCATGATATCAGACCAAAACATGAACTGACTGAAGCCTATTCGTGTAACTCAGGTCTTCCAAACTTTGTGCCACAATCAAAACATGTTTACACAAGCAAAACATCAAACAATGCAAGAATACACTCGGACGTGATTTACATTAACCTTAGTTACACAACAGCTCAGGTACGTAATGAATATAAAGAGTACAAAAGATATTGAAGAATGAGAATAAGAAGATGAAAGCCAAGCCAGCAAATAGTATTCTTCCCACCACTCCTTTTTGTTGTCAATAGCATAAACCACAAAAATCTGGGAAGCAAAACAACCGATTCATGACTGCCCTCGTGAATTCATTCAGTTTACTGAATCCCTCAAATATAAAAGCCTTCTTGAAGGAGCTGGTGGTGCGAGTCCAGGAATATCCCTGATGTCTTTGTTGTGGGGATTGACAATCTGAAAAAATACAGAAGTCACAACTCCACAACCTTTGACTTGAGACAACAACGGATGCAAGTATGATGTGCAAACATACATGCAAATGATACAAGTAAAATAAACAAAAAGAAGAAGGTAATAAGGAGAAAGAATTAATACAGCACGGCAGATGGAAATGTTATAGGACAACGCACATATCATGTACTATCACGGTCACAATTATCGCAATTTTTTGCAGCCATAAGAGATGTGAATAGGAAAGCATAAGGCTGTTTTACAATATCAATAGAGAATACCTTCACAACAATAATAGCTATTACACCAACGACAATAAGGAACAAAAATAGCATTATGCATTTATCTGTTGCCACCTGAAAAAAGAAAACAAATGGAGAAAGTTCAGTAGTTTACAAAGAAGGGTGAAAAACAAAAGTAATAAAGGAACAGAAGTGTAACAAGACCAGTAACTAACTAACCTGCCTTCCGATCTCTTTCACCAGCTGTGAGGCCTTCTTAATTGAAAATTGAATTGTGTCTAGTTCATTAACTATACGCCCCATTTGATCAGTCTGCAGTGTTTTTGAACAATCATGAGTGAAGCATTTAAGAATCAGGATAAATTCAGGAAACAAGTGTGATAGCTGATGATAGGTCTCATGCTCACTTGGCCTTTTAATGTAACAGCAGTTTGTGTTCCCACTTCAATCGTTTGCTCAACAACCTAAGGGTAAAATCTGAAGTTCAGAATACTAATAACATAAACATTTCGAAAAGCAAAGTGCACAAGATTGGTTACCTTTTTGGAGCGTTCAATGACTTGATCCGTTTCATCCATCGTCTTCTTTCCAGCATCAATAAGTTCTTGATTTGACATGGCTACAAAACAGAAGTATGATCTCAGATGAAGCTGACCAGCAATTAGAACTATCTTTTACCACATCAGGGACCAAAGAAGAAGAGCGGGAGTTATCCACAATAATATATTTTCTCTTAATTTGATGAAACAAAAAGCAAGGGGTGGAAAATTATGTGTTCTGTTAATTTGATGCAACAAAAAGCAAGGGATGAAAGGTGTCGCCGACCCCCAACCTCAGTTATATGTTGCTTGGCAGAAGTTGCAGTGAAGCATGTGCTATACATGCTGCATTCATTGAAGGTTAACAACTTCAAAGAAATAGAAGTAGCAACCATACGCAAAACAGGTAAAAATGAGACATTTAGCAGGACATATCTGCATTTATATGATATAATAACTGCCATCAGGGAATTAGAAACACAAAGAAACAAGACTTCCACCTGAAGCCAATTGAACATTTTCTTCAGCAGTGGGTTCACTAGCTCCTGCTCCCATGTCAAAAAGTTCAACTCTCTTATTACCAAGTGTATTCATATACCTGAAATCCCACCACAGAGAGAGCCACATGAAATCTAAAGGAACTTATTTCTATGAAGACGGCCCTATCAAATTTAATATCACATTTTAGCAATGTAGACTCATAAAATTACTTTACCAATTAATCCCATCACGAGTTTCTATCAAAAATATTCTAACTTGGTATGACATTTGCATATGCTTAGAACAAACCGGTATTGTTTAAAGTATTGCTTTTCAACCCCAAACATTTCAAGACTCCAAACTCATGGTATCTAACCTGTGAATTAAACAAATAGGTGAACTTACGTTTTCCTTAGAGCCACATAAGAGTTCAATTCCTTTATCTGCAGAAAAATAACCATTTAACAAACAAGCTATACATGTCAACTAAGAAAGAAAATCTAAGGAAGTTATAAGATTTAAAAAGAGCTAACCATGGATTGCTTCTCGTCATTTAGTTGCTTGGTAACTTCAGGAGGATTTTTACTCTCCTCATCCTTGATTTCACGATCAAAATCTTTAATCAATCTGTAACAGTTAAGTGCAATATTCGTCATTTCAGCAGGAAAGGACAAAAGTAGAGACCAATGTACTATGGCATATTTACTTTGTGCAACATAATAAGTAAGTCGTAACTGAGCTTTATAATCTTTGTGCATAGAGAATAAGATGTAGAGGAATAATAAGATGAGTATAGGAAGAGTAAAATAAGTAGAGGCCATCTTGCAGCATGAAAAACCTGAATTTCTTGGTTGAACAAGACCACCAAAGATTTCAAATTACAACTCATTTTCAAGATCAAGTACACCAAGCCCATAGAAACCGACTTATCCAATAAAAGAGTCCAACAGAAAGAAATCTAATGCGGAATATACATAAGCATATTTTACATTCATTGAAGGAGAACTTGAAATAGTATCACTCGAGTAAACAGATGAAACAAAGGAGATGGTCCAAAATTCTGCAGACAGGAAAGTCATAGGAAATAAAAGAAATGTTCAATATGTGGCACACCTTTTGCACTCCCTCATCCTCCCCGTAAGTTCCTCCAGCTGTTTGCTTTGTCTATTGGAATCTTTAATCTTATCCAGCTTCTGGAAGCCATTCCTGTAACAAAGAGCAATAATGCAAATCTATATGACCATCATCAATCTACTAGAGTAAGGATTATACAGTAACCTAAGCAATCCCATCTACGCGTATGTGTACAATCAGATACGAATAACTTGTATTCAGATTTCAGCACCATGAGAATGAGTATTTAAAATTCATAGGCAAAATGGGATTAGCAGCTGAACTACAGATGCCTTGAGATTAACTCAGAAGTATTGAAACGGGCATAAAAAACAAACAATAGTTGTGAAAACATCTTGTTTTTTCAGAAACACAATGATCGTAACGTTAAACTGACTACTGATTTCTTTCTGCTAGTGGACCGTATTCAGCTTAGTTGTTAAATGTAACAAAAACACAGTAACAAAAAGGAAAAAAAATTACAAATGCAGGTAACAGAATCAGAAGGTGGTGGTAAACTAATAACGCCATAAAAAAAAAAAGCAGAAGAAGCAAAATGGTAAACCCAGATCTGGTGATTGACGGTCATACATATATGCATCAAAGGAAAAATGCAATTTTGAACAGAAAAGAGATAAAAGGTAAAAACTTTGCAAAGAAAGGAAAAACATACGAGACAGCTCGAAAATTGTCCTTGATTTCACCATGGATCTGCTCCAATGGAGGGCTCATCTGCATGTCACTCGCCATTTCAGAGAAGCCGGAATCTCTTTTGCTTATCTCCGACCTTTCCTTGGAATAATTCTCAAAAACTCTAAACTTCTTTTATACTCTTCTTACTTATACCTCAACATCCAAAATAATGAAAACAAAAGAAATCCCACTTCGCCAAACCCAAGTCTCAATCTTTCCTCTCTAGTTCCTCCTCCACTCACAGTCGTAGAAAAGTACAGCAGATGGAAACTAACTAAGCCCGCAAAGACGGGGAATTGTGGAAGGATAAGGAAACCAAAACCTTCCTAAATCCTAATTCCCAAACCCTTTGAACGAAAGACTGAATTTTGTGAACAATTGGAAGGGGTTAGATGGATGGAGAGTAGACTAAGCCGATAATCCTACCCAAGTCCCAACTGCAATAAAACAAAAAAGAAACGGCCCCAAAAAAGCTGTTTTTAAAATGCATTTTGATTAAGTTGGTGAGAAGATATTAATATAATAATATTATATATATTTACAATCGCAAATGCACTGGCAAAAGGAATTTATGTTTTTATGGAAAGAATAAATATTATATTTATCTTCTTGATTATAATTATAGATACAGCTATCTAATTTAAATCTTCAATTTCTATCTTTTATTGATACAAAACATTTGTATGTAATTAGTTACAGAGATTTATCTGATAAAACAATGAATTTATCTGGTCACTACTAAGATGGTACCCAAACTACTCACGGAAAGTCTTGATCTTTAGAGCCTTTTAAGAACCATGCCTCACTGACAAAGTGGTTAAAGATTGGAGCTTTTTCAGGGGGAGAGTAGAGTAGACACAGCTCGCTCATCCCTCCAACAGCCCCACTTGTCCATTCCCTTTCTCTTTTTTACTTTCTTTTCTGTCTGCCTAATCTCCTATATTGGTTTGGCATTGACGTGCTTCTGGGTTTTGGATAAAAGGGGTTGCATGTTCATGTACGAAGGTGGGGTTGTGGAGATGGTGTTTTGATTCTGAATCGGAATCTTTAAAATTACTTCCACAAAGATAAACAATCGGGTATAAAAGATCTTAGCTTTGGTTACCAAAAAGCCAGACAGACATGGCGGCAAAGAAAGCGTGCGAGTTCTTGTCCAAAACTATGATGGAGGAAGTGCGGAGATGGGGAAGCATGAAGCAGACGGGGGTAAGCTTGAGGTACATGATGGAGTTTGGGTCCAAACCCACTGACAGGAACTTGCTCATTTCAGCTCAGTTTCTTCACAAGGAATTACCAATTAGGATTGCTAGGAGGGCTCTCGAACTCGAGAACCTCCCTTACGGTTTATCTGAGAAGCCTGCCATTTTGAAGGTGCACCATCCGTCATTTTTCTCTTGCAACCTTTCAATTCTATCACACTTCCCCTTTTGCTTGCATGTGCCATCATATTCACAATCCTTTCCCTTTTTTTTTTCCTTTAATTGTTTATTATCATTTGTTTGTGATTAATGAGATACGATTCACAAGAAGTGGTTTTCCATTGCAGTTAGGTGGGAGGTTCTTACACCTTTTAGTTTGTTTTCGCTTCCTAAGTGGTATAAAAAAGAAGAAAGAGTCCTCTTTTTGACTCATACCAGAGTTGAGATTATGGGAAGTTGACTATAGGTCATATAATATACTTGGATTTCTTGGTTATATTATTCCTTTTGTCCTTGCCTTTATTTTAAAATATAATCCTTTTGCTTACTATCTGCTTTTCTTTCCTCCTCTCCTTGGAATAGAGGTGGATTTTGAAGTGTCATTTAGGTGATCACTTTTTGCTTTCCAGTCTTTGATCCACCGTGATTAGTTGCTAATTATCTTGTTGTTCACTAACAAATCTGTTCTTTGTTTCCAGCTTTAGGAAAGGGTAGTGTTTCTTGCTTTTCAGTGGAAAGCCATTTTCATCCTTCTAGGTTTCATGAGCAAATGTCTACAAACCTTTACTTTCCTTTGCCTTCCACTGCTTGTTGTTAGTTTTTTCAGTTTCACCTACTAATTTCGGCAACAGTTTTACTAATAGTTTGTTAATGGATATTCAGGGATGAATCAACATGATCTGAGCCAAAAAGGGTTCTTTAGTTCTTATTTGAGAATTTAGCTAGTCCATGGTACACGTGGTTGCTTTTTTGATGAAGGCTTGTATTTGTTTTTTGATAACACGCCATCTCATTCTGATTAACTTTAATTTTAAGGTGCGAGACTGGTATCTGGATTCTTTCCGTGATCTGAGATCCTTTCCTGAAATCAAAGATACAAGTGATGAGAGAGAATTTACAAAAATGATAAAAGCAATCAAGGTTAGACACAACAATGTGGTCCCGACAATGGCTTTAGGCGTTCAACAATTGAAGAAAGAAATGGATCCAAGCATGTATGAGGATCTGGTTGAGATTCATCAGTTTCTGGATCGGTTTTACATGTCAAGAATTGGGATTAGAATGCTTATTGGTTGGTTTTAGCTTCTTAATAACTTCTGAATATGAACTGCTTGCTTTCCATTTTCAGCATCGTGTAGTTCTGTGGACTTCTACATATAAACTCTCTGTATATGCTCTTGGATTTTGGATTGTACTCAGGGCAGCATGTAGAGTTGCACAATCCAAATCCTCCTCCACAATGTGTGGGTTGTATTAATACAAAAATGTCTCCGGTTGAGGTTGCACAAAATGCTAGCGAGGATGCCCGTGCTATTTGTCTAAGGGAGTATGGAAGTTCACCTTATTTTACCATCTACGGGGATCCTAACTTTACATTCCCGTAAGTTGATTAATTTCTGTGTGTTTTCCTTGTGCAGTTGGCTCTTCTTCTTTTTGTGCCTTCCTTACCAGTTACTGTTTTTATATGGACTTATTGCTTTTTGGTTTTGGTTCTTAGTTTAGTGCATTGAATTGCATTCGTTGCAAGCAATTAGAAATTTGCACATCTATCTATATGTAATGCCTTAGCATGTGTATCAGCTATGTTCCAGCACACTTGCACCTTATGGTATTCGAGTTGGTTAAGAATTCCTTGAGAGCTGTCCAAGAGCGTTACATGGATTCAGATAAAGTAGTTCCTCCTATCAAAATAATAGTTGCTGATGGAATTGAGGATGTCGCCATAAAGGTGTTCTGCTTTAAACATCATCTCATCGCACTGGATTTCCTCATATATCCTCGTGCATGATAACTTGATTCTATCCAGGGCATGCCCTGGCATACGTTTCTGATCACTAAATTCTTAACAACTTGGCCTTGTTGGTGTAATAGGTGTCGGATGAGGGAGGTGGGATTCCGAGGAGTGGCCTTCCCAAAATCTTCACATACCTTTATAGCACTGCAAAAAATCCTCTGAATGAGCATTCTGATCTTGGAACGGCTGATACAGTAACAATGGCTGGTTATGGATTTGGTCTTCCAATTAGCCGCTTATATGCTAGGTACTTTGGAGGTGATCTGCAGATAATCTCTATGGAAGGATACGGTGAGTGGATCCTTGTGTTGAGGTGTTTTGTGATTTTTTCATGTTTCAACCAGTTTGTATATGTGTCCCGACTGGATTCGGTTTCTGTTTCCACTTTACACAGGCACTGATGCATATCTTCACCTGTCTCGACTGGGAGATTCACAAGAACCTCTGCCATGAATGTTGATCTGACCTTCAGTGAAATCGAAATTCTCAGCGTTTAGTTTACTTTGTAGGAATGTTGGATAGATATTATTCAGTTTAAAGAGAATCTGTATGAAATAGCATTTGACTTTGGCCTTAATCAGTCAGGATGATACTCTTTTTTCATTACAAAGTAAGATAAAATGAGTTAAACCATCATGATGATGGATTGTTCAACTATGGTCAGCCTTGAAGAAAATCACTTGTAATACTTTATTTCCAAATATTAGAATTTCTTCGTACTCAAAGCTCAAATGATAGAATTTCATTGGAATTCCTTACTAGTTATCAGTTAACAACTAGGCCCGCGCTTACAATTTCACTTCTCCAACCTCAGTTGGAGGGATTGTAGTTATCAGTTAACAACTAAGCTCGCTCTTACAATTTCACTTCTCCAACCTCAGTTGGAGACATTGTAGTGAATTCCAACTAATCACTCCACATCTTCATTGTCAAAAAAATCTGGGTATACCACCAACAGCAGCAGGATCAACATCCAAGGATTCCACATCATCCATAACTGCTGTCTCTGTCACTCCTGCATAGTCAATCAGTTGATTCTCATATCCATCTTCGTATACGATTCCACTTCCACTGCACAGACTTTCCTGAAACACTTTCAAATAGAATGTTAGCACAATTTAATTCCACTAAAACCATATTTCAACAAAACATATTATATGTCTTTGATATCCAGTGTGATTCTAACTTCCGGTACTGAGTGAAGTTCCTGAAGTTAATCATTTTCCCGATTCTGAATTCTGAATCATATTTGATAATGGTTCAATTAGGCACGCACAAAACAATCACAGGAAACTAACTCCAATTAGGTTGTCATGATATCAAACACAGACTTCAGCATTTTCACGCAAAGCATAGTTTTCCAAGCACACTGGAGGATATTTGGCAAAGTAAATTGAAAACTAGGAGTTTTAGCAACCTAACAGAAAAAAAGAGAGCAGCTTACTCGTGCTTGTTAGATGTCATTGCCAATAAGACGCTAATCTATGGTATTAAAGCTGCAAGGTGGGATAAAATAGATGGTTGATGAGGATGTTAGCCTTATCCACCAAAAACTTAATAGGCCATATGACGGGAGTGAGTTATTCTACATGAAGGGTAAAAAGTTTTCCATTTACTGCGTCAAGTTACAAAGTACAAGACACGGGATTGTACCTCATCCTCTTGCATGGAGTTTTTCTCTGGTTCTACAATCCAGTCATCGAGAAACCGTTCAAGCAGTACATTGTCAAGGGACATTGAACCAGTGGTCCTTTTCTTTAATTGGCATTCTCTAAGTCGCGAGTTGTAGTGAACAAAGACAAGGTCATCCAATCTTTTCCGCGCGAAGTGATGATGTCACTGGCTATGGATCTGATCATATATGCTCCAGGAATGTTGTTCACATAAGAAGGAAGAGCAAGTTTGACTTAGAATGCGGACAGCTACCCGTTGCAGCTCTAAGCAGCTTATTCCATGTTGTTGCCAGTTGCCACCAAGCAGCTGGTAGGTAGATGTACATTTCAGACTTCGAAGTATTGAGCCAAAAGCCTATTAAATTCTGCCACAGGAGATAGATACTCACCTGGATCAAGTTCTGTCCTTGTACTAATTGCTAACTCAGTTCCAAAATCATCTTTTGCAGAAACATAATCAGAAATCTGGCGGATCGCATTCCAAAATGTTAAGAACATCTAATGAAATCAATATGCATGCTAAATATTAACCTTCATCTAAGGTCTTGCCTGCCTAAATGCAGAGATCCTTCTCACACTATCCGGCTCCAGTCGGAGAATGCATTCATGTAGTCCCTGAAAGACCTCTGAATGCTAGTCACATATTACCAATCTAGGTCAACATCAACGGAGAAGCAAATTTAAATTTCAGCAACGATAAATTCTATCACCTACCACCACAAAATCAGAATGATATCTGTAAGAAGGATTCAAGAAGTAAGAAGCCAGATATAAAGGGTGGTAAAACAGTGAGCTCCACTGATTATCCAATACACTCCAAAACAGTGAGCTCCATTGTGAAGGGAGGAATAGCACGAGGAAGATGGAGGGGAGTCGGGTTTTAGGATTATAAAATACAAACTTAGAAGTGGTCGGCCTGGCCCAAAATCAGTAGGAAGCCCAATTTCAAGGCTTTAATCATTCGTGCGTTTTTAACGATTATTACCTGCCGCCATGGGATTGGGAAGCCATAGATGATCAAAGTGATGTGATTAAGAAATAAAAGAATGGAGCTTTCCCTTCAACAACTGCAAATTCTTGGCCTTTCACCTTCTAAGCAGCAGCAAAGTTGTTCACCAAAACCAACGTCTTCTCCTCTCATTTCCCACCGCCCTCGCAAATGGACTATAGCCGCCAGCGCAAATGGACCAGAGCACGCTGGCGGCAAGATGGTTGTGGAGCTAGTGGGTGCTTTTAACCAGCTGACAGAGAGGATGAATGTTGTGTCATCAAGTTCATCACGCTTGCTCTTCAAGTCTCTCAAGCTCTGCATTCCTATTTTACTCAATTTACCTTTCTCTCCTCCCGACTCTCGCTCCCCTCTTTCCAAGGCCTTGTCCGTCGCTCTTCTCCTCGCCGATCTTCAGGTTTACCCTCTTCCACTTCTTCGTCTTCTGTTTTCAAAATTTCCTTCAAATTCACAACTTCTCCTTCACGAAAAGCTGCTTTTTCTTTCTTAATTACATCAATTTTAACTATTTAACAACAAATCTCCATATTTTAGATTTTACTGTTTTTTTTTTCATCTTTGCTACTATTCTAATAATGTAGATGGATGCTGAAGTTATATCTGCGGGGATATTGAGGCAAGCTTTTGAGGCTGGTGCTATATCCATTCAAGAGGTCAGAGATCGGATTAGTTCTGGAACTGCTCATCTACTTCACGAGAGTTTGCGCATGTCAAGCATTCCCTCAAGAATTGAACTTTTGGATGATGAGAGTGCTTCTGCTTTGAGAAAGTTTTGCCTTTCCTACTATGATATTCGAGCTGTTGTCCTGGACCTTGCTTTGAAGCTTGATCTAATGAGGCATTTACACCATTTTCCTAGATATCAACAGCAGCTCTTGGCTCTTCAAGTTTTCAAAATACACGCCCCGTTGGCTCATGCTGTGGGAACCAATTCCCTCTCTTTGGAGCTCGAGGATCTGTCTTTCCGCTACCTCTTTCCTTACTCTTATCTATACCTGGACACATGGTTGCGCAGCCACGAGACTGGGAGCAAGCCACTTATTCAAGTCTACGCTGATCAGCTTCTCCAATCCCTGAAAGCTGATCCTATCTTGGTTGACATGGTGGACGACATTTCTGTCAAAGGCCGGTTTAAGAGTAGGTACAGCACAATGAAGAAGCTTTTGAAAGACGGTAGGAAACCAGATGAAGTAAATGATGTTCTGGGTCTGCGAGTCATACTCACTCCTAGGCTTGGAGAAGAAGATGTGTCAGAAGAAGCAGGGGAAAAAGCATGCTACAGAACGCGTGAAATTATCCAATCTTTGTGGAAGGAAATACCTCACAGAACCAAAGACTACATGACCAGACCAAAACCAAATGGGTATAGAAGTTTACATATGGCTGTTGATGTGAGTGAGAAGGGCTACACTAGACCACTTATGGAAATACAAATCAGGACTACAGAGATGGACCGGCTTGCAGTTGCTGGAACAGCATCCCATTCATTGTACAAGGGTGGTCTTACTGATCCAGAAGAGGTTGGTGTTCTAGCTGGATAGAACTTGACTTTTAAAAAAGCGCTTAATGCCTCTTTGTCTTGATAGCTTTTAGCTAAACATGATTTGTAGTAGAATTTACTGGGCCAGTCTGTTCTTTAAGAGAGGTAACCAAGTTGTGGTTGATGGCCATCCAGGCAAAGCGGCTCAAGGCCATAATGTTGGCTGCAGCTGAACTCGTGGCAATTCGACTTAGAGATATTCCTTCTTCTAAAGCAATCGAGAGCGACCAGAGAGATCGGGTATTTCAGCTTCTTGATAAGAACGATGATGGGAGGATTAGCATGGAGGAACTGATGGAAGTGATGGAAGAGCTTGGTGCTCCTGGAGAAGATGCGTGTGAGATGATGCAACTCCTTGATTCTAACAGTGATGGTTCTCTGAGCTCTGATGAATTTGATATCTTCCTGGAACAGGTAAGTATTGAAGCTTTCCCACTTCTGTATACACTAGAAATGACAGAAGATATGTATTTGTTTTATCATTGTTGCTTTACAGGTGGAATTCATGCGTAAATTAGAGGATAGAGATGCTGAATATAAGAGCTTTTTGTGTCAAAAACTTCAAATTGCAGAAGACAGTGGGCTGATTCAGGTATATAGTAAAGAGCTTGGTGACAGGCTCGCCAGTTAAGAATCAAATATTCTTGTAAATGTACCTAATGATGTATCAAACGCATTGGTGTTCATTTGTATTAAAGCAACTTTATTATACTTGTAACTTTAGTCCACAAACTTCTTGTACATTAAACAAACATATCACTGAAGGAACAACATCGCCCTTTGAAACCCTATTTCATGCTTACATCTCTACGTATACTCTCGTATTCTTATATCCGCTTGAGATTTGCTACCTCTCCTCCGGAAACACTATTGTTATATTCACACTTCCGTAGTCAAAAGGCCCTGACTTGGAGGAACGGCTAAATCATTTGATAGCTTTTCACATAACTGCACATATCATACATTGCAAATCAACAATCAGAAGATAATGACAAAAAACACACATAAGACCAGAGGTTACTACATATATATAGATATATATACCTGTCTATAAGCTGAAGTATCCCCATAGGACTTTCTTAATTCAACCACATAGAGCGATGGGCTTATCTCAAACACCTGAAACAAATTAGTACCAAAAGAATATAAGCTTTGACTACCTTAAAAGTGTGCATTGTTCAACAAATTGGATTGTGTTCTGTACATGTACAAGCTGAACAAATTTACCTCAGCAGCAACAGAAAGGGTACGCAAATTTCTCTTCCCCTTTTGCTCTTGCACCAACTTCAACTACACAAAGGAACATCACAAGCTCTTGATTAGCCACAAACTGCCAAATCGTGTAATCGCAGACTGTTGCCGCTTTTTACCAACAAAAGAAACACAAAAAATAGTGTTTCACCGACCTTTCCATTTTTCTTCAAGACGTGATATCCCATCTCAGTCACAATATCCTCTATCTTCTTAAGCAAATCTTTCATGGAATGATTGGAAGTAAATCTGATCTTTCTCTCAGAAACATCCTAATTCATTCAGACAAAATGTACAAACCTTGAGATACAGTTGACATTACATTTTTCTTTTTGGGGTAATGTGAAAGCAAGGAACACAGATGCACCTCTTTCTCAAAGAAGCCTGAGAGGTCTAGGCATGAGGACATTCCAATTAACTGGAAAGCATTGATGAGGGCAGGCGATCCTGGACTTCTTTCCCCTTCAGACAGCTATAACAGGAAAACAATTGTTTCAGTTAACATAACCGGAAAAAAAAATAAAATCTTATTGACGTTCCGAAAAGGGAAAAGACAAATAAATTAGAAGCTGATAGTTACCACTTCATGCATCGTGAATGCTTCTTCATCAACATGTATGTCTTCATCTTCATCTGCAGCTTCAACAGGCGTATAGCCCTCCTTGAACCACTCATCAGCTTTAATGCCTTCAATTGTAATTCTGGTAGCAGGGTTTGGATCGAGAATTCTCCTAATTAGGTTCTTAGCACCAGATGACAACCATTTAGGTATTTGATAATCCCCCTTGAAGATCTGATAACCAGTGAAACAATCAAGCAAACATTAGATAATGAAAAGAAATAGGAATGCAAAAAGGCAGAAACGGCTGAACGAATAAACAACCTTCTGGTAAAGAACAGCGAGATTTCTATCATCAAAAGGAAGAAATCCAGTGAGAATTACGTATAAGATAACACCACAGGACCAAATATCTGAAGTGGCACCGTCGTAGCCTCTATTCAAAAGGATCTCAGGTGCAACATAGTTGGGACTTCCACAAGTAGTATGCAGCAAGCCATCATCCTGGAATGTGGGGAAGAACAAACGTCAGAGAAAGGAATCAATCAAACATCCAACTCACATCATATACTTAAAGGTTGAAATGCACACCCGAAAATGTTGAGGCAATGCACTGAGTCCAAAGTCAGTGATCTTAATGTTTCCTTTGGTATCAACAAGAACGTTCTCTAGCTGTGGGGGGAGAAAAAAGAAAAGCTGTACATAAGAAAAGTAGCTATATACTAACAACAATATGTAGTAAGTAGTAATAATGTGATACCTTGAGGTCCCTATGGAAAACACCTTTGTCGTGACAGTAGCTAACACCATCAATCAACTGCTGGAAAAGCTTCCTGCCTTCAGCTTCAGGAAGCCTCCCCTTTGATGCCTGTGTAGTGTATGGTATGATGAAAAGGTGCAAGTTTTTTTTTTTTTTTAATGAATTCTCTTAATCAGTTCAACGTACTATGAACACAATGAGATAAGAGAGCTAGTGCTTACAATTCTATCAAACAATTCGCCTCCAGTTACATACTCAAGTACCATATAAATCCTTGTTTTACTTGCCAGCACCTGCAATTATGAATTTATTCATTTCAGGTTGACAATCTTCAACCATGATGGAAGAAATAGAGAAAAGCTAATAAAAAGTGTAATTTAAGCAACTTTACTTGCACTATCTAGAACTCACTCATTAGCCATTAACCCCAAAAAAAAGAGAAATAAAAAGAGTAAACCAAGGGCTACTGTACTTTTGCTGGTAAGGAAGCAATCAATTATGAGATCCGGAAATATCTACCAAACTGATATTTGGTGAGAAATGTAAAATCGTACGGGCAGGACCTAGTTTTCATGAATAATTTCACTTGGGAATAGCAATGGACCCCATAGCTCTTCCTTTCAGCGAATTACCTCTTTTCTTTAAATAGAAAAATATTAATAGTCATTAACAATATATTTAATGACTTATGAGACTAGAACAAGTCCCACAAAAGAGGGGATGTTGGGTAATTTGGGAACATTTCCATGCGAATTGGTCAGCTTACTTGTATTCTTGGAACTCTTTAAAATGATGGTACTATCTTAGATACTATTGTCAAACGAGAAAATAATTTAAAGACGACTAGATTAAGGTATGCTCTTTATTTTATCATAGAATTAAAAATATTATTAGTTCTCTTTCCCACTTGATTATTAACAACACCAAATGCTTTTACCAGATTTTAATCATTTCCATGGTATGATATAGTTACTACTTTTTAATGTTCCTAATTTAAACCTGCTCATAGTAATTATAACCATAATCATTTTCCAATTTCAACAATTATTAGATGATAAAGGACTCAGCAAGCAACCTCTGGTTCATAATTCCCTTTTTATGAGATGATCGTTTTCCTCTTCATAATGAAAAATGTGAAGAGGACCAAAATGAAGAAATTTGGTTTTGCCTCACCCACATCTTTTTTAGATCATTGTGACCACAAATTAATGTCAGGAGTCAGGACACGTCCGTTTCATTTGTCAGCATTTAATACTATAATTAATCCTGATTTGATTATATATCTAACCTTTTCTTAATACGACTTGACCTAACCATCTATATAGGGAAAAAAAATTAGGAAATTCTAATAAGAATCTCATAATCTCCCCGCGATTCCTGCGATTATTCTTCAATCACACATCAATACTGGTATCCACAATTTTTTACTACTCATTCATGTTCTAAAGAAAGAAAGAGACAATTAACAGTCAGTAGCAAACCTCATGTAGCCTGACGATGTTTGGATGCTTGAGGAGCTTTAAGGTGGCAATCTCCCTCTTTATCTGCAATTACCCAATTCCCATTTTTGTAGTTAGATAGACTGAGATGGACACAAAAAGGTAGCAGTTTCCAATCGATTGGTTAAACAAGAAGAAGGTGCCCAAGTTTGGGAAGACAATGTGATGCAACTAAACTGAGTTGGGAGGATGGAATAATAAAAGAAGCATTGTAAGAGAAAGAAAAGGAATGGCAGGTAGTAGGGACGCATTAGATAACGATGATGAATGTGAAATCGAAGGTGGTGGTACTGGTACTGGTACTGGTACCTGATGGGTAGTCTTAAGGTGAATGACGCGATTCTTCTCGAGGATCTTGACAGCAAAAGGAAGACCAGATTCAATGTTCCTGGCCAACTTCACTTTCCCGAAATTCCCTTCCCCAAGTGTCTTCCCCAGTTCGTACTTTCCTAGTCGCATTCCCGTCGTCGTCTTCTGATCCTGATCTCCTCCTCTTTCTTCTTCTTCTTCCTTATTCGTCCTCACCATCCACCGAAACCAACCCAGTGATCTTCTTCTCCCTCCAAAATGAAGACAGACAACCGTCAATAGTGTGTTGTGTTGTTAATTGGACCATGGACGGATGATGCGTTTTAAAGATGCTGACTTGCTTCTGTTTGCGTCCACGTGGACAACATGCAGTACTTATTTATTATTATTATATCACATGGATAATAATCATTCATGTAAAAGTAAATAAAAATAACAAAGAAAACGAAACACGACATGAGGATCACGCTGCTCCTGCTCCATGGGCCGCAGCTTTGGCGTGTCTGTCCCTATCTAGTATCTACCCACCCCCCATTCTTTTTATATCTGCTTGTCCTAATTCTTATTACTTCCTAATTAACCCCCGACCATGACTTTCGCCATTACCGACCTTTGTTTTTATTTAAGACAGAGTTTTCCGATTGGGTTGGTCAAACGTATTGACTTTGTTCGAATGGTCCGAAAAAAAAAAAAACAAAGGAAAAGTAAGTTTTACGTGTATATGTTTTTTTTCTTGCATCTCACGTGCACACGTTTCCAATTATATATTCATTGTAGCGTGTAGGCTGTACAATTTCTTCAATCATCTTTTAACACAAGGAGGATGTGGACGGAGATTTTAATTAATTATAGTACGTAATGTTGGACTTCCCACTTGCACATTCGTTCCTTAATAATTATATTAAATTAGTCAATCAAACACAACTTGATATCCACATTTACAAGTTAGTTTCAAGAACCTTATGCCCCGTATATTTAATTTGATGACCACTAGGCAGGATTACACGTAAAATAGAAGAAGTCGCTTTGCTAAATTGTGCATGTCTAGATAAGGATTAAGTAATCATCAGATAGAATAGAAGAGTTATTCTCAAAGCTGATACGTACAAATAATCATCAGTGGGAATAGAAGGTTCCCCTTGAGTTTGCGTGTAGAATATTAATATACGTGACTTTGCAATTTCCATTTGGTGACGTATATACGTAAGGTAATGAAGATGGGATGGAGCGTTGAAACTTCAAAGCTTATGAAAAAACGAAAGCACTCAATACTCACACCCATATGCAATGAATTAGATACAAACAAAAGCCATTAATAAGTCGCCTTGTCTCCTTCCTCCTCGTGTTGCGTATGTTTTTCAGAAGCATTCATTTTTCTTCAAACATACTACGTATTATTTAGGAAAAGTTTGGATTGAGAGTTTGGAAATTAAGGAATGAAATAATTGTAAAAAATAGTATTTATTTTGGAGTATTTAATTTCAGAATCATAAATTTATCTCATTAAATTTGAAAATCTACTAAACCTACTAAAAAGGCTTAGTATCGAATTTTTATTTCAATCTAAATTTTTATTATATTTATTTTTTACTCTTTTATCTTCAGTCTTTGCCTTATCGTCTTCTTTACTTTCTTATCGCTTCTCAATTTTTTACGATCTCTCATTCTGTCTTATCGCGTTTCATCAATAAATGAATTTTTTGTTCTGCGCCTTTAGGAGAGATTTCTGGGTATATTTTCTGAAATCTCTTCTTTTAATTTGATGTTAAATGAATTAGATAGAACCTGGTTTCATCCCATTGTAAATAGGGCTTTTGCTCTTTTTTTCTTATATATTCTCGTTTTATGATTTAATCAAAAGAATAATCAATCTGTTATATGATTTGATAATGTGAAAGTGCATATGGTTATAGATTGAACGAGAATCATAAAATCAAACTGCTTTTTTTTTCTTATAATTATTGTTTTATGATTTAATTTGATATTTCGTATAATTATTAAGGATAAAATGATATTATATTATTTTTATTCTCATTAATGCAACAAACTATACAATATTATTAGTATTTATACAAAACTCAAGTTACAAATTAAATAAATTTTTTATTTTTCATACCTATTCTTGTCCCTTTTACTATTATACCTATATTTATAGCCAGTTCCTGCTTAAACTAAACGCCTAATTAGTTATTTGATGACCATGATAAGAAATCGTAACAAACTTCAGAGACATTCGATTTAAAATATGGAAACATTTCTAAGGGAATAATTTGGATGCTAATTAGTAGTATTATCACGTGCAAATTGGTAAATGACAAGAGGTCATTGGAAGTGAATTCCATGGATGAGTTGTAAAGGAAAGAGTGGTTTGATTGTTAGGAGAACACTTCTACCTAACATTCAAAAGAGATGAATCACAGGAAAAGCGGAAGCCTATACGTACGACTTCTTAAAACCACAAAAAGATTTGTCAAAAGAAGATTGTGAGGCTGACCACCCACCTTCACCGCAAAGTCATCTTGATGATGGATGGATTGGAACTTGGAAGGTGGATTTTAGGAACGGATATTTGGATTTTTGATGGAGGCGTCCCTTTCTTTCACACTTGCATAATGTGGCCTTGGTTCACATCCGTCAGATTTGATCTTATTTACCTTTGTGCGGGCCTAGCCTGAGACAAAGGTATCCCTGATTAACGTTAATATCTTAATTGATCTTATTGTAAGTATCTATTAATCTCCTCGATTATTTCCGTTAGCTTTGTATAGAGCCAACGGCTCCAATATGTTTTTGTTAGTGAAAACAGACGATAAAACAAAAAAAATTTGTCTACTTACGTGTTTGGTTGCTTTTTCAACTACTTTTTATTCTTTCTCAGACGGCAAAAATATATATTTTTGTTCATTTCAAAACTGAAAGGTAAAATTTCTTGTTTTCATTTCCGAAACAAAACACTTATTATTATTATTAATTATTGTTATAAATTTTTTACTTATTATTATTATTAATTTTATTATACAAAATTAATTATCTTAATAATAATAATAATACTTACTTAAATTAATTATCTTATTATTATTATTATTTATTATTATTAATTATTGTTATAATTATTTATTATTATTATTATAAATTTTGTACTTATTATTATTATTAATTATTGTTATTATTATTATTAATTATTGTTATATATTTTCTACCTATTATTATTCTTTTTATTATTAATAATATTATTTTTATTAATTTTATTATACAAAATTAATTATCTTATTATTATTATTATTAATTTTGTACTTATTAATTTTATTATACAAAATTAATTATCTTATTATTATTATTATTAATTTTGTACTGATTATTATTATTATTATTATTAATTTTATACTTATTATTATTATTGTTGTTGTTATTGTTGTTATTATTATACAAGATTGATTTTCTTATTATTATTTTATTATCATTATTATACAATTAATTTTCTTATTATTATTGTGATTATTAAATTCATTATTATTATTTATTTTCTTCCTCTTCTTCTATTATTATTATTATTATACAAAATTAATTTTTATTGTTATTGTTATTATTATTATTATTATTATTATTATTATTATTTAACTTTTTACTAATAAAATAATTTGTTTTAAAATAATCAATGAATTACATATTTTCAATCATATTATACTATAGGGTACTTTAGTCATTGATTATTTTAAAACTAGAAGAGGGGTAGGTATCGAGTTTTTATTCCTATATAAGATTTTATCACGTTTATTTTTTACTCTTTTATCTCCAGCCTTTGCCTTACTATCATCTTTACTTCCTTATCGTCTCTCAATTCTTTATGATCTCCTATCATGCCTTATCGCGTCTCATCAACGAATGAATTTTTTATTTTGTGCATCCAGGAGAGATTTCCAGGTATATTTTCTGAAATCTCTCGTTTTAATTTGATGTTAAATGAACTAAATAGAACCTGATTTCATCTCATTGTAAATGGGACTTTTGCTTCTTTTTTTCTTATATATTCTCGTTTTATGATTTAATCAAGAGAATAATCAATCTGCTATATGAGTTGATAATGTAAAAGTGCATATGGTTATAGATTGAACGAGAATTATAAAACCAATATGTTCCTTTTTCCTTATAATTATTGTTTTATGATTTAATTTGATTTTTCAGATAATTATTGAGCGTAAAAATGGTATTATATTATTTTCATTCCTATTAACGCAACAAACCAAACAATATTATTGGTATTAATACGTAAACTCAAGTTACAAATCAAACATTATTTTTTTATTTTCATACCTATCCATATCCCCTTCTACTATTATACCCATATTTATAGCCAACTCTTGCTCAAACCAAACACTTAATTAGTTGTTTGATGATGATGATAGGAAATCGTAACAAACTTCAAAGATATGATTTAAAATATGGAAACATTTCTAAGGGAATAATTTGGATGCTAATTAGTAGTATTATCCAAGGATATGAAAATCGTACCGTATTGGTCGTTACTGGTACGGGAAAAAAAATACCGGACATAAATTCCAGTGGGTATTGGCCGTTTTGATTCTGCATCTAACCGGCATCAAGGATTCCGTATTTTTGGACCATTTTACAAAAATTTGAATTCTTCAGGGACCAATTTGCAAAAAATAAAAATTAAATAGGTATCGAGTTTTTATTCCTATATAAGGTTTTATCACGTTTATTTTTTACTCTTTTATCTCCAGCCTTTGCCTTACTATCATCTTTACTTCCTTATCGTCTCTCAATTCTTTATGATCTCCTATCATGCCTTATCGCGTCTCATCAACGAATGAATTTTTTATTCTGCGCATCCAGGAGAGATTTCCAGGTATATTTTCTGAAATCTCTCGTTTTAATTTGATGTTAAATAAACTAAATAGAACCTGATTTCATCTCATTGTAAATGGGACTTTTGCTTCTTTTTTTCTTATATATTCTCGTTTTATGATTTAATCAAGAGAATAATCAATCTGCTATATGAGTTGATAATGTAAAAGTGCATATGATTATAGATTGAACGAGAATTATAAAACCAATATGTTCCTTTTTTCCCTTATAATTATTGTTTTATGATTTAATTTGATTTTTCGTATAATTATTGAGCGTAAAAATGGTATTATATTATTTTTCATTCCTATTAACGCAACAAACCAAACAATATTATTGGTATTAATACAGAAACTCAAGTTACAAATCAAACATTTTTTTATTTTCATACCTATCCATATCCCCTTCTACTATTATACCCATATTTATAGCCAACTCTTGCTCAAACCAAACACTTAATTAGTTGTTTGATGATGATGATAGGAAATCGTAACAAACTTCAAAGATTCGATTTAAAATATGGAAACATTTCTAAGGGAATAATTTGGATGCTAATTAGTAGTATTATCCAAGGATATGAAAATCATACCGTATTGGTCGTTACTGGTACGGGCAAAAAAATACCGGACATAAATTCCAGTGGGTATTGGCGTTCTCGATTCTGACTGACCAAAGCACTAAGGATTCGGTATTTTTGGACCATTTCACAAAAATTTGAATTCTTCAGGGACCAATTTGCAAAAAATAAAAATTCAATAGGTATCGAGTTTTTATTCCTATATAAGGTTTTATAACGTTTATTTTTTACTCTTTTATCTCCAGCCTTTGCCTTACTATCATCTTTACTTCCTTATCGTCTCTCAATTCTTTATGATCTCCTATCATGCCTTATCGCGTCTCATCAACGAATGAATTTTTTATTTTGCGCATCCAGGAGAGATTTCCAGGTATATTTTCTGAAATCTCTCGTTTTAATTTGATGTTAAATGAACTAAATAGAACCTGATTTCATCTCATTGTAAATGGGACTTTTGCTTCTTTTTTTCTTATATATTCTCGTTTTATGATTTAATCAAGAGAATAATCAATCTGCTATATGAGTTGATAATGTAAAAGTGCATATGGTTATAGATTGAACGAGAATTATAAAACCAATATGTTCCTTTTTTCCCCTTATAATTATTGTTTTATGATTTAATTTGATTTTTCGTATAATTATTGAGCGTAAAAATGGTATTATATTATTTTTCATTCCTATTAATGCAACAAACCAAACAATATTATTGGTATTAATACAGAAACTCAAGTTACAAATCAAACATTATTTTTTTATTTTCATACCTATCCATATCCCCTTCTACTATTATACCCATATTTATAGTCAACTCTTGCTTAAACCAAACACTTAATTAGTTGTTTGATGATGATGATAGGAAATCGTAACAAACTTCAAAGATTCGATTTAAAATATGGAAACATTTCTAAGGAATAATTTGGATGCTAATTAGTAGTATTATCCAAGGATATGAAAATCGCATTGGTGAATTCTTTATGCACGGCAAAAAATACCGGACATAAATTCCAGTGGGTATTGGCCGTTTTCCGTCTGTACCTACCGGTACCAAGGATTCCGGTATTTTTTGGACCATTTCACAAAAATTTGAATTCTTCAGGGACCAATTTGCAAAAAATAAAAATTAAATAGGTATTGAGTTTTTATTCCTATATAAGGTTTTATCACGTTTATTTTTTATTCTTTTATCTCCAGCCTTTGCCTTACTATCATCTTTACTTCTTTATCGTCTCTCAATTCTTTATGATCTCCTATCATGCCTTATCGCGTCTCATCAACGAATGAATTTTTTATTCTGCGCATCCAGGAGAGATTTCCAGGTATATTTTCTGAAATCTCTCGTTTTAATTTGATGTTAAATGAACTAAATAGAACCTGATTTCATCTCATTGTAAATGGGACTTTTGCTTCTTTTTTTCTTATATATTCTCGTTTTATGATTTAATCAAGAGAATAATCAATCTGCTATATGAGTTGATAATGTAAAAGTGCATATGATTATAGATTGAACGAGAATTATAAAACCAATATGTTCCTTTTTTTCCCTTATAATTATTGTTTTATGATTTAATTTGATTTTTCGTATAATTATTGAGCGTAAAAATGGTATTATATTATTTTTCATTCCTATTAACGCAACAAACCAAACAATATTATTGGTATTAATACAGAAACTCAAGTTACAAATCAAACATTTTTTTATTTTCATACCTATCCATATCCCCTTCTACTATTATACCCATATTTATAGCCAACTCTTGCTCAAACCAAACACTTAATTAGTTGTTTGATGATGATGATAGGAAATCGTAACAAACTTCAAAGATTCGATTTAAAATATGGAAACATTTCTAAGGGAATAATTTGGATGCTAATTAGTAGTATTATCCAAGGATATGAAAATCGTACCGTATTGGTCGTTACTGGTACGGGCAAAAAAATACCGGACATAAATTCCAGTAGGTATTGGCCGTTTTCGGTCTGTACCGACCGGTACCAAGGATTCCGGTATTTTTTGGACCATTTCACAAAAATTTGAATTCTTCAGGGACCAATTTGCAAAAAATAAAAATTAAATAGGTATCGAGTTTTTATTCCTATATAAGGTTTTATCACGTTTATTTTTTACTCTTTTATCTCCAACCTTTGCCTTACTATCATCTTTACTTCCTTATCGTCTCTCAATTCTTTATGATCTCCTATCATGCCTTATCGCGTCTCATCAACGAATGAATTTTTTATTCTGCGCATCCAGGAGAGATTTCCAGGTATATTTTCTGAAATCTCTCGTTTTAATTTGATGTTAAATGAACTAAATAGAACCTGATTTCATCTCATTGTAAATGGGACTTTTGCTTCTTTTTTTCTTATATATTCTGGTTTAATGATTTAATCAAGAGAATAATCAATCTGCTATATGAGTTGATAATGTAAAAGTGCATATAGTTATAGATTGAACGAGAATTATAAAACCAATATGTTCCTTTTTTCCTTATAATTATTGTTTTATGATTTAATTTGATTTTTCGTATAATTATTGAGCGTAAAAATGGTATTATATTATTTTCATTCCTATTAACGCAACAAACCAAACAATATTATTGGTATTATACTGAAACTCAAGTTACAAATCAAACATTATTTTTTATTTTCATACCTATCCATATCCCTTCTACTATTATACCCATATTTATAGCCAGCTCTTGCTCAAACCAAACACTTAATTAGTTGTTTGATGATGATGATAGGAAATCGTAACAAACTTCGAGATTCGATTTAAAATATGGAAACATTTATAAGGGAATAATTTGGATGCTAATTAGTAGTATTATCGAGGATATGAAAATCGCATCAGTATTGGTGAATTATCGTACGGGCAAAAAATACCGGACATAAATTTCGATGGGTATTGGCGTTTTGATTCGTCATCTTAACCGGTACCAAGGATTCCGGTATTTTTTTGGACCATTTCACAAAAATTTGAATTCTTCAGGGACCAATTTGCAAAAAATAAAAATTAAACCTTCACAAAAATTTGAATTTTTCAGGGACCAATTTGCAAAAATAAAATAAACCCCCCCCCCCGCGGACCTTCTGGACTCTTCTCCTCTCTTCTTCGATTTCTCCTTTCTCTCCACTCACGCAAGCCACTGCTCCTCCCTTCTTGGATCTCGTCTCGCTGTCTCCTCGCTTAGAAATGCTAATACTTTGTTTGCGATATTTAATCAAGTTGTGAATGAAGTAGGGGTAGAAAATATTATTCAGTTTATTACTGACAATGATTCTGCTTATAAAGCGGCAGGGAAAAGGTTGCAGAGTACTTATAATTCATTTTTTTGGACTCCTTGTGTTACACATTACATTGACTTAATGCTGGAGAATATAAGAGATCCTAGGTATTTTCCTGTTATTGATGAGACCATATAGAAGGCAAAAAAGGTGACAAAATTTATTTATAATCGTGCATGGGTTTTGAATTTCATGATATGGGAATTTACCAATGGTAGGAATTTGTGTCGCCTTGCTATGACAAGATTTGCAACAAATTTCTTATCACTTCAGTCATTTGTTTTGATGAAGAATGAGTTAAGGAAAATGTTTACAAGTGATAAGTGGGTTGCATTTTAGTATGCTAGGTCTAATGCTGGAATGGAGGTTTGTAGTATCATACTGGAAGATAGAAAATTTTGATCGCAATGTCAATTCGTTATCCGAGTTTGTGAACCTTTGGTGAGGGTGCTTCGATTGGCTGATAGTGAAGAAAAGCCAATAATGAGATGTATTTTTGATGTTATAGAGAGAGCAACGGAAGCAATTAAGACCAATCTGAAAAATAGGCCTTCTTTATACCTACCATATCTCTCAATCATTAATGATAGAAGGCAGAGACAACTTTCTTCTTCATTGTTTTTAGCCGGGGTATTTTTGAATCCTAGTGTGTATTATAGACTGCATGTTGAAGAGCAAGCTGTAGTTAGTAGAGGAATGATTTTCACAATTACAACAATTGTTCCTAATGTCATAATGCAAGAAATTTTAAGTGAACAAATGGACGTTTATAAGTCCTGTAATGGAGATTTTGGAATGTCGCTTGCGATTCGACAAAGAGGAAGACTTTCTCCAGGTACTACTTATTTCCTATTTCTTATTTGTTGAAAATTATTTATCAATTTATTTTGTTTATAACACTACTTTTGTTATCTTATAACTTGCAGTTTCTTGATGGGATCAATTCGGATGTAGTGTCCAAGAATTGAGAAGGTTTGCGATTCGAATTTTAAGTCAATGTGTGAGTGCAACTTGGTGTGAGCGAAACTTGAGCACATTTGAATTTATCCATTCCAAGAAAATGAATAGATTGGAGCATAAGAGGTTGAATGACTTGGTTTATATTCGTTACAATTTAAAGCTTCGGGAAAGGTATAATATTTTCATTATTAATTTTGATATAATTTCTTATATTTTTCTAATAATTAAATTTAATTGTTTACTAGGAGTTTTAGTAGCACAAATTGTTCAAATGATCCAATTGCCATTGATAATATTGATGTTTTGGCGGATTGGGTTTCTGAAGAATCTAATTTGGTTGATGTGAGTGATTTGTATTTGGAAGTTAATCTTGGATGGGAAAGCATTGACATGTCATTTGGTGCATTAAATTTGAATGATGATGATGATGAAGCTCCTCTCAATGATGAAGATTTTGTACCAAATGATCACTGAGGTCGATCTTGATTCAATGGTATTCGCTCATTGACGATTGAATTTCAGGTTTTTATTTTTCCTCTTCTTTTAATTTTACTTGTATTTGATCATTGATGTTTATGCAAATTTATATGTATGTAATGTAACTGTAATATTTTTGTTTTAGGTTCAACTTCTACTTGATTGCTTATTCGTCATCAACTCTTTTTGTAATATTTATTGTTCTTTTTATCGGATGTTTTGAATCTTTTGATGTAAATATGTAATATTATTTATTATAATGATGAAATTGTATTATTGTAATATTTTAAACACTTTGTATTATTCTTAATTTTATAATTGTATGATGATGATTGTCTTTGTTTATATTAATTGTGGTTATTATTTATATGTAAAATATTTAAAAGTTATTGTTATTTCAAATTAATTATCATTATTATTTATTATTAAAACTTTTGAAAGCATGGTGATATAAATAAATAAACTATACAGTACAAATGTATAATATATCAATATAGACTATTTTGCAATTTTTAAAAATTTTAGGGACTATTTTATAAATTTTAAAAAAATTTTGAAACGGTACCAAATTTTTTTTAAATTTATAAAATAGTCCGGTATCGATTAATATCAGTACAGTTTCGTTTCAGAGCTCAATTCAATACCGAATCTAATATGGTATTCATAACATTAGTATTATCACGTGCAAATTGGTAAATGACAAGAGGTCATTGAAAGTGAATTCCATCGATGAGTTGTAAAGAAACGAGTGGTTTGATTGTTAGGAGAACACTTCTACCGAACATTCAAAAGAGATGAATCACAGGAAAAGCGGAAGCCTATACGTACGACTTAGTGTATTTCTTACACCTGCTTCTTCGAACCACAAAAAGTTTTGTGAAAAGAAGATTGTGAGGCTGACCACCCACCTTCACCGCAAAAGTCATTAGGCCCCCATTATAATTGTGACCCATGCTGTCTCACTTCTGATTAATTTCTTTGAATCCCATTTTTCATCATCACTAAATTCTCTATAAATCATATGCTTCAAAGTTCAAACATAATATAAATCAAATTTTCAGTAAAATATAAACCTACAAGCCCCTTTCATCCTCTTTTTCTTAGTTGCTAATTATCGTGAAATTAAATTTATGGTGAAGGACACATAGCTACATACCCGAATAGAAGCGGCATCTAATCGCAACATGCATGCAGTCTCGTACAAAACACAACGGAAAACAAAAACAGTTAGAAAGGTGTTCATTTTCTTACTAAAAGATAAACTCAAAGTTCCTCATCTATGGATCTACCAGACATGATATTGTATTTAATATGCTCAGACTTGTGCTTGGCAGCATCCAATGCCTCTGCAGCTTTTTGTTTAGCAGTATCATAACCTTCTTTAACCTTCTCCCTACCCGACCTGATCTCTTCCTCTGTTTCTTCTTCCTTCTTCCCACTTTCTTTGCCTTCTTCAACTTTCTCGTCACCCTTCTCCTTGGCTTTGCCAACTTCCTTTGCCTCCTCTACCCTGTGTTCTGCTCTTTCCTTTGTCTCTTGTGCCTTCTCTTTCGCCACTCCTGTTGTTTCATCTACCTTTTTCTTCGCAGCGTCTACCATTTCGCTTGCTTCCTGTTTTGCTGCATTCTTCAAGTCCCTAGCTTTCTCGCTTGCTGCATTCTTAGTCTCCTTGGACTTCTCTGCGCCGTACTCTGCAGCTTCTGCATTCAAACACAGATAGTTATCTATTAATTTCTAGACATGGGCATCTGCAGATGAATCCATATATATATTTATATATGAAATCACCAGAAGCTTTGTCTATGGCGCTTTTAGCAGTTTGAGAGGCATCGTCAGAGGCTGTTTTAGCAGCCTCCTCGGCTTCGCCTGGCTTGCGTCCAATGGTCCCAGAGAGCTTCTCCTTGGCCCATTTAGCCCAGGATTATGCTCCCTTGGAACCAGCCTCCTCTATCTTTCCTTTATCTCATTAAAATCATCTTTTTCTTCATTTGTCGACGGGCGACGGCATATGATCAACGCTGGAGCAATCGCAATACATGACAAGCAATACCATCATGGCAGCCATCAAGAACAAGTAGCCGCCACATTTCCAGCTAGAAATCATGATACGTAGTACTAAAGGGAGCAAATGCGGAAGATAGTAGCTTCTTTCGGATTCTTGGAGAAAGTAATAACGCTTAAGCAGAGCTTACTTGAAATGCAAAAGGTTGTTATCATTGTGCACGTAGAAAGTGAACCATAGTGCTATTTAAGTAGATGAATTTAAGGAGGCTTGAGAAAGGACAAAGAGATTGAAGAATGAAACGGTGGGAACATGGGCAGATGACAAGTGTCGTTTCAGGATATAGTAAGTGGCAGCTTCTGGTCAAAGGATTTTGTACTGAAACAGTACGTGTATCTACTGAAACATTACGTGTCTCATGCACTCTTGAATGATTCCTCCAAATTGTTTTTGACAGCTTCCAAGCTCTCTACCCTCCTGCCAGCCACTTGGACTAAATACAAATACGCTTTTGGATATACCAAATGTGAAGAATCACAAGAAATTCTTCATAAAACTACACTGAATCAAAGCAGATCAAGAGTTACAGATGATGAGTCGAAGCAAAGAGGAAGAAGAATAACAGAGACATAAAGAGGATAATAAAAGGTGACTCTTGAAGATTCTGAAGGATGTCTGAAGGCTTGACTTAAGTCACTTGAGCTAAAGACACACGCGACATACATATAAAACGCAGCACTTCATTTGGAAGACTTTAAAAGGAATAAAGGCAAAGGTTTTTAAGAGAGTCACGTGGATAAGGAATGAAGTATAGGCATGGACCCAGTCAAAAGCTTGAAAGAACAAGATAATTAAAGAGAGTCTTTAATAAAGGCACTTGATAAGGCATGGGTATTTGGACTAAGTCAAAGGCTGATGGTTATTATCCGAATGAAGCAATTCATCCACAACACTATAAATAGCCAAGCCAAGCTCCAAAACACTGAATAACATCAATATACACTTACAAGTCTATAGACTTTACACTTCTCTGTTTTCAAGTGAGGAAATATTTGAGAGTGCTAGAGTACATTACAGTGGGTACTAGAGAGTTTGATAGAACTCTTGCAAGTGTTCTGTAAACACCCAATCTCTTGTATTTTCTCCCTTCTTGATTCTAGAAATAATAGTCTGGTGTGTGAGTTTGACCCTTGGACGTAGATAGCTTTGTGCTATCGAACCAAATAAACTTTGAGTGTCTTCTTTACTTTCTTGCAATCTTCCATCTCTGCAAAATCAAACCCAAGCAAATTATCATCAATTCAGAAAGTTATTATACAGAAATAACTCAAAGATTTCTAACAGATTGGTATCAGAGCCATTTTTAGAGTTTCTGCCCATATTCACCAGTCAAGAATCCATCAAGAAAGTTCAAGCACAAGTCTTTACAAAGATCCTACAAGATGGTGAGAAAAGAGATGGAAGTATTCACTGGAAAGGAGGACTTTGCAATCTGGAAATTACAGATACAAGCCCTCCTTGAATCCTATGAGTGCTTTGGAGCTATAGATGCTACATATGAAGATGATCAAGATCCCATAAAGAATCTCAAGAAGGCAAGACTAGCACATTGCAAGCTAATGCTGCATCTTTCACCAATTGTCATCAAAAAGGTGAAAGATTGCAACACAACAAAGTTGTTATGGGATAAACTGGATGAGATCTATTAAAAAAGGTGCTTACCTAACAAGATGACATTGCTGCACAATCTTGCCAACTTCAAGATGAATACAACAGTAACTCTAGAAGACAATCTATATTTCTTTTTCAAATTGATTCAAGATCTTGAAGCCACTGGAGAGATTATTTCTGAAGAACACCAAGCAGTGGTGATTCTAAAGTCACTTCCACAAGAGTTTAATGCATTCAGAAAAGTGGTGAAGCATGCTAGTGGTGATGCTCTAACGATAAAGAGGGTTCTTGACTCTTTGATGGAAGAAGTGATAGACAACAATCACTTTAAGAAGGAACCAGAGGTGATGTTTTTGGACAATAAATCCTAAAACAGACCAGCACATTCTGCTTTCAAGAAAGGTGGGCAGAAAGCTAAAGGAAAGGGAAAACATAAGAAAACTGAAGATGAAAAGAAAAAAGGTAAAGCAAAAGGTAAGAAATGTTTTTACTGTGATAAAATTGATCATTTTGCTAGAGATTGCAGGAAGAAAAAGAAGGATAAAGAAGATGAGAAGGCTGCTGCTGGAAATGTTGAAAAGCTTGAAGAAACTAGTGAAGATGAGATCTTAACATTGACAGCCGAAGCAGATGAGCCAACAACAGACGGGATCCTTGACTCTGGCTGCACAATGCATGTCACTTCCCACATAGAGTGGTTTTCTAAATTTGAGAACTTGTCAGCTAAGGTGAGGATGGCAAATGCAGGGAAGCAGGACATTAAGGGCATTGGCAATGTTTCCATCAAGATGCATGATGGAAAGAAAAGGACATTGAGCAATGTGAGATATGTCCCTGGAATAAGAAGAAATCTTCTATCCGAAAGTGCTTTTGACAAGCAAGGATACAAGATCATATCTAAAGATGGCTTGAGAGAAATCATCAAGGATAGAAAGGTGGTTATAAGGGCAATTGAGAGAGGAGGCCTATATCATGTTGTGGGAACTACAGAAATCAACTTAACAGTAGAGGAAAAGGGACTGAACCAAACAATCCTATGGCATGCAAGACTTGGACGTGTAGGAAATAAGAGTTTAAAGCACCTAGAGCAACAAGGAATGCTACCAAACACTACTGTAAAGAAAATTGACTTCTGTGAAGGGTGTATCCTAGGCAAACACCATAGGACTCCTTTCCCAAATAATGCAAGGAAAGCCACCAGCAACATGGAGTATGCTCATAGTGACTTATGGGGGCCAGCACAGACTCAAGCCATGGGAGGAAAGAGATACTTCATGTCTATCATTGATGACAAATCCAGAAAATGCTGGATTTATCTCCTAAGGTCTAAAGATGAAGTACTAGAAGCATTCATCAAGTGACATACACTGATGGAAAACTAAACTGGAAAGAGGCTGAAGTGTTTGAAGACAGATAATGGCTTGGAGTTCTGCAACAAGGAGTTTGATGACTACTGTGAAAAGAAGGACATTCAAAGACACAGAACAGTTAAAGCTACCCCTCAACAGAATGGAGTAGCAGAAAGGTTGAACAGGACACTCCTAGAGAAGACAAGGTGTATGCTACTGTCTTCAGGCCTATCCCAAGCACTGTAGGGAGAAGCCATAGAGACAGCAGCATACCTAAATAACAGACTGCCTACATCAGCAAATGAATACAAGACTCCTGAAGAGGTATGGACTGGAACTAAACTCAATTTAACTAACTTGAGACCTTTTGGATGCAGTGCCTACATCCATCAAACAGAAGGAAAGTTAGAACCTAGAGCCATCAAAGGAGTGTTTCTAGTATATCCTGAAGGCACAAAAGGGTATAAAGTTCTAATCCTACAACCAAGAGTTCACAAGATTCAAATAAGTAGAGATGTAGTGTTCAGGGAAACTGAATTCCCACTGCTGAAGCAAAAAGGAGGAGGAATGCAGGTTCAGGAAAGTGTCCTACAGCAGCTGGGATCAAACAATAGTTTGACTCCCTTTTATGTCCCACCCTCCACATATAAGGAAGGAGAAACAGAATCAGCTGCTGAACATCCTAGAGAAGTAGTAGAAGAATCAATGGACTCAAGTTCTAATCCTCAGGAGGGAACAGAACAAGAAGAAGCAGCAGCTGAAACTCAAACACCTCTACGAGACTATCAACTAGTTAGAGATAGAGAACCAAGGCAGGTAATACCTAACAGAAGGTATTTTGACACTAACCTAGTTGAATATGCCTATTTAGTTGCAGAATCTGTAGAATCTGAAGCACCAGAAAGCTATGAGGAGGCTATGACTAGGACTGATGCAGATCAGTGGAAGAAGGCTTGCCAAAGTGAATACTCTTTTCTAATGAAGAATGAGACTTGGAAGCTAATTCCCAAGCCACCTAATGCAAAACTGATTGAATGCAAGTGGATTTTTAAACTCAAGGATGGAGTGACAGAAGCTGATCCTAAAACCTACAAGGCAAGACTAGTTGCAAAAGGCTTTAGGCAAAGGGAAGGTGTAGATTACAAGGAAATCTTTTCTCCAGTGGTTAAGTTTAAAACAGTAAGGATAATTTTGACCCTAGCAATATTGAATGATTGAGAAATACATCAGATGGATGTAAAGACAGCTTTCCTATATAGAAGGCTAGAGGAAACCATCTATATGAAGCAACCTATTGGCTTCATATACTAGCAGAAATCAGATCATGTATGTTTGCTAGATAAATCACTATATGACCTGAAGCAATCCCCTAGGCAATGGAACAATAAGTTCCATGAGGTGGTGACAGAACTAAAGTTCAAAAGGAGTGCCTATGATTACTGTCTATACTACAAAGACTTGGAGAAAGAGGAAGTGGTCTACATGCTGGTGTATGTTGATGATTTAATCATCACAATAAAGCTGATGAAGAAAATACAAGAAGTGAAAGAAGCATTGAAAAAGAATTTTGACATGAAAGACCTAGGGAGAGCAAAAAAGCTACTGGGAATGCAAATCATAAGGAATGAGGCTGAAGGGAAACTATGGTTGATACAAAGGAATTATATAAGAAAAGTCCTATCTAAGTTCAACATGGAAGACTCTAAACTCAGCCCTGCTTCAATTGCCACACACTTATAGCTAACAACTGCTAAGAGTCCAGCAACAGAAGCAGAAAGGGAACAAATGCTGAAATATCCTTATGATGTGTGTATATGTTGTATCATGTACATTATGATTTGTACTAAACCTGACTTAGCACATGCAATCAGCCTACTTAGCAGATTCATGTCTAATCCAGGTTTAGAACACTGGTCTGGTTTTAAGATAGTACTCAGGTATCTGAAGGGGACCCTAAACCATGGTCTATGTTTTTCTAAGTCTAACCTAGAAATACATAAACATATAAATTTAAATGGCTATGTAGATGCAGATTATGCAGCAGACAAAGACACACGCAAATCCTTATCAACATACTACTTTACACTATCAGGTAACACAGTAAGCTGGAAAGTGTAACAACAAGCAGTAATGTCACTATCTACAACAGAAGCAGAATTTTACGCAATCACAGAAGGCCTAAAGGAGCTAATATGGCTTAAGGGACTACTATCAGAAATCAAAGTACAAATTTCAGAGGCAGCTATACACACAGATAGTCAAAGTGCAATTTACTTCAGTAAGGACCCAGTCCTACATGAGAGGTCGAAGCACATAGACGTCTGACTCCACTTCATCAGAGACAAGGTCAACACCGGAGAAGTCGACCTGAAAAAAATAAGAGGAGAAGAAAACCCATTAGATTTTGAAACGAAAATAGTTCCAATAAAGAAATTCATTTTCTGTAGAGAGTTTCTACAGATAAATGAAGCACCTTGAAAAGAAAAAGAAGGAGTTACCCGTCAATCTCACAACACCAGAAGAAAAGGAAGGAAAAATTAGGGTTTCAAATTTTTTCTAGGTTTCGGATTTCAGAAATTGGTCACTAATCGAAAGATTGAGTGAGGGTTTATGAAGAAGGAGGCAAAAATGTGAAGAATCACAATAAATTCTTCATAAAACCACACTGAATCGAAGCAGATCAAGAGTTACAGATGATGAGTCGAAGCAAAGAGGAAGAAGAATTACAGAGACATAAAGAGGATAATAAAAGGTGACTCTCGAAGATTCTGAAGGCTTGACTTAAGTCACTTGAGCTAAAGACACACGTGACATACAGATAAAACGCAACACTTCATTTGGAAGACTTTAAAGGAATAAAGGCAAAGGTTTTTAAGAGAGTCACGTGGATAAAGAATGAAGTATATGCGTGGACCTAGTCAAAAGCTTGAAAGAACAAGTTAATTAAAGAGAGTCTTTAATAAAGGCAGTTGATAAGGCATGGGTATTTAGACTAAGTCAAAGGCTTATGGTTATCATCTGAAGGAAGCAATTCATCCACAACACTATAAATAGCCAAGCTAAGCTCCAAAACACAGAATCACATCAATATACACTTACAAGTCTATAGAGTTTACATTTCTCTGTTTTCAAGTGAGGAAATATTTGAGAGTGCTAGAGTACATTACAGTGGGTATTAGAGAGTTTGCTAGAACTCTTGCAGGTGTTCTGTAAACACCCAATCTCTTGTATTTTCTCCCTTCTTGATTCTAGAAATAATAGTCTGGTATGTGAGTTTGACCCTTAGACGTAGATAGCTTTGTGCTATCGAACCAAGCAAACTTTGAGTGATTTGTTATATTGAGGTGCTTGTGATATTAACGCTTTATAAGATTTAATTATTGCTAACCTCATGCTATACTATTAAATGTAATGATGAAACATTTGGCCAAGTAGGAGCATGTAAGAAATATGGCCTGATGTTGTGGCCTAGATTTTCTATAAGCCCGTATTAAACTTAGGTTAGGGTTTTTTTTTAGTTTAATAGTATATTAAATCTTAACTATTAATTTAGTACTTGATGGACATACAAGATTTAATGTCAACAAATAAATGTATATAAACTAGTTCTCTCTCAACCCTAAAGAAGTACTGACAAAAACAAATACAAATTTAAGTATTTGTGTATTGAGTTATCCATTAAGTTATTGTACACAAAGAGGATTACGAGAGATAAACTAGTTCGTAATTGGTAAAAACTTTCTCTCTATATCATGACGAATTCTGTTTAAGGTAAGTGATTTATTTGCTTCATTTATGTAATTATTATTATATTCAAGATCTGAATAGACATGAATGATTTACGTATGATTTATGATTGATATATAATTTATGCCTTTAATGTTTGATTAATCAAGAATTTTTTTTTACAGGTCTCAAGTACGAAGACTTTAGTAAGATAAATACAGTCTTAACGTGTGCCAGGAACTCCATAAACTCTAACAAGATATACATAACTTCACATGCGGATATGTTCTAACACCTGTTCCCCTCTTCACCCTGAACATTTAAGGGGCGGTCGATTCAAATAAGAGAATGATAATAAGAATGAGAATGAATATAGTGCAGAGTGAGAATGAATATAATTATTATAATTATAATGGTTGGTTAAAATGAAAGAATGATTACCATTAATATTGATAGTGGTTGGTTTGTTAAAAATATTGAAAAATAAAAATTTATTGAAATTTTGAAAACTAAAATATTTGTTAAATTTTGTTTTACATCAAATTTTAATATGTTTTAATTAATTATATTTAATTGATTAATGGAGAAAAATATAATTGATTTAGATATACAAAACAATAATCGTACGGACTTCTTCCAATACATCCAGATACAGCAACAACATGACAACAAGGTAAGCCAGTTAATTGCCATCCTCTGCAACTACACTGGTGAAGATCGATATCAACAATGTGAGCAGATTCTCCAAGAAATTCAAAAGTGCCACCACAGCAAAGCAATACTTGAAGAGGCCTAGCATCAGAAATTTCCTTTTGTAGCTTCACCTCATTTGATGGAGTTAACCTGGTCATCCATTGGTTGGATTCTGATACCCACTGTAGAAATACTGTCCGAACTTTGATGTTCCACCAAACCATGCATTTGCGCGGTGTTCAGGTTCACTGTGCATAACCCAATCAGAAGCTTCCGCGGAAATGCTCTTTATGTTCCCACTTCCCAACATAATGGTTGAATTCCTCAACATTAGGTGCATAGGATCATTGATCATGAATCTTCTAGCTTCATTGGAAAATTGTCCCTGCAAAATTTTTCAGTGACAATAAATGTGGCAACAGTTATCAAATACCTCAGCCAACAATCCGTCGTGCCATTTTGAAAATCTGCAACAAATGTAATTTGGCGTGATTTAGAAATGGCCGACTTCAGTTCCAAAAGAAACCAATGCCAATTAGGCTCTATTTCGAAAGCCCCTGGAAAAATGCCATCATCTGTATCAATAGCAGTTGCCGCCATCAAAGTTCGTTGGTACCTTGACTTTATAGGAACGCTATCCAGGAAAATAAGAGGACGGCAACCCTGCTGAAAGCCACATATTGAGCCATAAAATGAAATAAAAAGACGGTGGAAGGTTGAATCATTCTTCGCCAAGAATGTTGCAATACTGCCAGGATTGGTCTCTTTTATTTTTTCACAGAAAAAAGGTAGTTGATTATATGCCTCTCTTGCTACATGAACCCTGAAGCTGCTCTCTAGCAATCTCCTTTGCACGCCATGCTTGAGCGTAGCTCAATTGAATCTCATAATCTTGCTTGATATCCTCTGAAGTGTCCCTTGGCTTGTTATTGGGCGAAACTTTCAGTTTTTCCTTTATGATGCTTCCCATCCAACCTCTAGTTGCAGGATACCCAGCTTTTGCAGTAGCTCCTTCACATGTACGAATTGAGTTCATGTTCTTCTTACTGCAAATCCGTGGGGTTCAATATCTGCCAAGGTCAGCTTTGATGTTTGCTTTTGACAAATATCCGATGAATATTTTCATTCCAACAGAACATGATTGCTTCCTAACTGTTTCATTCCCACTGTAACAAACAGTAATACAAATATGTTTCATGTTACTTATTTTCATTCCCACTGTAAATTCGGACGCCCTTTGCAAGTTTCGTGGATCCATGAACAAGCCAGTTAAGATCTTGCGTTACACGTCCAATGGTATTGGAAAAATGGGGACACATATTTCCTCCTTTAAGGGCCCCATTTCTTTTATCCATGAGTTGCTGTGCTTAATTGATTATATTCATATTACTACAGGAGGAGAAAAACTGCAGGCAATTAGAGATCTCAGAAGCAAAGTTTTCATCTTTATCCATTTGGAACCCAAATGGGTATGGGTTGATGTTTTCCCTAATCAATCGTGCATGCTTCTGATTTAACCTATAGGACAAGAAGAATTGGGCCATTTTAATTTTTAATTCTTCTTCTGCTGATTTTATGAACGGAGGTAGCTCTGTAGCGAAAACTAGTTAAGTAGGGCTGAGGGAGGGAGATACGAGAATAACAGAATACGTTATGCTATCCTCACTCTCGGTGTCAGGCAATCCTTATCGTTATCTTTCTTCCCCGACTGTAATTGCATCTTCTTCTTCTTCTTCATCCATTTGTATTTTGTTTGTGAAAAAGATCCCATCATCTTTCCATCTCTGCTTCCTCTTCTTCTTCTAATTGGAGTGCAGGGATTGACGGTAAAAGTTTTTTTTTTTTTTTCTGTTCTTTCAAAATTGTTACAGGACGGGTATGGTGGTGATGGTGAAAAGGAACAGACGGTGATTCATTCCAGTTCCATATGCAAAGGTAACGGCTTCAAGTGGCGTTTGGTTATTGCTTACGACGGCGCCCAATATGCAGGTACCTTTTACTTTTGGTTTTCTTCCATCTCCATTAACATTACCTATTTCTGTCTGTTTCCGCTTCTGTCTGCACTTTGGATAACATGGTTTTCTCTTCTTCTTCGTCTAATAAAACAAACTAATAATAAGCAAAGAACTCGAACTTGTCAACACTATCAAACTAATTTTCATGCGGAAAGAAGGAAGAATTTTCTTAGCTGCGTTCGGAAATGTATTCGTGGGAGAAAAAGCGAGGTTGGGTAAGCTTGTTGCATTTCAGTTAGACGAGTGCATTAACTATACTATTTACGTTATCCTAAGTGCAAAATCCATCATTTTCTTCGTTCTAGTAATCCAAAATTAGTTTCACATCCAAGAAGATGGATGTCATTATGATCAGGTTGGCAATTTCAGCAATATCCTCCAACTATTCAGTGCACACTGGAGCAAGCTTTACTTAGAGTTACAAAACTACAAAGGAAGGATATCCTTCTTGTTGGCGCTAGTAGGACTGATGCAGGAGTTCATGCCTGGGGTCAGGTCCGCCATGCTTCTTTCTTTTTTCAGGATTTAGTTAAAGAAAGAAATGAGGCTGTGTTACTTGAAAACATTATATTTACTGCAAGCTTTTCAGGTGGCTCACTTTGTTACACCTTTCAACTATGAGAGATTGGACACTGTTCATGCAGCTCTCAACGGTCTTCTTCCTCCTGATATTCGCATTAGAGAAGTCAGCCCTGCACATCCTGAATTCCATGCGCGATTTTCAGCCAAGAGCAAGGTTTATCACTATAAGATATATAACGACACCATCATGGACCCATTTCTACGTCAATACGCTTATCATAGTGCATATAAGCTGAATGTAACTGTCATGAAAGAAGCAGCGAAGCATTTTGTAGGAAACCATGATTTCTCTGCATTTGTAAATGCTTCACATAACGATGGAGTTCCTGATCCAGTCAAGACCATCTTTCACTTTGATGTCATTGAGATGGTAATTACCAGTTTTATTAACACGCTTCCTAGAAAAGAAAAAGGAAAATTTGTTTCTCTTATCTGATAGCATTGTATAGCTGGTTGAAAGTACAGGAACACAGTTCCACCAGATCATGAATAACATTCTATATGTGTCTGATTTCAGTTCTGAATTGTAGAAATAGGCTCTTAAAACTCATGCTCAGCTGTTTTTGATGCAGGGACATCTTGTGCAGGTAGAAGTTGAGGGCTCCGGTTTCATGTATAGACAAGTCAGGAACATGGTAAGCAATTGTTTTTCCAGAAAAAAAAAAGAATGCCTGATAAAAAAATTCTACTTTGTTACTGCGTTTTAGAACGCCTGATAAAAAAAGTTCTACTTTGTTATTGCGTTTTTGACAGCAAAATGGGCCATAGCTTAGTTAATAACTTGAGCATTATGGATGAATGGTTGGATGGATGCTGTTATGTTTTGGTGAAGTATATGTGAGAAGAGATTTGGACTTGGATTCTGAATACATTAAGTCCTTCCTTTGATTCACTTGGTGCAGGTTGCTTTGCTACTTCAAATTGGAAGGGAAGCAATTCCTGCTGATATTGTTCCCCGGATTTTGGCAACTCGTGATCGCAAGGAACTTGCCAAATATGCTTTGTCAGCTCCACCACACGGACTTTGCCTCGTCTCCATTAAGTACAATGAAGAACACTTGAGGCTTCCCTCTGATTGTCCCAATGTTAGTTTTGGTAGGCATCATAGGATACGCAAGTGCAAGCTTCCATTCTTTTGAGCTTTCAGTTTTTAACATCATCAATTTATATATCTAAAAATCAAGTTACACATGTTCAACCCTTAATACTCTCTTCTATGCTTCACAGAGCTATGCTCTGCACAGCTTTTAAGACCGTGTACCGAACCAGACAATGAATGCATTTGGATTACAAAAGTCGAGCAATAGATGGAGTAAAACTTTTTTAAGTATCGACATCATGAGCTACTCAGAATAACCATCTAACAGAGAAATAGGCTGAATAGCTCTCTGCATATATTACGTCTTCAAGAAAGAAACCAAAAAAAAAAAAAAGCTCTACACATGCCAGTCTCTCATTCTTCCAACCAAAAGCAACTACAGATTCTTTTTCTTCTTTGTTCTTATTTCAATTTTTGTAATCTATGTTTTATTATGCACATACAAGAAAATTCTTTCAATCCTTTTCACTTTTAGCAAGTAGCAACAACTCCACAAACTAACATCCTAGCAGAAGCATTGTAGTCTCTTATTAGATAAAACAAAAGAACAACTTTCTTATTAGATAAGGTCTTCATATCCAACGTTTGTAGTCTCTAGTAATTTGGCACATTGCCCTCAGCCATGTTCAGTTCAAATCTGACGTACAACACATTTACCTCTACCAATTTTTGGAAGTAGCCATCAGTCCTCTTGTACAAAACGATCCAAAAACTTGCATCAGCGTTGGTTCCCACACCAGCCTCCTCCACCACTTTATGCAGTTTTAAGTTTCAACCATTAACATGGCCAGTCGCTAAATTGAATAATTCCTTCCCAAAGTATTTATTAATACTGCTAGAATATTACAACATGAAATGGCCCTAATTCTCAAGGTCAGAAGCTGGCTGCGACTGGCAGTACAAATACGAATCGTGAGCTAGCGTCTGCCACACCACACAAATAACATTCATGTCAATTCTATCCATATCATCAAGTTTAATTACTAAATTTTTTTTTTGGTCTCCCACATTAAACAACTGCCTCCCCTTTGCCTAAAAAAGGGTAAAATAATGAAAGAAGAATCATCATAAATGAAACAACAGGGTATAGAAAATATTAGAAGAAAAAATCCACTTTATGTCTCCGATTATATGTAATTTATACACGAGTATAACTATTGTAATACTACTAAACTACTAGATTTTTCATATATACGAACTTATCCAATCTGCAGTATATTTTAGCTACTACAAGATAAACTTATCTCCTAGAAGATAATCTCCTAAGTTAACTAAACTTATCTAAAATAATTAAACACTCCCCCTCAAGTTGAGGAATAGATATTTATTATTCCCAACTTGCTTAGAATTGTCTCGAATCTAGGCGTAGGCATGATCTTTGTGAAGATATTGGCTTCCTGTGCTTCAGTAGGGACATAGCATAGATCAATGCCCCCTTTTATTTTACATTTGATAAAGCTCTCGTCAATTCTAAAGTGCTTTGTTCGATCATGTTGAAATGGATTCTTCACTATACTGATAGTTGATTTACTATCACTGAAGACTTTGGTGGGAGAGGAAGTAGTGATTTGTAGGTCTTGCATCAACCTCTCTAACCAAGTAACTTCACAGATTCCTTGTGCAATTGCCCTAAACTCTGCTTCTGCACTGCTTCTTGCTACTACAGACTACTTCTTGCTTCTCCATGTGACAAGATTCTCCCATAGTTTAGTACAATAACCAGATGTTGACCTACTGTCTAAGAAGCATAGATATGAATACGGACACACGATACGACACGGACACGGATACGGGGACACACCAACTTCTAAAATTTGGTGGACACGGACACGGCATATATATATATTATAAAATTTAGAATTAGGAAAAAAAATCAGAATTCATAATATGATATATATTGATTGATGTGTTTAAGACTTCCAACATCTTGATAATTTATACATATTTGGTATTTTATAAGCCCTTCTAAAAAAATATGGAACGTATATTCTATGGAGCATATATTTCATTAAGCAATGTCCGAGCGGTTTCCAGACGTGTCCGAGTTGTGTCCACCGTGTGTCAATGGGTGTCCGACACGCGGACACGGCTCCATTTTGCCGTGTCCGTGCTACATAGCCTACTGTCTTCAATACAACCAACCCAATCTGCATCCGTGAAACCTTCTATGCTTCTTTTCTCATTTTTCCGAAACATTAATCCTCTACTTGGACTACCTTTGAGATATCTCAGAATATGGTTGACTGCCTCTAAATGTCCTTGAGTTGGAGAGTGCATAAATTAGCTAACAATACCCATGGAATAAGCAATATCTGGTCTAATTAGTCAGAAACAGATAAGTTTTCCTACTAACCTTTGGTATCTTCCTTTGTCAACAGGAAGATCTTCATTTTTCTCGAATTTCCAATTTTTCTCTAGTAGAGTTCTCATAGATTTGCAACCCATCTTTCTTGTTTCCTCCAGTAAATCAAGAATGTATTTTCGTTGAGATATGAAAATACCTTCCTTACTTCTAGCAATCTCCATTCTACGAAAGTATCTTAATACTCCGAGGTCTTTTACCCTAAATTCCAACCTCAATTTTTGTTTAAGATCATTGATCTCACTAATGTCATTGCCTATGATTATAATATCGTCAACATACACAATCAAGATGGATTTCTTTCCTTTTTTTTTCACACTTCATAAACATTGTGTGATCAGCTTGTCCCTGTTTGTATTCAAACCTGCAAAGAGTGCCACTGAACCTCTTAAACCATGCTCATGGAGACTATTTGAGGTCGTATAAGGACTTTTTTAGTTTGCAAACTCTTCCCCTTCCTTCTTCGGTTTCAAAACCTGGTGGTATCCTCATATATATTTCCTCATCTAATGTACCATTTAGGAAGGCTTTTTTAATGTTGAGCTAATGGAGTTCCCAATCTAAATTTGCAGCAAATGATAGAAGGAGTCTAATTGTGTTCAACTTCGCAACTGAAGCAAATGTTTCCTCATGATCTATTCTATAGGTTTGTGTAAAGCCTTGAGCCACTAATCTAGCCTGATATCTTTCCATCTCTCCTTCTGCCCTATACTTCACATTGAACACCCACTTGCTACCAACCACCTTTTTTCCTTCAGATAAATCCACAATTTCCCATGTTTTATTATCAAATAAAGCTTTCATTTCTTCAAGTACAGCTTCCTTCCACTTAGGTTCTTGGAATGCATCATGTACATTTCTTGGAATTCTTACACTGTCAAGCTTAGCGTGAAAGTTTTAAACTTTGAAGAAAACTTTGAGTAAGTCAAATAATTTGAAATAGGATATTTAGTACATGATCTTATCCATGCAATTCGCACATCTAAGTCACTTACCATAGTCTCTCTAGGAGCCAGTTCTTGGTCCAATGATTGGCCTTGTTAAGGTTGGTTTTTTGAGAATTGGTTCTCCCATTGAATTGGACTAGACAGTTTTAGGTTCAATGGTAGGTGTTTGCGAGTTTTGTGGGAAGGTTTGTAAGATAGGAAGTGATATGCTTGGGTCCCAATAAATCTCTTCATGGGATGTCTCCCTCTGAAGAGAGGTATTGGTGAAGTATGGTTGTTTTTTGAAAAAAATGACATATGAAACAAAGAATTTGTTTGTAGAAGGTGAGAAATACTTGTAACCCTTTTGAGCGGGAGGGTACCCAACAAACACGCATTTAATAACTCGCGGGTCAAGTTTGCTTCTATTGGGTTAATTGTTGTGTACGAAAATAGTACACCCAAAGACTTTAGGAGGAAGAGAATTAAGGAGCTTAATGTGAGGAAATTGTTCTAGAAGAACACCCAATGGGGGTCATAAGTGAATAGTTTTTAAAGGAAGATGATTTATCAACTATGAGGCAGTTAGAATGGCTTCCCCCCAATAAGAATTTGGAACAAAGTTGGTGAACATCATAAATTGGGCTACCTTTAAAAGATGACGATTCTTTCTCTCCGCTATCCCATTTTGTTGTGGGGCATAAGCACAAGAGCTTTGGTGAATGATCCCATTTTCACTGAGATATTGAATAAAATCAGTTGAAAAATATTCTTTCCCATTGTCTATACATACTACTTGAATAGAGGTTTGGAATACATTTTGGATGAGTTTGTGGAACTGTTTAATGATATGATAGGCTTCAAATTGGTCTTTCATTAGATATATCCAATATACCCTTGTATGATCATCAATGAAACTGATAGAGTACCGGCTAGACTTGTAATTCTAGCGAGACCCTAAATATCACAATGAATTAATCGGAAACATTTTGAGGGTATGTATGAGTGTATGGGATAAGTATTTTTGCTTTGTTTTGCAAGGACACATTGCTCACAATATAAAGAAATTTGATCTTTATTGATGAAAAGTTTTGGATATAAGATCTTCAAATATGAGAAGTTGGGATGACCAACGCGTTGATGCCATAACAAAACATCATAATTTGACATAACTGAAAGGGAAATCCTATGTGGTGATTTGGATTCAGTAGGAGTACTCTTTCCTAAGAAGTAGTAAAATCCATCCTTCTCCTCAACACTGCCAGTCATCTTCCCCGAACATCGGTCCTAATTTTCACAATAAGATGGAAAGAACGTCACAATACAATCCACGTCCTTGGTTAATTGACTTACAGATAGTGGATTATAAGTTAACTTAGGCACATAGGGAACAATATTTAATTTCAGTTTTGGTAAGCAAACTCTCCCTTGACCAATAGCTGGTGACCTTTTTCCAACCGCGACCTAGATATTAACTTTCTAGTTACATGGCTTATATTTTTCAAAGACATTCAAAGATGCAATCATGTGTTCTGATGCACTTATGTCCAGAATCCAGATATCATGACCTAGGGACTTTGATAATAATGATTAACACAGGTTACCTTTATGCACTATGTTGCAGTAGAGGTTTGTTGGTCATGTGAGTCTTTCTCAGTTGTGATTTTTGCTTGATTAAAGAGTTGCTGAAGTAGTTCAATCTGCTGGGGGGACAGGTTTAGCCCTGAGGATTTGCTGATATCGGATTCTGCTATATGTACTGCTCCACTTTTTTGTTGAACTCTTTGACTTTTAGGTTTCCAATCTGGTGGTTTCCCATGTAATTTTGAGTAGGTCTCATGGGTGTGGTAGGGCTTATCATAGTGGTCAAACCATTGCTTGTTCTTGGTTTCTAAGTAGACTCCTTTCGAGAGTTTGCCACTAAAGCTGAGCCTTGAGAGGTTTGTTTAGAAGTGTGTGAGGTGTGAGGTAAGCATGACCTTTTCCCTACACTCTTCCTCACACTTCATCAAGTCCTTGCAAGAAATCAAAAACTCTCTCCTTCTCCAATAAATTTTCATACTTCTCAGCATCAACATGACATTCCCAATTTATTGCATAAAATAGATCCATCTCTTGCCATAATTCAGTAAGTTATAATACTAGGTAATAGACATATTACCTTGGTGAGTATTTTTGATTTTCGATCTGATTTCAAAGCATTGAGAAGTGTTTTCCAAATCAAAATATATTTCTTGCACAGCCTCCCAGATTTCTCTTGCAGTTTTGCAGAATAGGTAGGTTCTTCCTATTTTTGGCTCCATTGGATTTATAAGCCAAGTCATGACAATATAATTCTCAACTTTCCAAGCCTTGTAAGTGACTGTTGTTTCGTGTGGTTGAGGAATTGCCCTTGTTAGATATCCAGCCTTGCCTCTTCCTTTGATTACGAGCATGACTAATCGGGACCATTCTAAAAAATTTGTTCCATTTAATCTATGTTGCATGATTTGCAACGAAAATTATCAATAGGAGGGGATGGAGTTTAGGTTGAAGGTATTACGTAACTAGGAGTTTGGGATGAGGACTCATCAAAGGAACCAAAGGTTGGTTGAACTCCAGCCATAATGTGGCTGGAAAAAAATTAGGCTACCAGAATCGGTAGCTTTGATACCATGAAACAAGAGAGTATAGAAAATATCAGAAAAAAAAATCCACTTTATTTATCTGATTATATGTAATTTATAAACGAGTATAACCTATTCTAATACTACTAAACTACTAGATTTTTCGTATGTACTAACTTATCCAATCTATAGTATATCCTATCTTATCTACTAGAAGATAAACTTATCTCCTAGAAGATAATCTCCTAAGCTAAGTAAACTTATCTAAAATAATTATCCAACAATAAATAATGAACAACAATACCTGTTCCTGTGACTGGAAGTACATGAAGGGTGTATAGTGTAAGAAGTTTGACACCTTGGATGTGTAAATGTCAGCATACCTACAATTGCAAGAAGTTAGACTCACCAGGTTTAACTCACAATTCAAACATTAAAAAAAGAGAGGGAAAATTCAGGCATAACCACTCACTTCTCAATTTGTCTCATCAAATGACTTTTATCCCAAAGGCCTGCACGTGAAAGATATCCCCACCTGATAGCAGAAAATTACAGACAACATGATAAATGCTTGGATTCCTTGGCATGAATCTAATAAATATAGACCAATAGTATTCACATAATTTATTTTCATCATAAAATTCACCTAGCACATAGAAATTTTTGCTTTATTGATCAAAAGATGCATAGAAATTTTTGCTCTATTGATCAAAAGATGACCATACTGATATGCGAATAAGTATGATGTAACCAGAAACATATAACCTCAAACCCTATTGCTGTTCCACCCATTCAACATTAAATAAAAAACAATGGATAAGAAAATGTAGTTTGGGACATTAATTGTGAACAAGGTCTTCCAGAATTCATAGCCAGCTTCCTGATCTAACCTTTTGTTGAAAAGTTCTCCATCAATTTCTAGCATCGGGGCAATTTTCTCATCCAATCTTTGCATTACAATCAGTAGCTTTTGCATGCTTTCAGTCAGTTCTTGATTATCCATATTGGTAGCAGCAAGGGTCTGAATAATCCAAAAGAAACAAATGAGAGTGCAGCTTCACCCAATAATTGCTCACTTTCTGCTTAGAAAATATTACAAATGTGACCGTTGAATAATGATATGGTGCTAAATGCTGATTTCTAGTCAAACTCTACATCCTTTGTTGTGATTTAAAAGATAAATGATGTGAAGGGCTATGTGATTTTTCATCAAAATTATTGTGCTTCAAGAAGAAGATTTAAGAAAGGCGATTGGACATACTAGATTACATTATGATCTCTGCTACCTTGACCAATTTAACCTATCAAACAATTAAGGACAATTTATCTCACTCCTTTCTTTCAAAATCTTTTTCGCCTAATAGTGTGTGAGCTCGCCAAACACAAATGTATCTTTTTCAATTAGAAATAAAAGAACTTTCATCCTTTTTATCTTATTCACAATGATATTTGGGGTCTTTTACTGTTATGTGTTTTTGCGAGTTACACTTTGATAAAAAAAATGATGTGTTACCAACTTTTGTCAATGAATTATGAGTCTGATTTCATCACCCTTATGTTCAAGATGAGAATTCAACAACAGTAAATAAAGATAAAGGGATCTCAATGATTCCTTCTTGCTTGACCCGCCATTTTCCTCTAAGCCTATGTCTAAACCTATACCTAAACATCAAGAAGAAAAGGTAAATTTTGCCCTTGAGAATATGAGATTTGGCAACTTATATCCAAGGAAAAAGACAGTTATTCCTAATTCTATGCAAGTCCAAGACTTTAACCTTGATCTTGAGAATGAGGTAATAACTTTTGAATCTTCTTTGCATAGTGAAACTAAATCACAGTTTATCTAAGGCTTTAACTAATGGGAAAAGGAAACAAGCTATGAATGTAGAAAAGGAGAAATTGGAAAATAATAAAAATTGGGAGTTGGTGAAACTGCCAATTGGGAAGATGGATCGATTGAAAGATATAAGGCCAGATTGACAACCGAAAGTTATACCCAAACTTATGGAGCTGACTACCTAGAGACTTTTGCTCCAACTGCAAAAGTGAATATTGTTGGAATTCTCTTATATTTAGCAGCTAACTATGATTGGAAATTGCAACAATTTGATATTAAGAATGCATTTTTGCATGGGGAACTCAAGAAGGAAATCTATATGGAAGTGCAACTAGGTTATAGGAATAATTTGGCTACACAAACTGCTTACAAGTTTAAGAAGGCCTTGTATGGATTGAAACAGTCGCCAAATTTATGGTTTAGGAGATCTATAATTCGGCTACTCAATATAGGAATAATTTTGCTACTCAAACCCAAGGGTTGTTCATCAAATGCTGACCTTCAAGAAGAGTCACAACTTTTAGTAAATATTGATAACAAAATAGTAACAGGAGATAACAAAGAAAGATAGTCTTCAAGTTAATGTTTGGCTAAGCAGTTTGAGATCAAGGAATTAACAAGGCTGAAAAAAGATAGTCTTCAAGTTAATGTTTGGCTAAGGAATTTGAGATCAAGGAATTAACAAGGCTGAAATATTCCCTTGATATTGAAGTAGCTTACTTTAGAAAGAGTATTTTTTATCTCTTAACAAAAGTATGTTACTGATCTCCTAAGATAAATAGGCAAAACCAACATTTACTTTGAGAGACCAAAACAGTAAGCATGGAAAGGCAAAGAAGGATGTTATTCTAGATAGGGAAACATATCAACTCCTTGTAAAGAGGCTCACTTATAAGAGATATGAGACATGTAGAAAGTGAGATAAGTCATTTCATACAGAGTCCGAAAGTTCACTTGTAGGCAGCTCATCGAGTGTTACGATATCTTAAAGGAATACTAAGAAAAGCTATTTTGTTTAAGTGAAATGGAGGTCTAAGACTTGCGGCTTATACGAATGCTAATTATGTAGCATAGGTTGTTAACAGGAGAACAACTTCAGGATATTGCACCTTTCTAGGTGAGAACCTTGTGACATGGAGAAGAATTAGAATGCAGTAGCACGATAGAGCGCATAGGCAGAATTTAGAGCAATGACTAAAGTCTTGCGAACTATTTTAGTTGAAAATTATCTTAGAAGACCTGAAGATTAAATGGAATGGACTAATGAGCCTCTCCTATGATAATAAATCTGCGATTTGTGTAGTACATAAATTGGTACAACATGATCAAACGAATACTAATACTAAGAAGAAGCAGAAGAAGATGATGATAATGAAAATTATTGATAATAAAAACAACAATAACAATAACAGTAATAATAGCAATATCAATAAGAATAAGAATAAGAATAAGAATAAAATAAAATAATAATAATAATAGAGAGAAAAGTTGTCTTGAATAAGAATAAAAATAAAAATAAAATAAAAATTAATTATGATGAGAAAAGTTGTCTTTTCCTATTCTGCATTTTACAGAATAGGTAAAGACAAGGGGGGAGGTATCCTTAGTTATTCCTGAAAGTGTAGGACTAACTAAACTTGAGATTAGTTATTCTGTATGTTGTTTTTTAACTAAACAAAGGAATAACTATTCATTAGGAATACATCAGTAATAGAATAGCTATTCTACTCAACCAAACATGCCATTATAAGTAAGCAATGCAAAAAATATTTTTTCAAAGTTTGACAGGTAGTGATGGTAGAATTCTTTAATCGGTACATGTCAAAAGATAGAAAAAGCTGATTTGCAAAGATAGAATTGGTTGGGTATTGTTAGAGTATCTCATATTGACTAAGAGTGTGTGAAGGTTCTATTTTTGTTACTTGATTTCTTTGAAAGTATATTTTACTAGGTCAACTGTGACTTTACGATGTGCAAAATTTTGGTAAGGCTAATATCTATCAATTATGTTCTACTAGATGAAGATAATTTTGAAGCCCATGAATATAGAAAGAGTAGAGAAGTAAAGGATAGTTGTAAGGTAGCCATAAATACTACGAAAAGACCTCATCAATTCAATAAAACTGGAGATTGCTCGGACGTATCTGTTACTTCACACAACAAGAAGATATGGAGAGTTGCTTCTCTTACTCTCTCTCAAGTAGGTAATAAAGCACATTTTTTTATATATTTGTAATAAACTACACAACACGAAGTAGGAAGATATGACTGTATCACAGTACTTTGCGAAGCTATGTGGATTGTGGCAGGAACTAGATTATTATCAGGAATTTTAAGCAGAATGCTCAAAAGATGCTGCTAAATTCCAGAAAATGATAGAGGAGGATCAGGTATTTGATTTTTTAGCGGGTCTCATCCCAGAGTATGATCATATATGAGGTGTTATACTTGGAAAAGAACCATTCTCTTCAGTACAACTTGCACATTCTCTCGTTCAACAAGAAAAAAGTAGAAGAAATGTTATGCTACATATAGTCATTGTTAAGAATAGGGATGTCAATTTTGGCCTGACCCTACCTGATTTTGGCTAGGGTTGACTGGACCACAGGTGGGCCAAGGGCCAAAATAGTTCAACCCTATCGGGCCCGGCTAATCCAGATAGAAACAACAAAAACGTCGTTTTGTAAATTTTTTTCAAAAAAAGTAAGGATGGCCCAGGCCCACAAGCTAGTCAGACAGTGGGCGGCCTTGCCTGAACCATTGACATCCTTAGTTAAGAAAGCAGGGTTAGCGGCTAGTTCTACTGAGAAGCCGAAATCTGATAAGGATCATTTGCACTGTGATTATTGTGGAAAACAAAGGCACACCAAAGAAACCTACCGGAAACTACATGGGAGGCCAAATCAAAGTCGTAGAAAATGAGGTAGTCTAGTGGTAAGGGGCCATGCTGACTTGGCTTAAGGGAATGAAACATCCGAAGCATCGTTAATTGGAGTTTCATCCAAAGAGGAACTTCAGAACTTAAGACATCTTCTCTCAAAACTGGACTCTCCTTCCACAATTGGTACATCAAATATTACAAAATTAGCAAATCTTAAAGATAATCCTTGAACTATAGACTCTGGAATTAACAGACATAGACATGCTCTCAAAACACATTTTTAATATATTCTCATGGAAAAAAAAGGGGATAATGTTACAATAGTAGAAGGGTCTCTATGGGAAAGAATTTTCATATATTCTCAAATATTGCATAGGAAGTATACAACCATATATAGGTCATTACAGGTAGGAATTTAAATCTGGAAAGTTATCTAAAGCTATCTAGTGTAATCCCTTAATTTAAGGGATTTCAAACTTATTCTATCTTATCTATTTACAACCTATCTATATCTTACTATAATCTATTTATAATTGTTTAGTAACTCGACACTTCCCCTCCAGTTGAGGAATAGATGTCTTCCATTTCCAACTTGTATACAAGATCATGAGAACTTGAACTGTTCAACTCCTTTGTTAAAACATCAGCTACTTGACCTTTTTATGGAACATAGGACATACACACTAACCCTTCTTCCAATTTTTCTTTAATGAAATGTCTATCAATCCCAATATGCTTTGTTCTATCATGTTTTATAAGATTATGAGCAATATTGATGGTTGACTTATTGTCACAATAAAGCTTCATAAGGCCATCCCATTTGACTCTCAAATCATCTAGAATAATCTTCAGCTAGAGTAGTTCACACAATCCTTAAGCAATAGCCCTAAATTCTAATTCTGCAGATGACTTTGCCACCATATTCTGCTTCTTACTCCTCCATGTTAACAAATTTCCTCCAAGAAATGTATAGTATCCTGTAGTTGATCTTCTATCCACTATGGAACCTGCATAGTCAATATCAGTGTAAGTTTCTAGAGCAAGAGTATTGTTTTACATAAACAAAATTCCTTTTTCTGGATTGCCTTTCAAGTAATGTAGCACCCTAGAAGCAGTTTGAAGATGAGGCTCTTTTGGATCATGAATGAATTGACTGATCATGCTTACCGAGTATGCTATGTTTGGCCGAGTGTGAGGCAAGATATATGAGTCTACCAACCAGTCTTTGATACATCCTTTTATCAACAACTAATTCTTCTTAAGCTTCTCCCAACTTGTGGTTTGGATCCGTTTGGTAGAGACTGACTTACACCCAATCTTTCCCTGTTTCTACCAAGAGAAGGGTACCCTAGTAAAGGGAGAGGCATCAATTGGAGAGCAGAAGTCCCAAAACATGAATCAGGATGAGATTCAAGTTGTAGGGAACGGGAAACAGGAAAAGAATCAAATGGAGAGTACTGTGACAGGGCTGGTTGCACAAATAGAGGGGGATAATCAAGAGTCAAGCAATGGGGAACTGTTGATGAATTTGACAGGAACTAGTTTGATCGAGAAGGTAACACAGAATATGGGGGATAAGGGAGTAGGATAGAAAGTCGAGACATTTGGCACTCCAATGATGGATCCAAAAGTGATTGAACATCCATAACTAGAGGTTTGAATAGGAAGTATAAGAGGAGAGGACAGGTAAAAAGAAGAAATCATAAAGGTAGCAGCATGGAACGTTAGAGGCCTAAATAGCCTGAATAAACAATTTGCAGTTAAGGAGTTTATTAAGAACAACAACTTAGATTTGTTGGTTTATTGGAAACCAAAATAAAGAGGACGCAATTGGAGAAGAGTTTATGGTTCCTAGATAAAGGATGGAGGGTACTGAGCAATCATGATCATCATTTCAATGGGAGAGTGATAATTAGGTTCAATCCTCAAAAAGTGGAAGTTGTAAAGCAATTTGAAAATGACCAGTTGATACATTGTGGCATTTTAATCAAGGCTACTGGGATGATTGCAATTATAGTAATGTATGCAGTAAACCACAAATTCTAGAGACAACATGCATGGAATGAACTAGAGATTACAAGCAACTCAATGAGATATCCATGGACAGTCATTGGAGACTAAAACTGCAGTCTTAAAGTAGAAGAATTAAGGGGAGAGAGAAGGTGGAATCAAGTAGACTGTTGAGAACTCCAGAAAATGGTGGAGAGGACAAGTTTGGCTGATCTGAAATAGTATGGTAACTTTTAAACCTGGAACAATAAGCAACCGGGGGAATAGATTTTGTTGAGGAAGTTGGACAGATGTATGGTCAATGATAAATGGATAGAAAAATAATCTAAAAGCAGTGCTATGTTTGATGATCTAACTGTATCAGATCACAGTTCGATAATAGTGGACTTGTCAACAGATGACAAGAAGAGGCAAGCCCATCTAGGATATTCAATCACTTGATGGATAGCCCATAATTCAAAAATATGCTCAACGTGGAGATGCAGGGGTGGTTTCAAGATCAAAGGGTTAACAACTTAGCATGAAGCTGAAAGCTTTGAAAAATAGATTCAAATTGCTCAGAGGAGAAATAGTGCAACCAGAGTTCAAAGCTAAAGTTGTTGCTTTGGAGGAGCAAAAGAAATGTCAGAAACGACTACTGGATAGACCAGATGATTTGCAAATGAGAAAAGAGGAATTTGCACTTGTGGAAAAGTATAATCAACTGTTGTTCAGTACCAATAATCTACTAAGGCAGAAATCTAGAATGATCTGGATGAAGGAGTGTGAGGGATGTACCAAGTATTTTATGAGTTTAATCTCAACCAAGAGAAACATGAATTCTATCAGAATGTTCGAAGATGGAGCCGGACAAATCCATGAGGACCTAGAAAGTAAGAAGGGGGTTGCTTTAGAGTATTTTACTAGGCACTATGGGACTGAAATGACGACAAGGGCCATTGCTGCAGAGATCCTGGCAGGTCTTAAAAAGCTTGATGAAAAGGACAAGTTGGAGTTGGTTAGGGAAATAACAAGGGAAGAAACAAAAATGTTGCTTCTCAATGAACCTTGATAAAGCCCTAGGACCAGATGGATAGAAAAACATTGGGATATTGTAGGGGATGAAGTGTAGAAGCAGTGGGAGAGTTCTTTGAGAGAGGAAAACTTCTCAAGGAATGGAATAAAACGTTTATCTGCCTTGTTCCCAATCACAATAATCCAAGGAAACTAGAACAATTCCAGAAATTATCAAGAAGATAATAGCTAATAGACTAAGAGCAAGCTTAGGAAAGTTAATTAGCTCAGAACAGAATGCATTCATTAAGGGGAGATTAGTGAGAATCAATATCCTACTCTATTAGGAATTGTTAGAGGGATATAATGCTGAGAGAAGAATGAGGAATTGCACCATAAAGATGGATCTTGCCAAGGCCTATGACTCAATCAATTGAAGCTTCCTATTTAATACACTGGAAGCTATAAGTTATCATCCTAGGTTCATAAAAAGGGTATGAGGAATGTGTAACCACTGCTTCTATGACAATCATAGTGGATGGGGAACCTACAAACCTAATTAAAGCAAGGAGAGTGTTAGAGACCTACTTTCTCTAACAGTAAATCACCACTAGAACAACTTCCTGCACTACGAATCACCACACAGCAACAACAGAACACTCTTACACACAGCAGTAAAACAAGAACAAAGAAGAAGTAGAAATGAATGGGATATCCGTAAGTATTATTCCTTAGTTAGACTTCGAGGGCTAGCTAACCTCCCTACAATTACCAATCACCAAATCATAATCGAATACCCTTCCTTCTCCCCCTAACCTCCTTATATTCTCTCCTTGTAACTAACTCCCACACTCACATGACTCATCTCTCCATCTCATTCCCTACTTTACCCTCAAAACCTACACTGCCGAATTTTCTAGATTTTATATTCCCAACAATACCCCCCCCCCCAAAAGTCCCCACCTTGTCCTCAAGGTGGAAGGAAGTAGGGCGGAGTGGCATCTTCTGGCGCGTATGGCCGAAGACATATCATCTTGTTAACCAGTCCATTCTCTTCTACTTGTAACTCCTCTGGTTGATCTTCATCAGCTAGGAGTATGTGAAATTGCTTCTCCTCGCACATGTGTCCTTGTGTGTACTTAGCGTCACACCGGTTGCACAGTCCTTGCTGCCTCTTTCGTTGTAGCTCTTCCGCCGTCAGTCTCTTGAAAGGAAAAGAAGGTTCTCTTCGGAAGACCCTTCGACCCTCGCTAGTTGAACTAGATCCCACCGCTCCGGTGATCTGCCTTGTACTGGAACAGTTCTGGTGTTAGAGCTTACCGCCGGAGTCAATTCCTTCCCTTCTTCGGTGATCTTGCGATTAGAGATCCAAGGGGCGATTGCGAGGTTAGGGCTAGCTGAGACTGAAGCTCCCTTTTCTCCCCAATTTTGAGAACCCAACGATCCCGACTCTCCTAAGAATTTCGGGTCTTTGTTGTTTCTGGAAGATGGTTCTAACAAGGCCCAATTTCGGCCTTCAGTCATCTGGGCCAGCTCCATCAATTGGACCAGCGACTCGGGTTGAACCATCAAAATCTCAGCTCTTATATCCTCCTTCAAGCCATTCACGTATGTCGTCGTCACCACCTCCACCGAAACTTCCTTCAGCATCGACGTTATTACTTCAAACCGCTGATTATAATCAGCCACCGTCCCCGTCTGCCGCATTTTCAGTAGCTCAGTTAGCGGGTTTCCCACGGTTGCACTCCCAAACCTTCTAATCACCGCTTTCTTAAACGACGTCCACTCCGCCATAGGTGACCAGTTCTGCCTCCATTGATACCAACTCAAAGCTTCTGCTTCCATACACACTGCTGCTGCCGATAACCACCGATCATGTAGTATACCGTTCAGCTCAAAATACCGCTCCGCCCGAAACACCCAACCAAACGGATCTTCTCCATAGAACAACGGAATTTCGAGCTTCCGATAGCTCTTTTCCGCTCGTTTCTGTTCGGTTTGAGCCGATATCTCTCCCTCGAATCTTTGTTCAGAAGTTTCTTCTACTTCCCCGGAGAATTCCTTACCCTTACCCTTATTTTCTGCTCTTCTTAAAATTTCGAAGATGGACGAGATGTCTCCTGCCATCTTATCAAACTTAGCCTCAACCCCCGCGATATCCTCAACTATCCTCAACATTTCTTTTTCGACATTATCGATTCTAGCTTCCATCCTTGTTGCTACCATTCCCTATCACAAACCTCGCTCTGATACCAATTTGTTAGAGACCTACTTTCTCTAACAGTAAATCACCACTAGAACAACTTCCTGCACTACGAATCACCACACAGCAACAACAGAACACTCTTACACACAGCAGTAAAACAAGAACAAAGAAGAAGTAGAAATGAATGGGATATCCGTAAGTATTATTCCTTAGTTAGACTTCGAGGGCTAGCTAACCTCCCTACAATTACCAATCACCAAATCATAATCGAATACCCTTCCTTCTCCCCCTAACCTCCTTATATTCTCTCCTTGTAACTAACTCCCACACTCACATGACTCATCTCTCCATCTCATTCCCTACTTTACCCTCAAAACCTACACTGCCGAATTTTCTAGATTTTATATTCCCAACAATACCCCCCCCCCCCAAAAGTCCCCACCTTGTCCTCAAGGTGGAAGGAAGTAGGGCGGAGTGGCATCTTCTGGCGCGTATGGCCGAAGACATATCATCTTGTTAACCAGTCCATTCTCTTCTACTTGTAACTCCTCTGGTTGATCTTCATCACTAGAGTATGTGAAATTGCTTCTCCTCGCACATGTGTCCTGTGTGTACTTAGCGTCACACCGGTTGCACGATCCTTCTTGCCTCTTTCGTTGTAGCTCTTCCGCGTCGGTCTCTTGAAAGGAAAAGAAGGTTCTCTTGGAAGACCCTTGACCCTCGCTAGTTGAACTAGATCCCACCGCTCCGGTGATCGCCTTATCTTTGGAGCGATTACGGTGTTAGAGCTTACACGAGTCAATTCCTTCCTTCTTGGTGATCTTGCGATTAGAGATCCAAGGCGATTGCGAGGTTAGGGCTAGCTGAGACTGAAGCTCCCTTTTCTCCCCAATTTTGAGAACCCAACGATCCCGACTCTCCTAAGAATTTCGGGTCTTTGTTGTTTCTGGAAGATGGTTCTAACAAGGCCCAATTTCGGCCTTCAGTCATCTGGGCCAGCTCCATCAATTGGACCAGCGACTCGGGTTGAACCATCAAAATCTCAGCTCTTATATCCTCCTTCAAGCCATTCACGTATGTCGTCGTCACCACCTCCACCGAAACTTCCTTCAGCATCGACGTTATTACTTCAAACCGCTGATTATAATCAGCCACCGTCCCCGTCTGCCGCATTTTCAGTAGCTCAGCTAGCGGGTTTCCCACGGTTGCACTCCCAAACCTTCTAATCACCGCTTTCTTAAACGACGTCCACTCCGCCATAGGTGACCAGTTCTGCCTCCATTGATACCAACTCAAAGCTTCTGCTTCCATACACACTGCTGCTGCCGATAACCACCGATCATGTAGTATACCGTTCAGCTCAAAATACCGCTCCGCCCGAAACACCCAACCAAACGGATCTTCTCCATAGAACAACGGAATTTCGAGCTTCCGATAGCTCTTTTCCGCTCGTTTCTGTTCGGTTTGAGCCGATATCTCTCCCTCGAATCTTTGTTCAGAAGTTTCTTCTACTTCCCCGGAGAATTCCTTACCCTTACCCTTATTTTCTGCTCTTCTTAAAATTTCGAAGATGGACGAGATGTCTCCTGCCATCTTATCAAACTTAGCCTCAACCCCCGCGATATCCTCAACTATCCTCAACATTTCTTTTTCGACATTATCGATTCTAGCTTCCATCCTTGTTGCTACCATTCCCTATCACAAACCTCGCTCTGATACCAATTTGTTAGAGACCTACTTTTCTAACGATAAATCACCACTAGAACAACTTCACACTCTGAATCACCACACAGCAACAACAGAACACTCTTACACACAGCAGTAAAACAAGAACAAAGAAGAAGTAGAAATGAATGGGATATCCGTAAGTATTATTCCTTAGCTAGACTTCGAGGGCTAGCTAACCTCCCTACAATTACCAATCACCAAATCATAACCAAATACCCTTCCTTCTCCCCCTAACCTCCTTATATTCTCTCCTTGTAACTAACTCCCACACTCACATGACTCATCTCTCCATCTCATTCCCTACTTTACCCTCAAAACCCACACTGCCGAATTTTCTAGATTTTATATTCCCAACAGAGAGGTTTAAGGCAAGGGGACCCCTTATCCCTTACCTATTTGTAATTTGCATGGAGGTTTTGTTAACTCTCCTCGCGAGCAATATTCAGAGACACGCAAAATTTCAGTTCCATAGCAGATGTAAAGGTATGAAGATCACACACCTAGCTTTTGCAGATGACTTGCTATTGTTTTGCAGAGCGAAGAAAAACTCAATAGATCTAATCTTGCGAGTGATGGAGAAGTTCCAAGAGATCTCAGGCCTTCGATACAACCATTGAAGAGCTGTTCCTACTTATTGTGTAACTCAAGTAGAGAGGTAGCCCTTAAAACTATTGATATGGGATTAAAACAGGAGAATCTACGCTTTAAATACTTGGGGGTACCAATATCTTAAAGACGAGTCAGTGTAGCCGATTGCAAACAATTGTTGGACTCAATCCATGGAAGTATCAACCAATGGAGCAATAGATTCCTTAGTTATGGAGGCATGCTATAACTTATTCAGACAATACTAAGCAACCTTACTAATTATTGGATTATCCATTTGGCCGTTCCCAAAATTATATTCAAGGAAATGGATAAGAGAATTAGAAAATTCCAATGGAATGGCTCAAACCAAGGTAGAAGCAATGCGAAGATTAATGGGAGCAAAATCTTCAGACCTAAGCAACAGGGGGGTCTAGGTGTCCATTCTACATGGATGATTTACAAGGTGAGTGGAGGACGAAATTTGTGGTGGTTGTGTTACAAAAGGAAGGATCTATGAGTGAAATCGAGCCAAGGCAAGAAATGTCAGGGGCTTGAAGGAAATCCTAGCAACAAGGTCATGGATGTAGCAACAAGTATTCCATATGATTGGAAATGGAGAAAATACGTCTTTTTGGTATGATAATTGGCATTGTAAAGGTCTCCTATATTAGGTAGAAGAGGTTTAGCCCTTGAAATTGGTGGTAAGACTAGAGACTAAAGTGAGAGTTTTAATTACAAATAATCAATGGTAATGTTGTTTGTGCTTCCATCACCGACGCTACTATCATTCATTGCTAATGGATTTTCCACGATTATCATCTCAGGTATGTGTTTTACCCATTCTCCAGCTGCTCTCTATGGTCCTTTTAAGTGAAAATAAGCACCTATTATTATTATTATCCTTGTATTGAGTTTCTTTTAGTAATAGTTTTATCATTATCACTATTATTATTTATTATTATTACTACTACTACTATTTTTCAGTCTTATTATTATTATTTATTATTATTATTATTATTATCCTTATGTATTTATGGTAATTTTATTTATTTAAATATTTTGCGTGTCATGTTTTTTTTTACTTATTTACTCTTTTAACTTGCATCGCTATTTTCCTTGTCACATCTGCATGTGGGTTTACAGGAAGCAGCCTCTCTACTATGTAGGGGTAAGACTGCATACTATCAGACCTCCCCAGATCCTGCTTCACTGCGGAACTTCAGACTGGGTGTGATGATGATGAATCAATAGTATTTCCCTACCAGGTGTTGATGCATTTCTCTATCAACTACTGCATCCTCCTCTGCCTTTCCAAGCTTAAGATTCGGATCCCTGCGAATACTTCCTAGTTTGCATGTTGTATTGCCTATTTTCTTGAGAAGATCTGTAACATACTTCTATTGAGAGATAAAAATTCCCATCCTAAAGTGAGCAATTTCAATCCTGAGAAAACGCTTCAGCCTTCCCAATGCCTTAATCTCAAATTCCTTAGCCAAACATTGACTAAAAACCTTTTTTTTCCTTAAACATCATCTCCTATTATAATTATGCCATGGACATACACCAAAAGAACTGTAACCCCTTTTGAGGGAGAGTGTTTAATATATAGTGCGTGGTCTCCTTGGCTTTGTTTGTACCTCATGGCACTCTTGCCAATCTACCAAACCATGCTCGTGGTGATTACTTGAGGACATACAATGCCTTTTTCAATTTACACACAGTATGAGTAGCTAAGTTATTCTTATAACCAGGCGGAACCTCCATGTATATCTCCTCGTCTAGATCTCGATGTAAGAATGCACTCTTGACATCGAACTGTTGCAAATTCCAACCAAAATTAGCTGCAAGTGACAACAACACCCTGTGTTCATCTTTTCAACAGGAGCAAAGGTCTCTAGATAATCAATTCCATAAGTTTGTGTAATCCCGTTGGCCACCAACCGTGCCTTGTATCTCTCAATTGACCCATCTGCTCTATACTTCACCCTATACACCCACTGGTTTCTTTCCTGCCGGTAACTTAACCAACTCCCAAGTTTTGTTCTTCCCTAATGCCTCCATCTCTATATTCAAAACTTGTTTCTATTTTCCATTAGACAAAGCCTCAGATGGGGTGGTAAGAATGGTGATGGTATTCAGGCTTACAAGGAAAGCTCTATGAGATGCTGAAAAATTCTTAAACAACAGAAAATGTGCAAGAGGGTATAATGGTCGTTTTGTACACTCTTTGGTTCCTTTCTTGATGGCAATTGGAAGGTCTTGGTCATTGTTACTCTCATGAAATTCACCTTGTAATGGAGAGTTAGAAATTGTTACCTCATTCAAAGGATCAGAGATGGACTTCTGGACTTGCATAGGTTTCGAGATCGCCGTATTCCTTATTGTGCATACTTTACCTTTGCCAAATCTTGCATCAAGTTTTTCTTGTGGTTCATTGGATGTTTTGGATGAACAAAGAGGTGCAGAAGAATCAGATGGACAAGGAGGTGTGGAAGCAGATGTAGGAGGATCAGATGGAGTTTTAGACAATGACAAATCAAGCAAAAAATCTTCCTTATCTTCTCTATTTAAATCCTCCCTCTGAAGATAAGGATTGGTAAAATAAGATTGTTGTTCATTGAATGTGACAACTACCGAGACATAGAATTGCTTTGATGGATGATGGTAACACTTGTACCCTTTCTGAGTTGACGAATAACCAACAAAGACACACTTTAGAGCCCTTGGATCTAATTTCCCCCCATTGTGACTGTGGACACGGACAAAGGATGTGCACCCAAAGACATTAGGTACAAGGTTATTTGTAGTGTTTAGGTTTGGGTGAGTTGAGACCATTTGAGATAATTTTTTCCATCTATTCTGTGGGTAGTTGGAATGATCTGCAATTCTCCAAGTTGTTGGGTTCATATTACCTCTTCCGATCGGGTTTTGGCAGTCTGCCCACTCTTAATCGTAGACTCCTCGATTTCTGACATCTTGCTTGACAAGATTCAAGGCAATTAAGGCCAAATTGTGTGGGAGACAGAAGAAGAAGAAGAGAACGTGTGGAAGGAAAAAATTTTCAGCAATAAAGGCTGGAAAAATATGGCAATGAAGGCCAAAATATGGTCAGGTTATTGAACCTAAAGCTCTGATACCATGTCAGAAATTAAGCAGAAAGTGTATTTCCTCGTGTTTTTGTTACAGCACTACTAGCTAAATATATATACATAAAAACCTAGTATCCAAATCTAGTAGATACCCATAAATCCTGGAGTATCTTATCAGATTCTTAACCAATCCTATCAGAGTCTTGATCAATAATATCCTAACTTCAGGATACAATCTGTTACAATATATTTTCCTAAAATAGTCTCCTAACTATACAGTTTTTCCACATATTCCTTGATTATAAATTAAAACTTATTTAAGAATATAGAATAATCTTTGTTAGTCTAGGCTTCCATTCTCTTTAAAAATCTTAATTTGGGAATTCCTTTGTTATTAGAGTATGTATTCAACCCTTCAATGAATAGAGAATTGATTATCTCAAATTTTGATTTCTAAATTTACAAGAGGTGATGTTTTTCTTTTTAGTAAGAATAATCCTTAGGCCTTTGAAGTGATTTCTAGTTTCATAATACTAAAAGTAATTCTTTAAACTAACCATTGTTTTGTTTTATTCACCAAAATTCCAAAAATCATAATCTGAATTTCCAGCAACCTAAACTTTAAGTTTTAGTAGCCTATGAAATTTCAAATCTGATATTTAAATTTGAGTAACTTAGAACAACCAGCAGAAGAATCACTTATAAAAAGAAGAATATCTTACATTCGCCCTACATTAGTATCACACTTATGAAAAAGAAGAAGAATAAATACAATTAGAATGGCAAGAGAAGTCAGATATATAAAAAAGAAAACAAGTAATCAAGCTCACCTGAGCAGGACGATTTTTTGTTCTCCTTTGCAGTGCAAGTCGAAGTTGGTTAAAGAGATCACCTACAACTTCCTTTCGGTTGATCAGCTCAACAAGTGCAGCTCGATGACCCCGACCATTTATCAAGGCATTATACTGTAGTTTCAGATAATAAACAGTAGGAAAATGAGTATGTAATCATTAAGAGAAGTCCAAAATCTCCACAAATGTCAGTCATTCCTCATCTAAAGAATTATATCCATTATCTTCAACTGCATACATTGTCTGAGACTGGACTTAAGGAAATGAATGTTTCATGGCATTGTACAGTATTACATCTTTCTTAAGAGTATCATTTAGCACACGAAAATCTGAACTTCAACATGAACAATATGTAGGTAAAAGTCAGTATGCTAACCTCTTCTTCTAGCTCCCGACAAATCAACGCTGTTCTCCATCGCAAGTGGACTTTGGATTGACTAACATCAGTGTAAATATGATCCCCTACATATAATATCTCATCCCCATGGATATCTAAGAAGTTCTCAACCATCTGAGCACTGCCACCTGAGTACAACCCCCCTGCAGAAGAATAAGAAATTGACGAGACCTGAGATTCTTATTAAGGACCATTGACTACTAAACAGCAAAAGTTTTGGCCTTGCAAAGCATGGGCAGTGTTCAAAGACTGATTAAATATGATTAATGTATTTAAAACTGAAAGAAAGTATGCAGATAATCCATTTCGTAACTTTATTTATTCTACATACATAAGTTCCTTGACATGAAAATGCTTGAAATATGCCTCGAAGTATCTTAAGCCAAATTAATGGAACATGACAAGATTTATAATGTTACATATTTAATATGTTTTGTTATTTATCCTATATTGAAAAAGTTTAGGCATGTTAGTATGGAAAACTAGTATTAGCTTGTATTACACTATAATAAATAGATTGGCTGGGGTTAAAAGTCATTCAACTTATTCTTTCCTTCCCTATATGGCATCACGCTTTCCTGCTTTTAATTCTTTTCTCAACCACTCTTCTACTAATCAAAAAATTAAAAAGAAGTGAACAAAATCATCTATATGTGAACAATGCTGAAATGTACCATTGAATGAAGCATCTTTTTAACAAATCTTAGACTCATCCTCAATGACATACTTTTGGGCCCTTGAGTATCGGTAGGTGTGGAGTTAAATATTAGCTGTATACCATTTAGGAAAGTCAATTTCTTAATATTCCAAAGATTGTGGGATCCTAAGAGATTGTTTTCCTTTCCTAGGAGAGTGTAAAATTCTAGGAGGCTGTCTTCTTTTCTTAGGAGTGTGAAATCCGAGGAGACTATTTTCCTTTCTTAATAAAGTGTGGAATCCTAGGAGACTGATTCCTATTCTTAGATATTGTTCTCATTTTTCTTTCTACTACAAGTTGTGTATAAACATGTAGTCCATATCATTTAGTAAGAAGGTAATTCATTTTCACTACTATTTTGTGACATGGTGTCAGAGGCCTAGTTTTTTTTTCTAGGGAGTTCTCTTCAAACAGCCTTCAGTTTTTCTTGGGACTTTATTCTTTTTTTTTTTTTCCTCGTGCCAATATGTTTGCGCATCTGAGAACACCCAAGGTTTGAACGTGAGGAGACTGAAAAACCAAGGAATTTATTGAGATTTCTTGATGTCTTTTAGAGGTGGATCTTTGGCTCTAAACTAAAACTTTATTTTTTTTTTACAAAAACGCCTCTGACAAATATTATGCCAATACTTGGATAATTCACTCCAGCACCACAGACCATATGATTCCCTCATCACATTTATTTCATACCTACCACCCATGATTTTTGCTATCTTTTCCTCTTCTTATTGTGTTTTCAGCACCAGGATTTGAGGGAAAGGAGTGAACTTGCTAAGGAATGGAACAGTCCCTATCATTTTGAATCTTCTCAAAAAATCATAAATAATTTAAAAATCATAAATACTTTGTCTCTGTCATTTCTTGATAATTCAAATAAAGATGTAATTTGGCTTTACCTTGTAAGTCTTGACCTTAGAATCAAAGTTTCCACATCTTTCAAAGGATTAGATATCTTCGTTTTTCATGGTGAATGTGAATTGGCAGAACATACTCGTAAACTCTTTCCTATTAGCAGTTCTAACTATCACACATGATGAATAGACTTCCCTCATGTGTCAAACAATAAAAGTCTCATGGACTCAGTTAATACCTATTATCTGAATTTCATAACCTCAAATGGTCTTAGTCCTATGATATTTGGTTGCATTGCCTTTGCACATATTCACAATCAACACCCATAGATGACTCCCTCCTTCTTGTTGTTGTTAGGAAAGATACTAAAGAGTGTACTAAAAGACCAGTATACCCCTTGTCCCACTCTACATAACTTGAACACTTGTCAACAGCCTACAAAAATTCTATTGACAATAGTAATCTTGTGGGTTAAGTTTGGTGTATTCCTAGTTTAGTAGGGATTTCTGTTTTAGGCCATAATTATAAATATTGTTCCAATATATTTTATTTTCCTTTTTCAAAATTTCTATATATGTAGGGATTATTGTAAAATACAAATAGATATGAGAGTTACTTTCTCTTCTATCTTTGTCTTAATTATTCAACATGGTATCAAAGCTGATGCTCTAAAACATTGTGGCTTAAGAAAAATCAATTCTCATATATTGCAACTTTCACTCGTTCAAGGCATAAATTTGTTTCCTTTTCCCTTGACTGATAAAACATATCTTTTACTCTAAAAATGACGGAAGGAAAAAATTTTGGAGTCAAAGTTTGATTTATAGTTGAAGATCCTTCTCTGTAAATCAGTCCATTAAAGCAGATGGAACCGGTCACCTGCTTGGACGAGGTCTTCCTTATTGTTTATTCAAGCTTGGGGTTTACAGGGATATGTTACAGGAGACAAGTCAGAGACAGCCACTAGTGATCCAACACTCATTCAATGGGAATAATAAAACTCTCTTGTCATTTCATGGTTACTCAACTCAATGCAATCATAGATTGCTTGAGGCTATCTGCTATTCAACACTGCACAAAAGATTTGGAGTGTAACTTCTTAGACCTATTCTCAAGAGGGTAATGATGCTCAGACCATTAAGATACGAAATAAGTTACATGAGACTAAACAAAAAGAGATGACTATGGCACAATAATTTGCTAAATTAAGTGGTCTACGACAAGAATTAGACTATTATCAAGATTTCTAGCCTGCATGTCCACAAAAAAGGAACGTGTCTAGTATTCTTACTGATCTGAATATGGAATTTGAGACAAGCTTACTTTTACATTCAACAGGAAGAAAGTCAAAGGAATCTTATGATACATACAAACCCTATAGAAAAAGCATGGCTACTTGCCAATAACACTCGTGAACTAGAGAAAGGGAGTGACCAAGGTCCATCAAATAAAGATCACTTGAAGTGTGATTATTGTTGTAAACCGAGGCATACTAAAACTTGTTGTTGGAAACTTCATGGTTGACCAACAAGGGGGTGTGGAAGTAAACGAATGGGTCCACTAGGCCACAAGCAAATATGTTCAAGGCTATAGATGCACCTGTGTCTGAAGAAAAGTATTGGTGGTTTTTTCAATGAATAGGTGCAAACTCTACGACATCTTTTGTCTCGACTCAACTCATTCAATTATTGCCTCTTCTAATTTTGCCAAATTAGGTATTGCATTTCTTGCCAATTTTGAAACTCATAATAATCCATGGGTTATAGATTCTACAACCGTAGATCATTTGACAGGGCTCTTCCAATGATTTTTTGACCTATACTACATGTTTAGGCAAAGATGCAGTCAATATTGTAGACATTTCCTTATCTCCTATATCTGGAACAGGTTTTGTTAATTGTATTCCTTCCATTAAATTGTCATCAATTCTTCATGTTCCTAATTTTCCTAACAATCTATGGTTTATTAGTTCCCTTACAAATGAAGTTAATTGTAAAGTTGAATTCTATCCTATGTATTTTGCCAGGAACTGAGCATAGCGAAGATGATTGGCTATGGTGGATTGCAAGATGGTCTGTATGTGCTACATAGGAGTAGTCACTCACTGCTATGTTATGTTGATATTCTTACCAAAGGGTTAAGCAGATCAGTTTTTCATACTATTGTATCCAAGCTGGGAATGGAGAATACCTATTCACCAACTTGAGAGGGAGTGTGGAAAAACCATATATTTAGTAGACTACTTTAGGAAAATATATTGTAACAGATTGTATCCTTAAGTTAGGATATTATTGCTCAAGATTATGATAGGATTGGCTAAGATTCTGATAGGATACTCCATAATTTATGGGTAACTACCAAATTTGAATATATATATATATATATAAGGAAATACACTTTCGCTCAATTTCTAACAAGAATCTCTCTCGGTCTATATATATATATATATATATATATATATATATATATATATATATATATATATATATGTATGTATATATGTACATATATATATAATATATGTATGTATATATGTATATATATATATACAACAAAGATTCCAAACTTTATATATATACAAATAGATAAGATATTTCTTACTGGAGAACAATAGAGATCCAAAGTATTATCTAATATAGGGAAAAGTTGAGCAATATATATATATCTAATTTAGGGAAAAGTTGGGCAATAAAACAAGTATGAAGCATGGGTGCATGCACACACACACACGAGGAAAAAATAAATCATAGGTAGGCAAATTACAAACAGTCACACATGGAATATTGTAGAAAATCTCCCTATTCTAACTTTATACACATATAACAACACAAAATTCCTTCCTCAATGAATGGAAAGAGAGTTCCAAAGAATTATCTAATCTAGATGGGAAATGTTAAGCAATAGAACGTACCAGCACGAGCTTTGAAGCATGGGCGCATTAACCCCTCAGTGGTAACCACTTCATATAGTGGATGGGACATTTGAAAGAACTCTGGTTTTCGCGCAGAGACTATCACCTAGAAAGGTCAAGAAAGATGACAAGTTGTAACTAAGGTTCACATATCACAAGTTGTTGCATTATAACATCAATAAAAAGGCATTTTCTTCTTTTGTAGGAGAAACATAAGATTTTGAAAAAGCATCCAATGTTTGTGTGCTCACACAAACACTCAATCATCTTGGAAGTTATTTGCATGAGTTGGAAAAACAATGATCTAAAAATGATAACATGATATGCTTCCAAAAAGGAAATTACCTTCTTTTCTTTAAAATCTCAAATCATTTAGCAAAGGGAGAAAATTCAGGTTGATTTACCATATCAAATAGGTCTCGCCAGCCCATTTCATTTGGAAGGAATCTGTTAAAGGAATGTTTCATCATTTTGTTTGTGTACTGATAATCCGAATTTGTAATAAGCAAGAGCTTTTTACCAGCCTGTCATGGGAAAATCTCCACGTATAACAAATAATTGATAGGTGTTTAGCACTAATACAAAGATGAAAAAGAGTAACGCAATACCTCCTTTTGATCTAAAAGTGCTAAAGGCAATTGTGGATCTGGCTCCACAAACAATTCTGGGTTTGTCATGATCTCATTCTGCATCCATTAATCAGTAAATTTTCTTAAACCAAATTACTATAACAAATTGATAACACAGCCATAAAAAAATTTACCTTAAGCTGACCTTCTACATGTGCTCGGAATAGAGCCCTTCCAACAGCCTGACAAACATGTTAAATGATGTAATAAAGATGCATATACTTAGTTTATGCTTTTGTAACATGAATATATAAAAATAAGCATGCCTTATAGAGTCCTTTGTAATCAAGTGGGCCAAGTTCTGCTGCTATGGCTCCTTCATCCAATCGGTTGACCATCTGGAAAACGGATCAAAATCAACAGATACTAAAATGATTAGTGTGAAAAAACTGTATAGTTGGAAACTATTTTAGAAAAATATATTGTAACAGATTGTATTCTTAAGTTAGAATATTATTGGTCAAGATTCTGATAGGATTGGCTAAGATTCTGATAAGATACTCCATGATTGATGGGTATCTACCAGATTTGGATACTAGGCTTTTGTATATATATATATATATATAGCTAGTACTACTGTAACAAAAACACAAGAGGAAATACACTTTCTGCTTAATTTCTGACATGGTATCAGATCTTTAGGTTCAATAACTTGACCATATTCTGGCCTTCATCACCATATTTTTCCAGTCATCATTGCTGAAATTTTTTTCCTTCCACACGTCTCTTCTTCTTCTTCGGTCTCCCACACAATTTGGCCTTAACTGCCCAGAATCCTATCAAGCAAGATGTCAAAAATCGAGGAGTTTATGGTTAAGAGTGGGGAGATTGCCAAAACCTAATTGGAAGAGGTAATCTGAACCCAACAACCTGAAAAATTGCAGACCACTCCAGCCACCTATAGGTTAAATGAAAAAAATTATCTCAAATGGTCTCAACTCACCCAAACTGTGCTGAAAGAAAAGGGGAAGATTAGTCATCTCACAGGTGTAGGGCCTAAACTAGGGGATCAGCAATTTGAAGCATGGAATGACGAAGACACTACGATTATGGCATGGTTGTGGGGCTCCCAGAAATCAGTGAGACAGGTATGTTTTTGGCCACTGCCAAGGACCTATGGGATGCAATCCAACAAACTTAAGTGTACGAAATAAAGGTGAAAATTGTTGCTGCAAAACAATCAAAGAATACTGATGAGTTAGGAGCTCCGAAAAGGTGAAGAGAATAAGAATGTTATATTGAAGTAAGAAACTACAGAGTTTTTAGGCTCTGCCCAAGCATAAGCCGATAGTGCTAATTGAAACAATGATTGCGTAAAAAGATGATCTCTCTCATTCCCCTCTATACTATCTATAGAAGCTAGTCTCTCAATTCAGTTATAACCGTTTCCTTGTGCCCACGCTCGTTATCAAATATGCAAATCAATTGAAATCCTTGTGGCTGGAATTTGATCACTACCGGGTGATAAAAACCAAGTGTCCCGAAGATGCAGCAGTTCTAAAAACCTTCATTGAACAGGATAGAGTTTATGATTTTCTGGTTGGACTGAATCCAAAATTTGATCAAGTAACGATAAAAATTCTTGGGAAGTCGGAGGTTCCAAGTTTTAAAGAGGCAGTGGCTTTAATCCAAAGTGAAGAAAATAGGAGAGGGCTGATCCTGGATCCACAAATCATTGACAGTTCAACTATGGTGGTTGGAAATAGCAAATCAACCACAAATACGGAAAGAGGAGCAGTTTTTGAAGGAAGAATAATCAGTCGAAGCCTCAAAACTGTGATGAATTATGGTGTACTTATTGCAAGAAACTTCGACATACACGTGAGAAATGCTGGAAACTTCATGGAAAGCCTTCAAGCTGTGAGTAGGGTCAGAAAGGAGATCAGCCACAAAACAATGGACAAATGCACATTGCTGCTGTGTCACAAGACGAATCAATATCACAAGAGCCGCGTAGCCTCAACAAAGAAGAAATTGAGAGGGTGAGTGATAGGATGCTCAAGCTTAATCAGCTAATGAGCAGTATATTATTCAATATATTGAGTGACTAGCACTGCTATTACAATATGATTCTCAGACTTCTTCTAAAACCAGAGCAAGATGATGCTCCTCAGGGGGAATATTGATTCCCTCTGCCCAAAATGTCACAAACTTCTTTCTGCCTACCTCTCTGTTCCCTCTTCCCACACAACAACCAGACCACACCCCCTCTCACCATTTTGTTATGCCAGCTCATCATTCCCAACTAACTTTCCCTTCTACCCTCTTTCATTCTCCTCGAGTACACTCTCCACACACTAGGTTTATTCCCCTTTTTATCCCTTCCCCTAATATCAGTCCTAACACTGCTCCCCTCTGGAAGAACAACCTTGTCCTCAAGGTTGAGCTGAGGAAATTGGCTGCGAATAACTAGTTCATCTTCCCATGTTGCATTCTCCATAGGTTTGCCTTTCCATTGGATCAGCCATTGACGGATGGAAGTGCTAGCCTTAGTGAGCTCCCTACTAGCCAACACCGTTTCTGGTTCCATTATGTCTTCCAATTCCACCTCCAGCCCTTCAGGAAGATTAGGTTCTACTGAATAGTCTCACACTGCCTTCTTGAGCTGGGATACATGAAATACCGGGTGAATCCTAGAATGGGGGCGTAATTGGAGCTTGTAGGCGACAGCCCCATATTTCTCCACAATCTGAATGGGCCAAAAAATCTAGCTACTAACTTCTGGTTAATTCGCTTAATCACCGACACTTGTCTATGGGGCGAAGTTTGAGGAACACCCACTCTCCCACCTGAAAAGTTTGTGGAGTCCTTTTCTTGTCAGCTTGTTTCTTCATCTGTTGTTGTGCCCGAATTAAATTGTATTTCAGCTGATTCAATGCTTCATCTCGTTCAGATAATTCTCTAGCTACAGTTCTACTTTTGTTTCTCCTTGTGAGTATCGCACCAAGGGAGGAGGTTTCCTACCATAAACCACCTCAAATGGGGTTGATCCCGTAGATATATGAAAAGTGGTATTGTACCACAATTCTGCCCAAGCAATCCAAAAAGACCAAGTTCTAGGCTGTTCGGAAGTGAAACACCTCAAGTAAGTTTCCAAACATCGATTTAAGACTTTCGTTTGCCCATCCGTTTCAGGATGGTAAGCGGAGCTCATTTTCAGCCGTTTACCCTGCAAATGAAATAATTCTCTCCAAAACATACTAACAAACAGAGGATCACGATCACTGATGATAGATTGAGGGATTCCATGCAATCGAACCACTTCTTTCATAAATACCTCTGCTATAGTTTTTGTCGTGTATGGATGTTTAAGTAAGATGAAATGACCATATTTTGACAATCTGTCCACCACCACCACCAACACAGCTTCGTACCCTTTGGATTTAGGAAGTCCGGTAATAAAATCCATCGCAATGTCTTCCCAAATCTGATTCAGAATAGGCAAAGGTTGGAGCAAACCTGCAGGAGAAGTAGCAGCATATTTCTGCCGTTGACAAGTATCACAAGCCTCACAAACTCTTGAACACACTTTTTCATGCCAATCCAATACAAATTACTTGCAATTCTTCTATAGGTTCTTAGAAAACCCGAATGTCCCCCCATCGGTGATGAATGGAACTCCCTTAGAAGGGTAGGGATGTACACCGAAGAAGCAAAAATCACCACTCGCCCCTTGTATAGTAGAACTCCCTTCTGTAAACTGGCCAATAACCCATGTAAGGATGCTGGACTTATGTCCTCTCCTCTCCTGTTCGGTTGTATTGTCTTGCTGTCAGCCCTTCCACACAACTCGACATTTTGCCCATCATGTTGAAACTGCATTGTCATTTCCTTCCAATCCACGATGACTTTCCCTAAGGTCTGCAACCAAGCAACCCCCAAAATGACATCCATTCCTCCCAAATCCAGCATATAGGCCTCCACCTTTAAGTCCAAATTTCCTAGCTCAATTGGAACCCCTATGCACCTTCCTTTTGTCCTCACCTTGTGGCCATCACCCAACCTGATTCCCAAAGTTCCGGTTCAAGTCAGCACCGTCTTCAACCCTAAACCAGTAGCCAACTCGGGAGAGATGAAATTGTGACTAGCCCCACTATCCACTAATACCACTATCGGAACCCCAAAAATTTTTCCCTCCAGCCTCATGGTCTTGGTTTCAGATGTTGGAGCATTGTATACCCCAAAAACTCCCATGACCCTAAAAGAGATTAAAGCTGTCTTTTCATTAAGTGAATCATGAGTATTTAAACTCATTTGAAGATTACAACAAACATTAATTTGAATTCAAACTCCCAGAGATCAAACGGGAGAAAATCCAGCAACTACTCCTAGTGATAAGAGATATTTACAACAGTTTGACTAAGTAAAAAACCGAGCTATTAATCAGGTGCTTGTGATTGCATTGTTACGCCCCCGCATGTTGTGCGTATTTTCACTAAGACCCAACTTTAAGAGATTGCGTTGGAACGCGGCTCGTGGTAATGACTTGGTGAGAATATCCGCAACTTGATCAACAGTGTTGAGATGTTGAACCTGAAGTCGAGAATTCTGTACTTGCTCTCGAACAAAATGAAAATCGATGGCCACATGCTTCATTCGGCTATGGAAGACAGGATTTGCACAGATATAAGTCGTGCTAACATTATCACAGAGAACAATCGAAGCCCGTGGAAGTGAAACTCGAAGTTCAGAGAGCAAATTTTGAACCCAGTTTGTTTACGAAACAACGGCTGACTCTGACCGATATTAAACACATGAGCGGCATCGAGATATTGACAGCCGCTTCTTCGAGGACCATGATATCGGTGTTTTGTCAAAATACACTATAAATCCCGTTGTCGATGTTCGATCAAGCGGATCACCCGCCCAGTCAGAGTCGGAGTAGGCAAGCAACTGCTGATGTTTCTCTTTGACAATATTCAGACCCATGGTTGCCGTCTGCTGAAGGTAACGTAACCCGTTTTGCTGCTCGCCAATGTTGTTCATGGGGAGCATGCATAAACTGAGAAAGTTTATTCACCACAAAGGCGATGTCTGGCCGAGTAAAAGCTAAGTAATGTAATTTCCCAATCACAAATCGATAGAGAGTGGCATCAACATTATCATCAGTGGGCACTTGAGAGAAATCAATTGTCGAAGTCATCAGAGTCTGGACACCCTTGCAGTCAGCCATGTTTAATTCTTCTAGCATGTCCAGAATGTATTTGGTTTGTGAAAGAAATAAGCCATCCGAAGTATAATTAACTTCCATTCCAAGAAAGTAATGTAACCTACCAAGATCTTTGACTGAAAATCGATTACAAAGAGCATCAATTATGCTGCGAACACCATTAGATTGGTTGCCAGTCACCAAAATGTCATCCACATATACAAGGACATAGGCTGTGAATTCAGATTTGTGTAACAAGAACAGAGATGAGTCGGATTTCGCAGCAACAAACCCAAGACTTCAACTGAGTATACCAAGCTCATGGAGCTTGTTTAAGGCCATAAATAGCTTTGTGCAATCGACAGACATGATTCGGAAACTTTTCATTCTCAAATCCGGGCGGCTGTTGCATATACACTTCTTCCTCAAGATGTCCCTGCAAGAATGCATTATTTACATCCAATTGATGAATAGGCCATGAATTTTGAGTTGCAATTGTGAGAACTAGTCGAACAGTGACCGGCTTGACCACCGGACTGAACGTAGAGCGATAGTCTATGCTAGGTCGCTGAGTATAGCCTTTGGCAACCATTCTCGCTTTGTACCTGTCGATTGAACCGTCAGACCGATACTTAATACGAAACAACCACTTACAGCCTACAATGTTCTTAGAAGGATCATATGGGACTAGGTGCCAGGTTTGATTTCGGACAAGTGCATCATATTCAGCTTGCATGGCATTTCGCCAATGGGTTAAGGTTTGAGCTTGTTTGGGTGTTCTCGGTATGTAGGTGGGCGAGAGTGTTGTGGAAACATGAAATTGTCGAGGTTTCAGGCTGTTGGTTTTGGACCTTGTGATCATAGGATGGGTGGAGGTTTGTATTGCAGCAGGTTGTGGTTGGCTTGGCTCACGGTCGATGGTGTGTAATTGTGGCACAGGTTGGGCAGGTTGCGCAGTTGGTGTAGGTTGTTGTATTGGAGCAGTAGGTGAGACGTTTGGTTGTGTGTTATCGAAGGTGAGTGAGGCAGATTTGGATCGGCGGTGGTAGACTTGAGTGGGTGATTGATGTGGAGCAGCAGGTTCTGTGAGACACGGTTCAGGGTCAAAGACAGGATTCGATGGTGATGGTGAGGATGGAGGAACCGTACCTGATTCTGAAGACACCACTGGTGGGGCAGCAGCAGAGGTCGGCTCTAATTGCAAGTAGTCGGGCAATTCAAAACATGGCTGTGTTTGTAAAACCGGTTTGAGGATACCATCATCCTGCAAAATTTCCCATGCAATAGAAGAAGAAGAATCTTTTAAGTGAGAAAACATTTTGGAATAAGGAAACTCTTCTTCATAAAAGATAACATCACGGGATACATAGATCTTGGAGGTGATGGGGTCGAAACACTGGTGGGAGTGATATTTGGTCGAAAAACCAAGATAGACACAAGGGGTGGATTTGGATTGAAGCTTGTGTTTAGTATATGCTTTTAACCATGGGTAACATAGGCATTCGAAAGTTTTGGTGGACTCTAGATTAGGATGATGTTGAAAAAGAATGGCATAAGGACTTTGGTTATTTAGGTTTGGGGTGGGTAAACGGTTGATAAGGTAGGCTGTATGTAGGCAAGCAAAGCTCCAAAAGAAGGTTGGCATCGATGCTTGATGCATAATTGTTTTGGCTGTCTCAATAATGTGTCGATGTCGGCGTTCAACAAGAGCAATGCGTTGAGGTGTATAGGGTGGTGAGACAAGGTGTTCAATGCCATTAGTTTTCAAGTAATTGTCTAAGCCTTGAAATTCACCTCCTCCATCAGTATAAAGCGATATTATTTTGGTTTGAAAACGTCTTTCAAGTATGGGATGCAAGTTTTTAAAAATTTCAAAAACTTCATTTTTATTTTGCAAGGTGAAAAGCCACATGTATTTTGAGAATTGATCTACGAACAAAACATAGTATCGTTTTTTATCAATAGATAAAACAGGAGATGGACCCCATAAATCACTGTAAATAACTTGCAATGGAGTATTGCTTTGCAATGTGTTTTTTGAAAATGGTAGCCTGTGCATTTTATTCGAATTGCAAGAGTTACACACAAAGGTAAAGTTTTTCAATGGAATGGAAAATTGTTGCAAAGTTTTATTTAAAACTCGGTCATTTGGATGACCCAAATGCCGATGCCACAGGATACTTGGAACCAGCACATTGCATTTTGGTTTGTCGGGAATGTCATTTGGTGGCCATTGATAAAGGTGACCTCTACTTTGCCCTTGGACCAGCGGCGCCCCCGTCGTCAAGTCCTTCACAAGATAAGAAAACGGAAAAAATTCAATAGAAGTCTTATTATCACGGCAAAATTGGGAAACAGAAACAAGATTGTAAGCAATTGATGGCGAGCATAAGGAATTATTTAGGCTGAAATTATGATTGGAGAGGGTTAATTGTTTGTTACCAGTGTGGGTAATTGGGATAGTGTGGCCATTACCCATAGTGATCTCTTCCGGACCATTGTAGTCGTGAACGGTTGTTAAGGACTGAGCATCAGAGACCATGTGATGGGTCGCTCCAGTGTCGATTATCCATGGGTCATGCTGATGAGACCTGTAGCCAGCAAAATTTGCGCGAGCACGCATGTGATCATGAGACGCTGTGCGGCAAACCCGAGCCGTGTGACCAGGCCTTTCACATAATTGACAACGAACAGCAGCATCAGAATCATATTGGGATGCCTGATTGTTCCTTCTCGGCCGATTGGTTTGAGGCCGCCAATTCTGATTGTTTGGAGTAGCATTTTGTTGCCGACGATAGTTGGAGTTAGCAGCACCTTGTCGATCGGAATAGGAGGGATCCTTTTGAGCCACAGCAGCGGTAATAGGAGCGGGTTGTGGTGTGCGAGTTTCTTCATGTTTGAGGAACATCTCATGATCAACCAATTTCTCATAGAGTTCTTCATAAGTGACTGCAGTGTCACGAGAGCGGATGGCAGCCGATATTTCATGGAATTAAGATCCGAGGCCACTAAGGATCTTGACGATCAGTTCTTCATTGGTGATTGGAGCACCGGCTATTGAGAGTTCATCGGCTATAGAGCGGATTTCACAAAGGTAGGTAGCTACAGCTTGATTGTCTTTGGTTAAGCGAGCAAGTTGATCTCGCAGGCTGAAAATACGGGTTTGCGATTTATTGGCAAAAGCGGTGTGAAGGGTGGACCAGGCAGTGTGGGCAGAGGAAGCGTTGGCAACGGTAGAGGCTAAGGTTGGATCGACGGAGGCCATCATGGCGTTTTGAATTAATTGATCCTAGCGAAACCAGGTGTGAAATGCAGGGTTGGGAATGGTGGCGTTGTTTTGAGTAACAGTTTTGGGAGGGGCAGGGGAGGTGTCGTCGAGGTGATCATAGAGGTCATGGTCGTTCATGAGCATGGAAATTTGCACTTTCCATTTCGCAAAATTCTGAGAGCCTGTTAGTTTGATTGGTAATTGGGTTTCGAATTGAGCGCAATATAAGCGATGTACAGTCTTTGTCGGAATTGAGGACGGTGGTATTGGGGGCCATCAGAAAACAGGGAGGGATCGGGTTGGGAAAAAGAAACTCGTAGGAGATGGCTAGGCTCTGATACCCTAAAAGAGATTAAAGCTGTCTTTTCATTAAGTGAATCATGAGTATTTAAACTCATTTGAAGATTACAACAAACATTAATTTGAATTCAAACTCCCAGAGATCAAACGGGAGAAAATCCAGCAACTACTCCTAGTGATAAGAGATATTTACAACAACTAAATATTTACAATTAACATAGTTTGACTAAGTAAAAAACCGAGCTATTAATCAAGTGCTTGTGATTGCATTGTTAGACCCGACACTCCAAAGCCACATCACCCTCATCGTCTTCTTCCTCCACCTCCACTGCAATTATTTCCCCTTCCTCGTTTAGTGTCTCATTTTCGTCCAACACCAACAATCGAAGTTGTCTCTCGGCGCACAGATGTAATGGGTGAAAACGTTCTCCACAACGAAAACACAACCCCTTTGCCTTGCGGTTGATAAGCTCTTGGTAGGAAATATGGTGCAACCCTCAATTTTTCTCCACTGGTGGTCTCCTGTCAGCTTCGATCCTCCTCGCCTGCGTCGATCTCTCAGGCGACGTCAAAGCTGGTTGGATCGGTGCATGGGTGTTTGCTCGATACCCAGGAGTGTCGCAGGTTCGACCCGCTCCGGATCCACCCCCCATCTGAGTTCGACCCATGGAGTTGGGATTACCCGGGTCCAGTCGCCTCGGGTTGACCCGAAAATGGGTTTGGTTCTCAAAACCCACCTTCTCTTCGTTGACCCCATGGACGTTGTCGCAAGTCCACTCCTTCTTCACCGCACACTTCCTCTTCCACCGCCCTAGCAATTTTCATCAGTTGGTATCGATTTATGGGGTTGAATGTGCGCACCCTCCTCCTGATATCTGACCACAGCCCACTCATAAAATACCCCATGAATTGCTCTTCTGGAAGTCGACCTACTTGAGAGGAGATGAATTCAAACGCCTCAATATATTCGTCCACGGTATCTGTTTGTCGAAGATCAGAAAGCTCCTCGTAAGGATTCTCAAACCTCCTTCCTCCATAACGATCGATTAACGCCTTCTTAAAGGTCTCCCAACTCAAATCTGTCTCTGTCTCCCGTAAAAGATTAACCAGTGGATAGTTGAGCCCTCCATGCTTAAAAGGGCAAGTTTGATCCTTACTGAATCCGAAGTATGGTGGACCTCAAAATAAACTTCTGCTCTAGTGATCCATCCAACCGGGTCAGACCCATCAAACATTGGTAGCTCTACCTTTCTTACTGACATTCTGTACTCGTCCATGTCCGTAGCTGATTCCCCAAGCGATCTGGACTGTTGCGGAAGCGTATTAGTCCTATCATCCAACGGCGTTTGCCCATTCCTCACTGTATCACTCCCCTGCCCTTCCTCGGGTCTCTTACCCATAATCTTATTCATCTCCAGCAGTAGAGCTCGTTGCATTTCTCCCATCGCCAATCACATAGAGGATTGAATGTCTTCCATTCCTGCTTCCAAACTAGCCATACGAGACTCCAGAACATCTATTCTGTCGGACATCTTAGGTGGCATGAATGGTGATCAAATTCCTACTCCCCTAGACGTATCCGGCAGGTCGTTCCAAATGATAGGATGCTCAAGCTTAATCAGCTAATGAGCAGTATATTATTCAATATATTGAGTGACTAGCAATGCTATTACAATATGATTCTCAGACTTCTTCTAAAACCAGAGAAAGATGATGCTCCTCAGGGGGAATATTGATTCCCTCTACCCAAAATGTCACACACTTCTTTCTGCCTACCTCTCTCTTCCCTCTTCCCACACAAGAACCAGACCTCACACCCCCTCTTACCATTCTGTTATGCCAGCTCATCATTCCCAACTAACTTCCCCTTCTACCCTCTTTCATTCTCCTCGAGTACACTCTCCACACACTAGGTTTATTCCCTTTTTTATCCCTTCCCCTAATATCAGTCCTAACAGTGAGATCACTTATTAGCAGCCATGGGAAAACTGAAAAGCCTTCAGGTACTTGTTCTTTGGCATATTCAAATGAGTTTCCTCTTTCTCTTGGATTAAATGCCTCAGGTATAACCTTCACTAACTCTCGGTCATGAACTTAGGAGCAACCGACCATATGACCCACTCATCCAATATCTTTTTAACCTAATCCCCATGTCCAAGCAGTAAGAAAATATCCACAACTGATGGATCCTTAACCACTGTAGTCGGTATAAGTGATGTCAAAATAAGCCCATCAATAATTCTACAAAATGTCCTTCATGTTCCTAAATTGTCCACAAACCTCGTTTCCATATAAAAACTCACCCAATATTTATCTTGTAACGTAATTTTTTGCAGTAACTATTGTGTATTTCAGGACAAGGATTCGAGGAGGATGATTTGACTTGTTAAGGAACAAGATGGGCTTTACTATCTAGAAGCACCAAGCCAACTAAACCTGACCAAGAGTAGGTTACCCATTCCTTCATTTCAAAACTTGTTTCTTTCAATGAAGAGAAAAACTTGCTTCATCATTGTCGACTTGGGCATCCATCATTTAGGATTGTTCAAATTATGTTTCCCTCTTTTTTTAAAGGTTTAGATGTTGAAACTTTCATTGTGAGGTGCACGAACTTGCTAAACACAAACATGTACCTTTTCCAAGTAGTAAAAAAAGAAGTTTTACTCCTTTGTATCTCATTCACAATGATATTTAGGGTCCATCTAATGTCTCTAATGTTTATGGGGAAAAATGGTTTATTTCTTTCATTGATGATTGTACAAGTGTTACATGAATTTCTTGCTCAAACATAAGTCTGATGTTAGTACCATACTCCCAAACTTCTATTCCATGATCAAGAATCAATTTGGGGTCAATATCAAAAGATTTAGGTCCGATAATGCCAGGGACTACTTCAATCAAACTCTTACCCTATTCTTCCAAAACGAGGGAATAATCCATGAGTCTTCTTGTGTAAGAACTCCACAACAAAATAGGGTAGCAAAATAGAAAAATGGGCACCTCCTTGAGAAAACCCCAGCCCTTTTATTTCAAAACCATGTGTCTATTTTTGGGGAGACGCAATTCTTACCGCCACTCATCTCATAAATCATTTACCCTCTCGAACCTTAGGTTTTAAGAGTCCTATGGACATTCTTTCAACTTTTTACCCAAACCTAAACACTACAAATAACCTTGTCCTTAAAGTCTTTGGGTGCACATCCTTTGTCCATGTCCACAGTCACAACAATGGGAAATTAGAACCAAGGGCTCTAAAGTGTGTCTTTGTTGGTTATTTGTCAACTCAAAAAGGGTACAAGCGTTACCATCCTCCATCAAAGAAATTCTATGTCTCGGTAGATGTCACATTCAATGAACAACAACCTTATTTCACCAATCCTTATCTTCAAGGGGAAGATTTAACCAGAGAAGATAAGGAAGATTTTTTGGTTGATTGGTCATTGTCTAAAACTCCATCTGATCCTCCTACATCTGCTTCCCACCTCCTTGTTCATCTGATTCTTCTACACCTCTTTGTTCATCCAAAACATCCAATGAACCACAAGAAAAACCTGATGTAAGATTTGGCAAAGGTAAAGTATACACAAGAAGGAATACGGCTATCCTAGAACCTATGCAAGTCCAGAAGTCCATCTCCTATCCTTTGAATGAGGTAACAATTTCTAAGTCTTCATTACAAGACCTTCCAATTGCCATCAGGAAAGGAACCCGAGAGTGTACAAAACGACCATTATACCCTCTTGCACATTTACTGTCATTTAAGAATTTTTCATCATCTCATAGAGCTTCCTTGTAAGCCTTAATACCATCACCATTTCTACCACCCTATCCAAGGCTTTGTCTAATGGAAAGTGGAAACAAGCTATGAATGTAGAGATGGAGGCATTAGAGAAGAACAAAACTTGGGAGTTGGCTAAGTTACCGACAGGAAAGAAACCGGTGGGTTGTAAGTGGGTGTATACAATGAAGGATAGAGTAGATGGGTCGATTGAGAGATACAAGGCGCGGTAGGTGGCGAAGGGATATACACAAACATATGGAATTAATTAGAGTGTTGTTGTCACTTGCAGCTAATTTTGGTTGGAATTTGTAACTGTTCGATGTCAAGAATGCGTTCTTGCATAGAGATCTAAAGGAGGAGATACACATGGAGGTTTCGCCTGGTTATAAGAATAACTTAGCTACTCATGCAATGTGTAAATTGAAAAAGGCATTGTATGGCCTCAAGTAATCCCCATGGGCATGGTTTGGTAGATTTGCAAGAGTTATGTTGGCCATGGGATACAAACAAAGCCAAGGAGACCACACACTATTCATTAAACACTCTCCCTCAGGGGGAGTTATAGTTCTTTAAGTGTATGTCGATGACATAGTAACAGGAGATGGTGTTAAGGAAAAAAAGGTTTTGAGTCAATGTTTGGCTAAGGAATTTGAGATCAAGGCATTGGGAAGGTTGAAGTATTTTCTCAGGATTGAAGTTGCTCACTCTAGGGCGGGAATTTTTATCTCTCAACAGAAGTATGTAACAAATCTTCTCAAAGAAATAGGCAATACAACATGCAAACTAGCAAGTACTCCCATGGATTTGAATCTTAAGCTTGGAAAGGCAGAGGAGGATGCAGTAGTATATAGAGAAATGTATCAACGCCTAATAGGGAAACTCATTTACTTATTGCTCACACAAGCAGATATAGCATATGCTATAAGTGTGATTAGTCAATTCATGCATAACCCAAAGCAGTTCATCCACAAGGAAGAGGAGGTTTAGAGCTTTCATTTGAGCCAAGAAGCAAAGTGATTATTGAAGATCCAAGGTAAGTGTATAGTAAATCCTTTGGAATTTTGAAGGAGTTTTGGTTCAAATGGCTTAGGAAAAGTATGGGTATGAATGTTCTAGGATAAATTTCATGTTTTGTTTCCTTAGGTTTTCTAATTTTAAGATCTCTTTTGATTTGGGTTTTTGTGATTGTAGTTCATCCACAAGCAGAGTATTACATTATCTCAAAGGAACACCGAGAAAGGTATTTTGTTTAAGATGAACGGGGGATTGGTAATTGAAGCATACACTAATGCTGATTATGATGGTTCAATTGTCGATAGAAGATCAACTTAAAGATATTGCACCTTCCTTGGTGGAAACCTTGTGACATGGAGAGGTAAAAAAACAAGGAGTGGTAGCTCGGTCAAGTGCCGAAGTCGAATTTCGAGCAATGGCTCATATGTGAACTACTTTGGTTGAAGATCATCCTTGAAGACTTGAAGATTAAATGGGACGATCCTATGAGACTCTATTGCAATAACAAGTCTGCGATAAGTATAGCTCAAAATCTGGAACACATGACCGAACCAAGCACATCAAAATCAACAGGCACTTTATCAAGGAGAAGCTGGAGAGTGGACTGAATTGTACTCCTTATGTGTCCACACATGGTCAACTTGATATTCTTACCAAAGGGTTAAGCAGTTCAGTTTTTCATACTATTGTATCCAAGCTAGAAATGGAGAATACCTATTCACCTGCTTGAGGGGGAGTGTTAAGGAACTGTATACTTAGGAGACTATTTTAGGAAAATATATTGTAACAGATTGTATCCTTAAGTTAGGAAATTATTGGTCAAGATTCTGATAGGATTTGCTAAGATTTTGATAAGATACTCCATGATTTATGGGTATCTACCAGATTTGGATACTAGGTTTTTGTATATATACATAGCTAGTAGAGCTGTAACAAAAAACACAACAGGAAATACACTTTTTGCTTAATTTCTGACAATTAGGAAAACAACCCTGTTATAAAGAAAATTTACACAAAGATATATCATGAAGATTGTTTGTAACATCAAAAAAAGAAAAGTAACCATTACATGGATATCTCATGGTGCACATAGCTTTCAAAAAATCTACCTGCATGTAAGCCACAGCTTCTGAAACAGAGAATAGTGTATTCAAGAACTCCCATCGACTCTCTTTCCGTAGATCCACAAGTTCCCTCCCATACATCTCACTTCCATGCATAGAAAATTAAGCACCACTATAGAAATTATTATCCAGTTTCGCCACAAAGCAGATCAAATATAAAATTCAATATAACTCATTCAAGTGGTAATGTATGAATCCACAAGTAGGCATATATGTTATTTATGGGGTTCATTTAGCACTACGCACAGATAAAAGGAACTGGTAGCAAAAAGCCTCATAAGGTTTTTAATTTCGTTATCCTGCTTAAGGGTTCATACGTAGATATGTGAATATAATGTAAATGCCTACGCAATGACATTGTACTACACGCTTTAGGTAACTTCGATGAATCAAAATGGAAAGGTTAAAAGCACACCTGACAACTCGAGTAGATAGCATCCTCGTACCATGCATAGCCCTTTGAACATAACCAAACCGATCAGCTTTGACCAAATTACCATTCTCTTTGTCTATGACAAGACCTCTTATCACGAGGTCGGGGTCAAAAGCGAGTCCTTCAATGGGGAAACCCATGTTTCGTAAATTGTCCATGCAATAATCGTAAGCCCGGCCTTCCCAAGCCTGAAGCAGTAACATACAGATTAATGACTAAACCAAATGAATGGGAGTCAGTAGCAACGAATTTTAGTAAGATAGGAAGAAATGGGATTCACCATGACATTGTAATGAATCAAAGTGTAGTCCATGTCATAACCAATGGCACTAATTGATCGGAGATTCAAAGTACGGCTACAAAATATACCACGAGGAGAGTCCCTTGCTGAAGAAGGACTCTGTAAATGAATGCAGAGCAGCAGGGGGTGAAAATAGAGAAAAAGTTGTTGTCCAAATTCAAAATATTCGTAGAAGAATGCTTACAGGAATGCCCAAGTTTGCAAGTAAAAGTTGAGCTTCAAGAGCCTCAATTTTAGCGACCTCCTGAATGGGACGAGCATCAATGCCGAAGGAGGGAAGTTGGTGATGCGAATTGAGATTCAAATCGCCCTTGGTGCTCTGACCCAAGTAATCGACGTCGTATTGAGAGGAGGGGGTGATTGAGAAAGGCTGCTTGGGGGAGGAGGAAGAAGAGTCATCGAGATTGCATTTGGAAGCAGAGCAAAGAAAAGACTTCTTCTTCTTCTTCCTCCTCCTCATCCTCATCACAACATTAGGAGACAGAGACATGGACAGTGGTGGTGGTGGTGGTGGTGGTGGTGGTGGAGCACCGCCGCAGGGGTTTCCCTTTGGAAAACAAGTTGCAGACCCAAAAACATGGTACAAGGGCATCATCGCCGTCGTCATCTCATCTGCTACACAGGTAAAAAGAAAAAGGCATTTTTTTTTTATTAAAACCAAAATAGGAACGAAAATGTGATCAATGTGCTTCCTGCCTTCCTCCTCCTCCTCCTCCTCCTCTTCTTCTTCTTCTTCTTCTTCTGGACTTAGAACAACGGGCTTAGAGAGTGCAGAAGAAGATAGACCCAGCCCACATACATTCCCATTCCTCCAAAGTACATAGATTGCCCCACGCCCCTTGCTCTGCCCTTTTGTCTCTTCGATTTTTTTTTCCTGTCGATCTGTTTTCATCTTAAAGCTCTCGAGTTAGTGTCTATTTGGATGGGCTTATATTAGTAAAATTTTTGTCTGTAGAATTTTTTTTAGTAAAGTTTTTCTGAAAAAAGTTTTTCTGAAAAGTCGATTATTTGTTTAGTTGTCGATTAAAAAGCAAATTTTTTAAAAGAAATCATACATCTGATAATTATTTGTGACATAAAAATAAAAAGACTTTTATTAATTTTAACTATATTTTATTTTATAATAAAATTATTTATGCTAAATAATATTTAAAGTACACTAAACAATATGCAAAGTACAATATATTATATTTACAGTTACTTAATTTTTAGATAACTATTTTGCAAAAAAATTTAAATAATCACCTTATAGGAAATAATTTAAAGAGATGCCTCCACCTTTACATTAGTCGGTACAAACTTAAATTTTTGGTACAACTTGATACAAACATTTGGTATGGTTACCCATTTCAATACCCTTATGTGTCCAATATCAAATGATCGTTTGTTTGAGATAAAAATAACCACATATCGAGAGAAATATGCTCCAAAATGGGATTAGGATCACATGTCAGGTTCACAGGGTTCTAGGTTGATCTGAAGCAAATTCTTGATGATGTACAATCAGAGGTAAGAGGGACCATACCGGATAATGGTCATTATCTCCTCCTCAAGGAAAGGTCAAGCCACGTCTTTTTGTGGCCTCATAGATGGTTAATTTCTAGACAGGATCATGGTCACGATCCTGCAAGCATTCTAAGGACATCTAAGAGGGTAAGCTCCTCGCAACTTGTAGTCTGTTGAACACCATCACTGACTCATTCCATCTTCTCTTGCGTTTTCCTTTCCACATAATGATACTCGATGTTGTGCTTTTGTTTATCAACTTTCTCCTTCCACAAATGAGGTGAAACACCGGAAAGAGCGGATCCGAGCTTGCCAATGTCATTCTTGCTCTTTTTAGTGAATTGTCCTCTCTAGTCCGATAGTCGATAGCTTCACCGCCCTCTTTTCCTTATCACATCTTTGGATAACCGAGAAGACGACGGTGAATTAAAATCTGACGGACGTTGAGTTTAGTTAACGAGAGGCGATACGCATCGTTTAAATAATAGGGAAACTACAAGATTAGTGCAGGATGAATTGTAGAGGAGTAGTTACGTCGATCTTTGAGCCGAATATGTGCGGCTCTATTGGCATGTAATCAGTTATGTGCAGATTGTGATTTCTCTCTCTATAAAGAATCTCTGCCTTTTTCCTTTATTCTGTATTTCTCTTCCTTGAGCGTTTCTCTTTTCTGACAATCTTAATTCTGTACGTGGGTTCCGTTAAATCGAATAAATTTTCACAACAACTTGGTATCAGAGAAGCGATTATGTGAACTCCTAAGATGGCTGAAAACACTAGGAACGCTGAGCTCCGAAGAATGGAAGAAAGTTTACGGGCCTCCATGGAAAGGATGTTCGTGGAAATCCAGAATAGGACAGAGAAGGTAGAAGAGAAGGTGGAGAAGGAGATGTCGGAACTTCGAGCTCTTCTTTTACAAAGCCTCCAGAAACCCAGCGAGTCGATTACGGTAGAAACAACACCACAGGGAAGCTCGGTGGCGCAAGAACGCACAGGGAACTCTTCTGTAAGAATGAGTCGAATAGAGTTTCCATTATTTGATGGGGAGAACATCAAAATGTGGTTATACAAATGTGAGCAGTACTTCAACCTCGACCAGACACCGGAGAATGTGAAGGTGAGTGTGGTTGTATTACACATGGATGAAAGAGCCCAAGAGTGGTACCGTCTATATGTAAGGAATCGGCAAGTGCTTGAAGCAGTGGGGTGGGAGGAATTCACCAAGGCATCAAAGCAGGAGGTTTGATGTCTGAAATCTTCAACGACCTCGTCAAGATTTCAAGGAGTTGAGATGTAATGGATTAGTCTTTGGATTATCAAGACTGATTCGACCATCATTCTAATAGACTGATGTTGTCGGAAGATTACTTAGTGGGGTTTTTTGTGAAAGGGTTGAAGCCGGAGATAGGGGTGACGGTGAAACTCCATGAGCCACACTCATTGCACCAGGCTTATACCTTAGCCAGAAAACAGGAGGTCATTCTGGACTCTACGAAAGGAATGACTGGGAAACAAGGGGCTTTGATGAAGGGTACTAATGACTACGGTAAAATATTGTCGGGAACACGAATGACTCAGCCCATTTCGAGCATGCGTAGATCGCCCTCGGATGGGATACTACCCACTCCCTCTCCTACACCATCGCTGCGATCTCCTTCGTTAGTGGGGGGACCAATGAAGGCGCAGAGACGCTTCAGTAGTAGAGATTTTGACGACAAAAAGGCAAAAGGCCTTTGTTTTTGGTGTGACGAAAAATACCACGTAGGTCACCAATGTAAGAAGCGACAACTTCAATTCTATGTGGTAATGGGCGAAGATGACAATGGAGGAACGTCACCTGAAACAGAGGAGGATGAAGTGGAGCTTATTCCTACAGAAGACAATCAACCGGTAGTGTCAATGCAAATCATGCTAGGGCTGTCCGGGAGTTCGGAATATAAACAAATGCGAGTAGAGGGGGAGTATAAACGGAGGAAGATTTATATCTTGATCAATAACGGTAGCACACATAATTTTATCGATCTGTCCATTTTTCGCAAAGGAGAGTGCCTCCTTCGGGAAATGGAACCAATATGCATCACGGTGGGATGAGGATTGCAGCTGAAGAGTCATCAGTACTGCGAAGGGTTTAGATGGACGATGCAAGGAATCGAATTTTCCATGGATGCGCTAGTTTTAGCCTTGGGTGGGTGCGACATGGTTTTGGGTGTACAGTGGCTCAGTGGGTTGAATGAGGTTCTGTGTAATTTTAGGAATCGCACCATGCAATTTACTTGGAATGGGCAATTAGTGACACTATGTGGAAATCCAGAGGGACGATCCAGGATTATTTATGGTAAAGAATTTCAGAAGCAACTGCGTAGGTCTCCGGAGCATCAGTTATGTATGATGCAGCTGACGACGCCGTTGGAATTCCAGTTACAACAGTTGCAAGTAACGAAGGACCAAGGTCGCGTCATGGATGAAATTGATGCCATTTTATCAGAATATGCAGATGTCTTTCGCGAACTAACAGAGCTACCTCCGGATAGACCGCACAACCATCGGATTAAATTACAGGACGGGGTGGATTCAATCAACGTCCATCCTTACAGATATTTGGCAGGCAGTGAAGAACCTCTTGAAATAGGGGTTCATCAGACAGAGCTACGGACCATTTGCCTCGTCGGTGGTCCTGGTTAGGAGGAAGGATGACTCCTGGCGTATGTGCGTTGATTACAGGGAATTGAATAAGCAGACAGTAAAGGATAAATTTCCCATTCCTTTGATTGAGGAACTTCTCGACGAGTTACATGGGGCTGGATGGTTTACGAAGCTAGACCTCCGATCGGGCTATCACCAGATCCGGATGCAACTGGAGGACATAACAAAAACGGCGTTCAGGACCCACGAAGGACATTATGAATTCCTCGTAATGCCCTTCGGCTTGACGAACACACCCTCGACGTTCCAGCCATTGATGAACGACTTGTTCAAGCCATATTTACGGCGTTTCATATTGGTGTTCTTCGATGATATATTGATATACAATTCCACGCTACAGTCCCACGTTCAACACATTTCTACAGCTATGGAGACATTGAGGCAAAATCAGTTATTTCTGAGAGGGGACAAATGTATTTTCGGGGCAAGACAAGTAGAGTATTTGGGGTATACCATATCGGAGTTTGGGGTGGTGACCGATCATCGGAAGGTTCAGACAATAGTGGAGTGGGCGATACCCAAGAACCTCAAGGAACTTCGGGGTTTTTTGGGAATCATCGGGTATTATCGGAGATTCATTAAAGGATATGGAGTTATAGCTAAACCATTGACGGAGTTACTTAAAAAGGAGCGGTGGAACCAGTGGACATGGGGGAAGAAGAGACCAATGCCTTTGAGCAATTAAAAGCAGCCATCACTTCTGCTCCTGTACTCACCCTGCCTGATTTTTCGAAAACATTTGTAGTGGAGGCGGACGCCAGTGGGCAAGGCATAGGTGCGGTGTTACAACAAGAGGGGCACTCGGTGGCGTATCTGAGTAAGGCATTGGCAAGACGACACCATGGCCTTTCAACGTATGAGAAAGAATTTCTGGCCATCATTAAAGCAATAATGTTAGGCCCAGGCCCCGGATGCCCGAATCCCGAGGGCGGCCCCTCGGGTCGCGCCCGCGCCGAGCGCCCCAAACCGCAGACCCGATCCCAACATTTAGGCACAATCAATCAATTAATACATACATACATTGCCAGAATATACACAACCATACATTAAAGACTCTATAACCATAGGGATTTCATATCATTGCAAATTAAGAAAAATCAACAAGTATCCTCAAATGTAGCAAAACACAAAATGAAATCTAAATCCAAAAATACATGAGTATGCTCAATGTTAACATGCTCGGAGGGCCAACAAAATACGAACTTAATACAAAGCTCCTAATTTGTCTGAAGTTTTCGATGCCGCGCAAAGTCAACGATCGTCCTGATCTGCACCTGAGGAGGGAAAGGAATGGGTTGAGCTACACAGCTCAGTGGCTAATATATTTATAGCCATCGGCAATTAGCACAAATCCCAGCATATGAACGTATATATATTATATCTATATACACACATCAGGCATTCACACGCCAATCACTAATGTACGCATTCATTATAATTAATACAAGTCATAAATATGTCACAAAGCCTCCACAATGAACAATTCACATATGCAATACACATCACAATGGCTCGAGGGTTCCATGGAAACAAAAGGAAGAAACCGAAGTTTACATCTTGAACAAAATGAGTCCATTCGAGCTCAGATGCCACAAGCGGCAAATGGAGAAGGCTCTTGTCGACGCACGTGATTTAACGGAATGGTTCCACTCTCCCAAACAAAAGCACATAATCATGCTCATAATCATTTCATCATATGATATTCTTTCATTTAGTCAAAATGCCATGATCAAGTCTAGGCATAACATGCTCAAAATCTATGTAATGCTATCAATTTTCATGCTTCTTTCCAAATATATGATGATCAAAGTCATTCAATTCATCACATTTAATCATGCATAACATATAACATATATTCATACATAGGCAAGAAATTGCCTAATCACACAATAACTATAAATATATTACCCACCTCTAATCGCTCGAGAATCCAATTCACGGATGTCCTTCTTCTTGCGATAAAATCGGGTCAGCTTGGTTTCCTAAATCAACCAAGTTGCCATTCAATTAATATCCATAGCAATATCCAAAGATTAGAAAGCCGAAATAAAACATTAAAATCCATAATGGATCTTCTCCTAAAATTTCGAACCCTTCAAGGCTAATTCCGAACTTCCCTTGTCATACTTCTTATAGTCCTTAATTTCTAGATCACAACGAATCCAAGATCACCTCATTCGGATATCTACACCAAAAGATATCCCTAACAATATAAACATCTCAAATTCAGAAACAAGGGGCTTCGCCGAACGGGGACGCCGTCAACGAAGACCTCGTCATTGCGCAATTAAAGCGAAGGCTCGCCGCGAACCAAACGTCGCACGTCGCGACGTCTCCCTTCGCACGTCGCGACGTCTACAACATTTCACACGCGCATTTAATAATCGAATTATTTACACGTCGCGACGTGGTTCTTCCCTTCTTCGTTAAGCATGGCGTGTTCATACGCGACGTCGCGACGTCAGGTCGAGGAACTCGACTCCGAACCTAGATTTCTGCAGAACCCAACTTCCAATCTGTTCCAAACTCAAATGCAACATATTTAAGGCATAGATCAAGACTTATACTACCATTCTAACTCATTCTAAGCTTCAGATTCATCATAAAATCAATAACTCAACGTTGTTCCCAAATTTTCAACTCAAAACCCTGAAACATCGATTTTCTAAATCCAAGCTATATTAACGCTTAATCCAAACGAAAACATGATAGGAAGGTCGAAAACTTACCGATCGAAGCTCAATCCGGCCAAAACTAAATGAAATCGCAACTCCTTCTTCTTCTTCTTCCTCCTCTCGACGGCTATACTTCTTCTCTTCTCTTCGTTTTCCTTCTTTTCCTCTTCCTCTTTCTTTCTAATCTCTTAACCCTAAGACACTAAACAAAGACCATAATGCCCTTCCAATAAGCCTAAGTCCATTCCAATTTAAGTACACTTCCCAAAATACCCTCAATTAACTCAAATTAAAGCATAATCACATAATTACCACAAATCATGCTTAATGACATCATAAAAAAATTCGGCCTAACATTTCTCCCCTCTTAAAAGAAATTTAGTCCCTAAATTTACGAATCATCGAAAAGATGCGGATACTTCTCCAAGATAGCCTCCAATGACTCCCAAGTAGCTTCCTCATGAATGATTCCTCCACGTAACTTTGACTAATCGAACCGCCTTATTCCTAAGAACCTTTCCTTAGAATCCAAAATCTGACCGAAGCTCCTCATAGCTCAAGTCATCCCTCGGTGAACCTCACTAACTTTGAATGACATGCGACGGGTCCGATCTATACCTCCTCAAAGATAGACACGTGGAACACATCATGAATCTGCGACAACTCCGAGGTAACGCTAACTCAGAAGCGAGTGGTCCAATCCTCTCAAGGATCTCATAAGGACCCACATACCCTGACTCAACTTACCCTTCTTCATCAACCTCAAGACTCCTTTCCAAGGAGACGTCTTAAGGAATACCTTCTCACGCACCTCATACTCCATCTCCTTTCGGTGAGCATCAACATAGCTCTTCATCCTATCCGCGCCGCCTTAAGTCGCCGCTAACCAAATTAACTTTTTCAACCGTCATTCAATCAACTCGACCCATCAATTGCCTATCTCCTTCCTCATCCCAACAAATCGGAGTCCTACATCTCCTGCCATACAACGCCTCATACGGAGCCATCTGAATGCTCGAATGGTACGAATTATTGTAAGCAAATTCAACCAACGGCAAATGCTCATCCCATGCTCCTCGAAAATCCATCACACAAGCTCGAAGCATCCCCTCCAGAGTCCGAATAGTCTTCTCAGATTGACCATCCGTCTGAGGGTGAAAAGCCGTACTAAAATTCAGCTTAGTCCCCAAAGCTTCCTGCAAACTACTCCAAAACCTCGAAGTGAATCGAGGATCTCGATCCTACACAATGGAATCCGGAATCCCATGCAGCCTCACTATCTCATCGATATACTTCTTTGCCAACACATGCAAAGAATCAGTCTGTCGAATCGCCAAAAAGTGGGCTGACTTAGTCAACCGATCAATAATCACCCAAATAGCATCATGCCTCCTACTGGTCTTAGGCAAACCCATCAAAAAGTCCATAGTCACTCGCTGCCACTTCCACTCCGGAATAGGCAACGGTCTCAACTTGCCCGAAGGTGCCTGGTGTTCAGCCTTGACTTGCTGACACTGTTGGACCCCGAACCTTGAGTGACAATTTGACTTAGTAATATGAATGATTAAGTTGGATGCCGCGGTATAACCCACAAACACCCGCCGTGGTATAACCCGCAAACACACGCTGGGTGGGAAATATTAGCCCAAGTGTGGGGGGTGGGGTCCAACATTAAAAGGCGCTTTTAATGTTGGACTCCCCCCACCCGTAGGTGGCCAAATGGTAAGAGGCGAGCATGTGGAAGCTATAAAACCTTGAGGTCAAGGGTTCGAGTCGTGGCCTCACCTGACCAAAGAGGACAAGATCGACAGGTTGGATGCCGCAAGATAACCCGCAAACACTCGCCAGTAGTATAACTCGCAAACACCCACGGGTGGGGGGTGGGGTCCAACAGACACACTAGACACTTCATCGATTTAACTCTACGATATCCCTCTTCATGCCTCTCCACCAAAAATGTTCTCAGAACTCGATACATCCCGGTGCTACCGGATGCATGGCATAAAGCGATTGTGTGCTTCATCCATAATCTCATCCTCGATCTCCGCACATCCTAATACACAACCTACATAGAATCGTCATAAGCCCATCATCCCGCACGCCTATATCGTAAATCTTACCATTCGAATCTCATCCGAAGCTTGCTCAAGTCCGCATCCCGAGCCGCAAATCCCTAACCTTTTCCTTCAAAGACGGCCTAACTTCGAAAATTAGCCGAAGACAACGGCTCTTCTGCGTCAAGCTTATCCTAAGCTTAGCCATCTCTTCCAATAAAGGAAGATAAACCGATCGAACATGAGCAATCGACGACTTCTCCTTTCAAGGCATCCGCCACAACATTGGCCTTGCCCGGATGATACTCAATCAAGAAATCATAATCCTTTAAGAGTCCAACCACCTCCACGCCTCAAATTCAATTCCTTCCGACTCAAGAAATACTTTAGACTCTTATGATCAAGAAAGATCCGAGTCCAACTCCATACAAATAATGCCTCCAAATCTTCAAGGCAAATATCACCGCTAACTAAATCGTAAGGCGGATAATTTATTTCATAAGGCTTCAACCGCCAAGCATATGCAATTACCCGATCTCCCGTGATCAAAACACACCCAAGACCCTTCCTTCAAGCATCATCAGACACAACATATCCTCATCCCCAAAAGGTAAAACCAAAATCGAGCACTCGTCAATCTGCGCTTAAGCTCCTCGAAACTCCTCCGACACTCATCACTCCAAACAAACTTTTGATTTTTCCTCAAAGCCTAGTCATTGGAGCGGATATCATCGAAAATCCTCCACAAACCGTCTCAGTAAATCGCCAAACCCGTAAAACTCCTCACTTCGCTACATTCTTCTAGCCTCCCAATTCACTCTGACCTCTATCTTTTCTGGATCCACATGCACTCCTCGCTCAAATCACATGCCCAAGAAAGGAAACTTCTCTCAACCAAAATTAGATTTCTAATTTGGCATACAACTCATTACTCCTCAAAGTCTCCAAAGAAATCCTCAAATGCTCCTCATGCCCCGATCACTCTTGGAATACACCAATATATCATCAATGAAGACAATGATAAATTGGTCCAAGAATGGCTTCAATAACCGATTCATCAAATCCATAAAGTCGCTTCGAGCATTTGTCAATCCGAAAGGCATCACCAAAAACTCAAAGTGCCCATAACGAGTCCTGAAAGCAGATTCGGCACATCCGACTCCTTAATCCTCAACTGATGATAACCCGATCTCAAGTCTATCTTAGAGAAGACTTTCGCTCCTTGCAATTGATCAAACAAGTCATCAATGCGAGGAAGCGGATACCGATTTTTTACCGTAATCTGATTCAACTTCCTGTAGTCTACACACATCCTCAAAGATCCATCCTTCTTCTTCACAAAAAGAACCGGAGCTCTCCAAGGCGAAGAACTCGGTCGAATATACCCTTTTTCTAATAACTCCTCCAACTGCTCCTTCAACACTTTCAATTCCACCGGAGCCATCCGATAAGGCGGAATCGAAATCGACCTCGTACCTGACATAAGCTCAATGGAAAACTCAATCTCCCGAAGGCGGTAGTCCATGCAATTCCTCTGAAAGACATCGAGAATTTCCGACTCACCGAATATCTTCCAACTTCCTCTATCCGCCTCAGAGTCCATCACTAAAGCTAAAATGCCTCACATCCTCGAACTCATCATCTTCTCTGTTTGTCAAAGCCGAAACAAATCTGAGCGACATGCTCTCTTGTCCCCAACAAACACTACTCTTCCGTCACCCACATCAAAGTCAACTGCCTTACGCTTACAATCCAATCCCGCATCAGACTTCCAAAGTATCCATACCCAATATCACATCCAATCCGCGCATCTTCGGTGGCATCGGATCTACCACTAGAAGTGCTCCACCAATACTAAGCTCACATCCTCCAAACACCGACTAATCACAATGTCGACCAATCGTAGTACTCACCATCACGGAGTATCCAACGGACTCAAGAACCATATCACACATGTGTCTACTCAACGACACAAACGAGTGAGTAGAACCGGATCAATCAACACAAGAACATCATCGAGAAAACAATCGAGCCATACCAGTCCACAACATCCGCGCGCCTCTCAGATCCTCCCGTCATAGAAACACTCGGCCGGTGCTCGCCTCTCGGCCTTCCCGAAGACTCACCCTCGGCAAAGATCGTAAGGCGCCTACCTCATCACGATCCTTCCGACCCATGGTCTCTGCCCTCCTAGAGCTCAGATCCGAGATCCCTCTCTCGGACTACCGAGGACACTCAGAGCCTCGTGTTCTTTTCATCCACAAATAAGCATGCACCCGTCAATCGGTAACACTCTCCACCATGAAATCGACCACAATGCTCACACTTTAGAACGATGACTGTCCCCATCTCCTCCTCGCCGCCCACCGTAGAAGCTTGGTGAGAAACAAGAGAGGTCCAAGATCGCCTAGGTCGGCTCGCACCATCGCATTTCCTCTCGATCGAGTAGGGAAGCTCCTAGTACTCGCTCGGACATAGGAGTACTAGTGCTACCTCCTCTCCTAATCGCTTCTCGCCCTTCCTCTTCTTATTCACAAGATTCTTGATATTCTCGATATTCTCTACCTCAAAGTCGCTTCAACCATTCTTTGGAAGTCACAAAATTTCTGACAATCACCTTCTCTCGATGGCCAAATGCGATCCCGACTCAAACCGACGACATCCGCGCCTCGCCAATATCGATTCAAGATAACGGACAAACAGAATCGGCGCTCATACTCAAGAATCGCATCTCCTCTCGAGTCAAACCGAGGAACTCCCTCGCTTCACTGACATATACCTCGACAGATACTTCTTCTTGAAAGCAACCAAGAAGTCCCGCCAAGATAACCTAATCGCCTCATCTCGACCGCTCGCACAGATCTCCCACCAATGGAGAGCATCTCCTAAGCGGATTAGCAAAGATACACAACTCTCTCGTCATCCTCACAATCCATCGATCCAAAGACTCTCGGTCTTCCTCACCAAGTCTCGGCTTCTTCAGATCTGCGTCCCAAGGAAATCCACGCTCGAACTTCCTCAACTTGTCGAACTGTTTTCCCTCTTAATCGGGTCAAGGTAAGGTGTGGCATCGACTCATGCTTTGAACAAACGCTCGAGTAAAGGCTCAAACATCCTCGGATCAAATCGAGGCACTTTGCCTGGCGGAATCGGCGATTCACGAGATCGCGACATAGCTCACCGCTTAGCCCTACTGAAGCCTCAAGATTTCCGTGGCTACGGACTCATCGGTCCTCTCCTCTCTAGTCGGAGAGTCAAAAAGCAGACCGTGCATAGCTCCTCGTGTCCTTCTACGAGGTGGCATCGTACTCTTCAAATGGAAACACTAAGTGGTTAGCTATACGACAATCTACATGTATGCATGACATGCATGTCACTTAATACAATCAAGGAATGCAACAAATAATCATAGAACACACAATCCTATATGCATTCTAAAGTTCGAGGACACCTAAACCTAGGCGCCTCGATACTGTACATGTTAGCCCAGGCCGGATGCCGAATCCCGAGGGCGGCCTCGGGTCGCCAGCCCGAGCGCCCCAAACCGCGGACTCGATCCCAACATTTAGGCACAATCGATCAATTAATACATACATACATTGCCAGAATATACACAACCATACATTAAAGACCCTATAACCATAGGATTTCATATCATTGCAAATTAAGAAAAATCAACAAGTATCCTCAAATGTAGCAAAACACAAAATGAAATCTAAATCCAAAAATACATGAGTATGCTCAATGTTAACATGCTCGGAGGGCCAACAAAATACAAACTTAATACAAAGCTCCTAATTTGTCCGAAGTTTTAGATGCACAAGAAAGTCAACGATCGTCACGATCCGCACTGAGGAGGGAAAGGAATGGGTTGAGCTACACACTTCGGTGGCTAATATATTTATAGCCATCGGCAATTAACACAAATCCCAAAGATATGAACGATATATATTATATCTATATACACACATCGTGCATTCACACGCCAATCACTAATGTACGATTCATTATAATTAATACAAGTCATAAATATGTCACAAAGCCTCCACAATGAACAATTCACATATGCAATACACATCACAATGGCTCGAGGGTTCCATGAAAACAAAAGGAAGAAACCGAAGTTTACATCTGAACAAAATGAGTCCATTCGAGCTCGATGCCACAAGCGGCAGCCGGAGAAGGCTCTTGTCGGCGTGCACGTGATTTAACGGAATGGTTCCACTCTCGCCCAAACAAAAGCACATAATCATGCTCATAATCATTTCATCATATGATATTCTTTCATTTAGTCAAAATGCCATGATCAAGTCTAGGCATAACATGCTCAAAATCTATGTAATGCTATCAATTTTCATGCTTCTTTCCAAATATATGATAATCAAAGTCATTCAATTCATCACATTTAATCATGCATAACATATAACATATATTCATACATAGCAAGAAATTGCCTAATCACACAATAACTATAAATATATTACCCACCTCTAATCGCCGAGAATCCAATTCACGGATGTCCTTCTTCTTGCGATAAAATCGGTCGACTTGGTTTCCTAAATCAACCAAGTTGCCATTCAATTAATATCCATAGCAATATCCAAAGATTAGAAAGTCAAATAAAACATTAAAATCCATAATGGATCTTCTCCTAAAATTTCAACCCTTCAAGGCTAATTAGAACTTCCCTTGTCATACTTCTTATAGTCCTTAATTTCTAGATCTGTGAATCCAAGATCACCTCATTCGGATATCTACACCAAAAGATATCCCTAACAATATAAACATCTCAAATTTAGAAACAAGGGCTTCGCCAAGAACGGCGGACGCCGTCGCGACGAAAGACCACCTTTCGCCGCGAACCAAGCGTCAGACGTCGCGACGTCTCCCTTCGACGTCGCGACGTCTACAACATTTCACACGCCATGATTTAATAATTGTAAATTATTTACACGCCACGACGTGGCTCCTTCTTCGCTCACCGCGGCGTGTTCATACACGACGTCATGACGTCTGGTCGAGGAACTCGACCAACCAGATTCTGCAGAACCCAACTTCCAACTGCTCCAAACTCAAATGCAACATATTTAAGGCATAGATCAAGACTTATACTACCATTCTAACTCATTCTAAGCTTCAGATTCATCCTAAAATCAATAACTCAACGTTGTTCCCAAATTTTCAACTCAAAACCACAAACATCGATTTCTAAATCCAAGCTATATTAACGCTTAATCCAAACGAAAACATGATAGGAAGGTCGAAAACTTACCGATCAAGCTCGAATCCGTCAAAACTATTTGAAATCGCAACTCCTTCTTCTCTTCTTCCTCCTCTCGATGGCTATACTTCTTCTCTTCTCTTCGTTTTTCCTTCTTTTTCCTCTTCCTCTTTCTTTCTAATCTCTTAACCCTAAGACACGAAACAAAGACCATAATGCCCCTTCCAATAAGCCTAAGTCCATTCCAATTTAAGTACACTTCCCAAAATACCCTCAATTAACTCAAATTAAAAGCATAATCACATAATTACCACAAATCATGCTTAATGACATCATAAAAAAAATTCGGGGCCTAACAAATAAAACAATGGCATCACTACTTGAGCATTAAACCGTTCGTGGTCAAGACAGATCACCGGAGCCTCAAGTACCTGTTAGAGCAGGGATTGATGACACCATTCCAACAGTCGTGGCTCCCTAAATTGTTGGGATACGATTTCGAGGTCCATTATCGAAGTGGGAAGGAGAATAATGCTGCGGATGCCTTGTCCAGAATTACGAGTGTGGAGTTGATGACATTATCAGTATCACAGCTGCATGGGCAATTGATGGAAGAAATAAGGAAAAGTTGGGAGCGGGATTCGTCAATACAAAGGTTAATTGCGGCACTGAGTAGTGGCGAGAAGGCTACGGGCACTTATGAATGGAAGGATGATCTATTAAGGTGGAAGGGTCGACTGGTAGTTGGCAATGACCTGAAATTACGAGCCCAAATTATGGGAATCAGTCATGAGGAGACCATCGGAGGTCACGCCGGAGTAGCAGCAATGACGAAGAAAATTCAGAGCATGTTTTTTTGGAAGGGATTGATGAGGGACGTGCGTAGGTTTGTTCAAGATTGTATGACTTGTCAACGGAACAAGCATGATAACGCTGCATATCCGGGATTGTTACAACCAATAACCATTCCGGAGGGGAGCTGGAGGGAAGTCTGTAGCGCCCCCTCACCGTAGGGTACACATCGGGAAACCCGAAGGTCGCTCCGACACGTATCCCACGATAAGGGATTTACTACCAGAAAATTTCGCTAAAATCCATGGCATCAAGTATTTTAAATCACAAAATAACAAGAATCAACAAATTAACATCCAAAGTAATAATTATCCAAAGACAAGAATCCAATCCGAATAGACAAGTCTATCGGTCTCTAACAAAACCAAAAGGAAACCGATAAAACATCTATCCTAAGTCATCCTCAAAACACTAATCCGGTGACCGACCCATGTACATCACGACCCTCGCCAAAGCCCGCACGGCAGAAAGAAAGATCTTTCGAGCTAGGAGTCTACTCTAACAATTCCGAAAAATAGGTTGCAAATTTGGGTGAGTTTCATGAACTCAAATGAGAAACCATCATCGATGGTTCACTAAATCATGCATTACGCACACGGCGACAAAGATAAGACAAGAATATTTATTATCAAGATAATATAACATTGCGAGATCGGTAGTAATTTACAAAGACATGTAACAATAAGCGAAGAATCAATCACTTGCCAAGTAATACTCTGAGAATTCATGTCATCACATATTTCAAGAATCGTCACAACACAAATAATCATGTAAATGCAATGCATATGTGACTCTTTCCGATTATTGATTTTGTGCCCAAGTGCTCAACAAGAATCGGCAGGACGCGTGTGATTTCTCCCCTGCTAAGTCCCACAAGACAAGATATGAGCTCAAGCTCTTTTCAATTGAAAATAGCAACTGGGACACATTCCATTACGTGATCATGCATTTATGCATGCAAAGGTCATGTTCAAGAATTTACAAGTATGTGGCTATAAAGCCCAAGACATCGATGCTCAAGAGTTCAATGGTATGGCTATGAAGCCCAATATTCAAGACAAGATCACATAACCGCCCAAGTCGATTCTCAAGAAACATGCAATTCAATCCAATACACGCCAAGAGTCATACAAGAGTCATACAATTCACTTTTGCATGTAATTCACGTAGAGCATATAAGCAAATCAGAATTTGAGAAACCAACTAGGTTACTCACTTGTAACTTCCGAAGCTCGCCGAAGTCCCAAAGAATGTCCATGGAACGACGGTCCAGCGGTGCCTCTATAACAATAAAGTACAACCCATCACTTATCGCCCAATAAAGCAAGACAAGAATGCATATGTCTCGGTGAAATAATGTACAATGCATGCTCACGATTCGGTGCTAAAACCCAATTCGACTCTTCATTTAGTTGATTGACAATAATTGATCCATTCCTAAAATCGGTCAATTTACCTCAATTAGATCCCCAATAGAATTTCCTATTCCTTGGGTCGAACACATCCATAAAAATTCCAATTTAAACTTCAAATCAAATCTAATCCTTAATCACCTCAATCGGTTAATTTCTAAGTCCCAATGCCAAAAGCCTCAAACACTCCTCTTGGACGACTAGGCGGAGGTTGCGACCAAAGTGCGCTGGCGTTCACCCGCACTGCCACAGTCGACTCGACGCGAGCCCTAGCTCCGCACGCTAAACCGCGCATCATCCGACGAAGCTACGCAGACCGCCTCATTCATCGCCGCCCGCGTGCGAAGCGACTCCTAAAGCTTCGCCGCTCGCCGCCAGATAGCCGAATGATACGAACTCGCTTGGATTCGGTCGCTCGGATGATCGATCGATCCGCAACTCGTTCAGATATCGGGTTACTCGCAGCTTCGCCTGCATGCCGAAGCTCCTCATCGCTCGTCGCATGCCGAAGCTACTTCATCGCTTCGTCTGCATGCCGAAGCTACTTCATCGCTTCGTCTGCATGCCGAAGCTCCTCACCGCCGTCGTCGATCTGAAGCTCCTCACCTTCGTCTGCATGCTGAAGCTCCTCACCGCTCGTCGCATGCCGAAGCCTCACCTTCGTCCGCATGCTGAAGCTCCTCACCGCCGTCTGCATGCCGAGCTCCTCACGGCTGTGCGGTTCCAACCTAAATCCACTACGCATGCCTCTCCTTCTTCCCCAACACATAGCTTTTAAACACACTATCCCAGATTTCCAGATTTCGATTCTCGCAACTCACCAAGAACTCAATACACATAAATCAAGCAAGATCATCATCGGCAACCTTAGCATATTCAATCATCCATATAACCCTATCCATCAACAAATCGATAATCTACCTCCACAAATCCACACTTCGACCCTATACACCCTACAAGCAATCATCAATAACAAAACCCATCCATAAACACTCCCTAACTACCCGATCAAATATAATAAATGCCATAAATACAAGAAGAATCATCCATAACAACATCAAAGCTCTTAAAACTTACCAAATCACAGATCAAGCTACAGATTCCTCAAAATCCTCCTCAAACCCTAAAATCCTTCAAGCTCAACGATTCACTAATCCCAAAGCCTCTAACCTTCACCAATAACAATCAATCGATTAACCTCATCTCAAGGAAAGAATCCATAAAGAAAATCGAGGAATCCTTACCAATGGGAGGAAATCGCAAGTCACGAGAGGGGAAGAAGAGAAACGTGAAATTGCCTTAGGTGTTTTCCCAAATTCCTCAAACCTAGTATTTATAGACCTAAGTCTCCAAGTCACCCAAATTTCGTCTCTAAATCCCAATGGTTCCACATAATTATTTCCTATCGGTAAAATTCTAATTTTCCATTGCCATTGGACGGTGCTTTCAAAGATCGTAGGTCACGATCGATCGCCCAAAAACTTTCCTATCCGCATTATCTCCCAATTTCACGAGAATTTCCTATAAGCCATTATAAATTGCCACCACTATAAATGAGATCAAATCACCAATTGCACTCGATTACTCAAATTTCAATTAACTCTCAATCCGATCGGTTTGATCAACTCACCATTCTTACTTACAATTAAATACGGAAATCATGAATGCATGTACTATGGATAAATGCATATGCATTAAACCTGTTCTCTACAATTAGAGGCCAAGAACATGCTCATTCAATGAATGCAGTGAAACCTATCAGTATGACTCATAATAACCAAAATACCCTTAATGACAGTGACGAGATGTTACAAAGTCAGTATGGATTTTATTGAAGGCTTACCGGCGTCGAAGGGGAGGTCCGTTATATTAGTGGTTGTGGACCGTTTCACGAAGTATGCTCACCGTGCGTCCGCAAGCACCCATATCTGCCAAAGGACATTGCTGAACTTTTCCTTCTAAATGTATTCAAATTACACGGAATGCCAGAGTCGATCATTAGTGACAGAGACCCAGTTTTCCTAAGCAAATTTTGGCAAGAATTATTGCGGTTGCAGGGTGTTAGACTCAAGTGTTCCACGGCATACCATCCTCAGACCGACGGTTTGACGGAGGCAGTCAACAAAATTTTAGAAACGTATTTGCGCTGTTACTGTGGAGAGACCCCGCAAAGGTGGAGTGAGTGGTTGGCCGTTGCTGAATGGTGGTACAATACGACTTACTGGCTGTCGATTGGGTGTACCCCTTTTGAAGTATTATATGGGTATGCACCGCCGGTGTATACGCCTTATATGGCGGGGGACTCTAAGGTAACGGAGGTAGATAGAGTGTTGAAGGATCGGGGGGCGATCATTGAGGTGACAAAATTCCATTTGCGACGAGCTCAAAATCGGATGAAGCAGTATGTGGATTCCAATTGTTCGGAGCGCGAATTTGTGGAGGGAGATATGGTGCTACTCAAGTTGCAACCTTACCGTCAGCATTCGCTGCAGAGAAGGTGCAATCAGAAGCTATCTCCTCTATATTATGGACCATACAGAGTTTTACAGAGGATAGGGAAGGTGGCTTATAAAATTGATCTGCCAGCGACTTCTTTAATTCATCTTGTGTTCCATGTTTCGCAGTTGAAGAAGGCGCGGGGTGATCCGACTCAAAATTTGACAGAGCTACCAGCCTTTGTTTCTGCAATTGAGAAATTACCAGTTGCGATTTTGGACTGACGCATTGCAAAGAAGAACAACAGAGCGGTGACTCAACTCTTAATACAGTGGTCTGATGGAGGAAACGAAGAGGCAACGTGGGAATATTTATTTGAACTTCAGAAGTGATACCCATAAATTAATTTGGTCGACAAGGATGTTAAGGGGGAGGGGATTGTTATTGGATAACCGGAGAAGACGACGATGAATTAAAATACGGACGGATGTTGAGTTTAGTTAACAGAGAGGCGATACGCATCATTTAAATAATAGGGGAAACTACAGTATTAGTCTGGGATGAATTGTAGAGGAGTAGTTGCGTCGATATTTAAGCCGAATATGTGCGGCTCTATTGGCATGTAATCAGTTATGTGCAGATTGTGATTTCTCTCTCTATAAAGAATCTCTGCCTTTTTCCTTGATTCTGTATTTCTCTTCCTTGAGCGTTTCTCTTTTCTGACAATCTTAATTCTGCCTTTTTCCTTGATTCTGTATTTCTCTTCCTTGAGCGTTTCTCTTTTCTGACAATCTTAATTCTGTACGTGGGTTCCGTTAAATCGAATAATTTTTCACAACACTTACTTATGCCTTCGAGTCTACTGCCATTGAGCCCTCGAAATGCTTCATCTTCTTGAAAGTCCAGGATGGTATGTAGTAGCATCTTGACCCATGCCTCTCATTTTCGGCTGCGACTTCAAATGCCCAATCGCAATGGGACCATATCGACAAGAACTTGGGTTATGTTCAACCGGCTAGTATCAATTCAGATATTCAAATGGAACTGAAAATTTTCAATATTATAGATGCATTAAGAACTACCCCATATTCTGAAATAGGAATTCCTTGCTGAGCACGTAGTAGATGTGCCTGTCTTCAAGTTAGCCATTGTGAAAGAATTGAATTCAAAACCATCAAGAAGCATGACAATTGAGAAGGATAGTGACAAATCAACTGTAATATATGATACTTGGGCTCAAGACAAAGATGCAACTTAAGGATGGAAATGATAAATTTCACTCCTCAAATGGATTTTTGCTAAAGAACGTAACCACATTAGTACAAGAACTCGCTAACCTTCCCAATAGACATGCAAACAATACAGAGCAGTCCACAGTAGCTAAAAAGTAACCAAATTAGGAAACCCCATTTCGACCTTCCGCATCAAAAGAGGGAAAAGCGATCGCCACAATTAGATTGTCTTGATATGAGGAAGAAGAAGGAAATAGATACATTAGGTACTTACGGTTTCTTGCACTTCGAACCGAGTATACCAAGAATGGTCCAGGCCCAGAGAAATGGATAGAGTAGCAGTGCAAGAATAGAGAGAACTACTATTCTTCCACAAAAACGGACATACCTCTGTTGCCACCCAAGATCCCTAAAGCATGTAGGGGAGGAAATAACTGATCACACAAAAATAGGATGGCAAAGCAAATTCCTTAATCGCTAAACTTTATCAATCACCTAGACCGAGAGGGGGGGAAAATGATAAAAAGTTAAAAACATTTTATTTGGTTTGCAACACTCAAATTCCTTCTGCAATATTAGCCAGCTAGAGAAGATCTTAAAGAAAGGTAGCAAATTTTGCAGTTACTTCTTTTCAAATATGGTTCATATATTTCCACAAATCAAGAAGAAATTATATTTATGATACACGAACCCTAAATGCAACATCAAATCTGATGCAAAACAAAGTTAAAAATCCAAACTATACAAGGGTTAACTCAAAAGTGACATTCATGAGATTGAATGACTCACAAACCCATTCCAGCAGAGAGTCCATTATCTATGAACATCAACAGACGAAAGACAAACATCAGAGTGTAATCAACCTACAAAGAAGAAGATGGGCAAGAGTTTCGCACCTTTAAATCCAAACTGCAGATAGTCACTAATACATTAGAGCAGCTAAGAACTCGAGTGAAACAACTGAGAGATGAAAGGTGCGAAAACTCAGGAACACTTGAAATCAACCCCTCTAATCACCATAAATCCAAAAACCCAGGAACACTTTACATCTTCATTCCACTAATGCAGAAGCTCCAAAACTGAAGCCCCAAATTCATTTCCAATCTTTCATAGAATAAAGCTCGTCTGGTTCAAATAAAAGCAGTGGTGAAGTGAAGCAGAGAAAAAGCTACAAGGAGACGGAAGATTGCGTTGTTCGACGCCTGCGTCTGAAACATTAAATTTTAGGAAAAAAATACATAGAAGAAGAACCAACCTGAGAATATGAGAGGGATAGGTGAGCAAATGAAACAAAACAGAGTCGACTAATGTATTTGTTTACGTAAAACCCAAGAGGAAGAGGAGAACATACCCTATTTGTTTACGTAAGTGACGGAAATTAATATAGAAAATAGCTTCCTGAAAAAGTTATATTTTAGCTTTTTCAAAAGCTATTTCTACTTGAAAAGTACTTTTGAAGTTTGCAGTCAAACATCTATTTTTTTTTAAAAAAAATTTGCGGTAGAAAAAAAGTGTTTTTGGAGTCTCCAAAAGCTGAACCAAACAGAGGCTTAGTTTCATCATCAATTCAATCAATACTCCTTTCCTTTCCTTTGTACATATGTATATATATATATATTCAACAATGCAACTATAATAAGACAAAATATTAATGTTGGTGCTTGCTGGCTTCATTGCATGCGCATCATTTCCTCATTCACATGTAATGCCTAAAAACTCCAAAGTGACCAAATTAGAATGTTTTATAAATATCAAATTAAAATAGATATATAGTTACCCATGATAATGTGATGCTTATGATTGCAATGACATAACGATATCTTTAATGGTATACTAAAATTCATTGATACTAAAATATTTAAGGATCACTCAAAGGTTGATTAGTTAATTTTATATCAACGAGTATAATTATGATGAATTAGTATACTTTATTAGAAATATTTAATATCCAAAGATAACTAATATGTCTAATCAAAGTATGCATGATTATTAATTATGTAAATATTACTAAGCATCAATTTATGTGTTTAATATATTGTTGTTTTACCCAAAGGAAAACCACAATATATGTTTATTGTTAAGATATTTGTTATTTAATTTTAATTACGTATTTAAATTATGATTCAAAGCATTAACGTAGAGTATTTCTTATATAAATTTTGCAGCATTCAATTCTATTGCTATACAATCGCAAGCTTCGTCTATTATAAAGTTTAATGGGCTTAACTTTAATGAATGGTGTGAACAAGTTCAGTTCAACCTAGGAATCCTAGATCTTGACTTGACACTCCAAAATGATAAGCCCGTTGCACTTATTGATAATAGCAGTGCTGAAAAACAATCTTTTCATGAACGTTGGGAAAGATCAAATAGACTAAGTTTAATGTTTATGCGAGTGACTGTGGCTAGCAATATTAAGACTACAATTCTCAATACTGAAAATGCTAAGGAGTATCTTAAGCTTGTTAAAGATATTTCTCAATCTGATTCTACTGATAAGTCTCTTGCGGGAACCTTAATGGGTATGTTGACCACCATAAAGTTCAATGGTTCTCGTACCATGCATGAGCATGTTACTGAAATGATAAATACAGTAGCAAGATTAAGATCCATGGGAATAGAATTGAGTGAAAGTTTCCTTGTGCAATTCATTATTAATTCGTTACCTCCTGAGTATGGTCCATCCCAAATGAGTTACAATATTATTAAAGACAAGTGGAATGTGAATGAACTACAAAGTATGCTTATTCAAGAGGAAGCAAGGCTTAAGAAACAAGGGATTCACTCAATTAATCTTGTGGGTAATCAAGGCGCTAGAGAGAAGTTCAAAAAGGAGAAAAGAAAGGGAAAAGATGTATTACATAAGGGTAATGCATCAAATTCAATCTCTAAGAAGGAACCAAGGAACGATAGATGTCATTTCTATAAGAAAACTGGACACTATCAAAAGGATTGTCTGAAACGTAAGGCATAGTTCGAAAAGAAAGGTAAGCCTAGTGCTTTGGTATGTTTCGAATCTAATTTAGCAGAATTTCCTTATAATACTTGGTGGATTGATTGTGGATATACCACTCATGTTACTAATACGATGCATGGATTCCTTACGATCCAAACCATAAACCCAAATGAAAAATTCTTCTTCATGGGAAATCGAGCCAAAGCTACAGTTGAAGCCATTGGAACTTACCGTTTGATTATATACATAGGAGGGGATATTCCTACAATTTCTTGAAACTTAGTTTCTTTATCAAATCTTGATATTGTTGGATATTCCTTCAAATTTGGCAATGGATGTTTTAGTTTGTTTAAACATAATTACCTTATTGGTTCTGGTGTACTCTGTGATGGTTTGTACAAATTAAAGCTTGATAACCTTTTTACTGAAACCCTGTTGACCTTGCATCATAATGTTGGTACTAAAAGAAGTTTTATAAATAAAACTTCAGCTTACTTGTGGCATAAACGTTTGGGTCATATATCAAAAGATAGAATGACCAGATTAGTAAAGAATGAAATTCTTCTAGAATTAGATTTTACTAATCTTGGAATTTTTGTAAATTGTATTAAGGGCAAACATACAAAACACATAATTAAGAAAGCAGCCACAAGAAGTACACAACTCCTTGAAATTATACACACTGATATATGTAGGCCTTTTGATGTTCCATTATTTAATGGAGAAAAGTTTTTCATCACTTTCATTGACGATTTTTCATGTTATGGATATATTTATTTACTTCGTGAAAAATCTCAGTCAGTAAATCTCAGTCAGTAAATGCTTTAGAAGTATTTATAAATGAGGTAGAAAGGCAATTAGATAGAAAAGTGAAAATTTTTTGATCTGATAGAGGTAGTGAATATTATGGAAGATATAGTGAAAGTGGACAATGTCCTAGTCCATTTGCTAAATTTCTTGAAAAACGTGATATATGTACTCAATACACAATGTCAGGTACACCACAACAAAATGGTATGGCAGAAATGCGCAATCGTACCTTAATGGATATGGTTAGGAGTATGATGAGTCATTGTTCTCTACCATCATCATTGTGGATGTATGCATTAAAAACTGCCATGTATTTATTAAATAGGGTTCCTAGTAAAGCAGTTCCAAAGACACCTTTTGAATTGTGGACAGGTAGGAAACCTAGTTTAAAACACCTACATATTTAGGTTATCAGGCAGAAGTACGGATATACAATCCACATGAAAGGAAATTAGATTCAAGAACAACCAATGGTTTTTCATTAGTTATCCAGAAAAGTCTAAAGGGTATATATTTTATTGTCCTAATCATAGTACAAGAATTGTTGAAACTGGAAATGCTCGATTAGTGGGAGTTCAGAGTCACAAAAAATGAATATTCAAGAAGTTAAAATGCAAGTTTTCTTGCCTATAACTTCTTCTCAAATGTTTGTTTCTAGAGTTGTTGAAAATTTTAACAACTTACAAGAACAACAAATGCATGATCAAGAGCCGCAAATGCATGACCAAGCTCCAACTAATGAAGTCACCGTTAATGAACCTATTGTGAATGAGCCACATGAAATTGCATTAAGAAGATCTCAAAGGAAAAGGAGGTCGGCAATTTCGGATGATTATGTAGTTTATTTACAAGAAGTAGAAGGTGATTTAGGTATTGATAACGATCCAGTTTCATTTTCACAAGCCATTGAAAGTGAAAATTCTAATAAATGGTTAGACGCCATGAAAGAAGAGTTAAAATTTATGGATGAAAATCAAGTTCGGGATCTTGTTGAATTACCAGAAGGTTGTAAAAGAGTTGGATGTAAATGGGTCTTCAAGACCAAACGTGACTTTAATGGTAATACTGAGAGATATAAAGCTAAACTTGTCGCCAAAGGTTATACTCAAAAGATTGGTGTTGATTATAATGAGACATTTCTCTTGGTTATAAAAAGAATTCATTTAGAATTATTATGGCAATGGTAGCTCATTATGATTTAGAGCTCCATCAGATTGATGTGAAAATTACCTTTCTAAATCAAAATTTAGAGGAAGAAATCTATATGGATTAACCTGAGGGTTTTTTAGTTGAAGGAAAATAAAATATTGTGTGTAAACTTAAGAAATCAATATATGGACTTAAGCAAGCCTCCCGGCAATGGTATCTTAAGTTTAATGATACCATTACTTCTTTTGGTTTTAAAGAAAACACTGTTGATCGGTGTATATATCTGAAGATTATGTAGGAAAATCCCGGTGTGTACATCACATGTACACGGTGCGGAAAAATAAAAAATTTTATTCCGGGACCTTCCCGAAAGCCAGGATCCATGTGTCTATATAACAAAGTCAAACCATAACGACCAAAGGAGACCGTCTCTAACGGTATCCACGCAGAGATCGGAGAACCTAACCGGGACAAACTCTTTGACCCAGGAATAGCTAGAACAAAGTAAAGACTGCTAGATCTTACCTTTATTCTTGGAGAGCTTGTGAGAATGATGATGGAGAATGCTTGGAGAGGAGAAAATGGAGAGCTTGAGAGATGATGCTCGTGTCTCTTGAAGGAGAAGCATAAAAACCTTTCTTTTTCATCTTCTTCTTTTAAAACCAACGAACATTAACCTTCCTCTCACCCTTTGCCATTTGTCTTTAACTTTTAAAGACTCATTAAATGCAAAAGATGACTAGCCTTCCACGTTAGGCTCATATATATATATATATATATATATATATATATATATATATATAACTTAATTAATTAATAAGATATATATATATATATATATAAATGCTGAAGTGGTTCAGTCACACTGGGGTCGGTCCTACCGCCTCACAAGGTCCCAGATGGAAAACCACCGAAAACTTTTTTCAGCAATATCGATGTCGCGATCTCATCGGGACATATCTCGATCTCATCGAGATCCATTTAATCATGTTGCTCTCCATATATTGGATCTCTGTCCAAAACTATTTTACGAATTCTCCGAGTCACTCTTATGCGTGTGACCCATTAGGTTTTCGGTTATATTGGCTACTTAGATTAACACTTAATCCAAGCAAGTCATGAGCGGTATCTAGCAACACATCATGACCTCCAATTGACCGGAAAGTAATTGGTTTTACGAATGAACCTATATTCATCACGGACCATATCACGAACCTTTTCATAGATAATTACCGTGCAATTCGTCATTTCACCATGCTATACCCCACTTGGTTATGAGTATTGGCAAAGTGTCAACTCTTACTAGACTGACTACGTCAAATCTAGTCTAAGTGATATCAGTTCTTGTCCTGTGACTCATTACTTTATATGTCACTGAAGACACTCTTCATGACATATGTACTCCGCCAGAGATTTCAAGTAATGACCCGACAAGAGGCCGTGGGTATCATCTTCTCGCTATCACGTAGTGGTGAATTCTCTATTGGCTACTCAATTACCTTCAATACCTCAAGTTGCACTCCAATCACCATCCTATGAGCGAATTCGTAAGGCAACAAGGAATAAAGTCAAAGCACATAATCAGTATCCAAGATATCCTTGAGTACCTCAAGTCTAAGGATATTTGCAACATTGCTATGATGAGATTATCACTGACATTAGAATAGGACATCCATATGATGATCTCATAGCAGGTCATCCAATGTACTTACTACCTCTAGTAAGCATTCACATCTCAACCCTAAATATCTCATATTTACAGTTTCTGAGATCCACTGCTTGATCAAATCAAGGAGCTTGAGATGTGCTAGTCTCTCCAGATTACCGATGTCTAGTTTCAGTAATCATATGACTAGGGATAATTTAGATACTGACATAGTTGCACATGATAGGAATCTCAGTAGTATGATCACATCATAATTTCCTTCATGTTATGTCATATATCATGGACTTCATTAATTTGCTTATTGATCAATATCAGTTCATAAATAATAAACATCAAATTAATGAAATATGTCTTTCTTTATTTATTCATAAAGTCATACATAATAACTTTGTATAAAACGCGCTAAAGGCGATTGCCTTTAGGGCACTACTCTAACAATCTCTCACTTGACCTAAAGCCAATCGCCTTGATATCTAATACCATAAGCTTAGTACATGAGAATCAAAACTCTTTTGTGATAATGGCTTTGTCAACGGATCGGCAATATTCGCTCGGTGGGAATTCTCTCTATCCGACATCACCTAATCGATGATCTCCTAATCGATGATATCTGCATGAGTACGTGTTTGGATCATTGATAAGACCTTGGTTCCTTCGTCACAAGAATAGCCCCATTGTTGTCACAATACAAGCGTATGGGTCCATCACATTAGGAATCACACCAAGTTCAAGAATGAACTTCGATCCAAACCTTCCTTTCACGATCCAAGCGGCAATGTACTCTGCCTCGGTTGTTGAATCGGCGATCGTCTCTTGTTTGAACTCTTCCAACCGACCGCCCGCCGCTCGGTATGAATATATAACTTTGATTGAGATTTGGAATCATCCTTATCGATTGAAAGCCGCATCAGATACCCGCCACTTTGAGATCTCCATCTCCATATATCAAAAACATCCTTAGTCCTTCACAAGTATTGAGGATATTCTCGATGATCACCCAAAGGACCCTCATCAGATCTCGATCGGTATCCGCTCGTAACACTTAGAGCATATGATACATCGGGTCTCGTACATAGCATAGCATACATGATAGATCCTACTGCAGATGCATATGGGATCTTATTCATGCGCATCCTCTCATCTTGTGTCTTAGGACACAGATTTCGAGAGTGTTATCCCATGAGTCACGGGAAGGTACCCTCTCTTGGATTGTTCTATGCTAAACCTCTTTAGCATCTTGTCTATGTACGTTGATTGTGAAAGACCAAGCAACCTTTTTGATCTATCTCTATAGATCCTTATCCCAAGGATATAAGTTGCTTCACCAAGGTCTTTCATGGAAAATTGTTTGGACAACCAAATCTTCACTGATTGTAGCATATAGACATCATTTCCTAGTAATAATATGTCATCTACATATAGCACAAGGAATACGATTGCAGTCCCACAAACCTTCTTATACACACAGTGTTCATCCGGATTTTGTGAGAAACTAAACTCTTTGATAACCTCATCAAAACGGATATTCCAACTCCTGGATGCTTGCTTCAATCCATAGATAGATTTCTGAAGCTTGCATACCTTTTCGCCATCATAGAAAGTGAAGCCCTCAGGTTGTGTCATATACACATCCTCAGCTAGATTTCCATTTAGGAAAGTTGTCTTCACATCTATTTGCCATATCTCATAATCATAATGAGTGGCAATGGCTAGGAGTATCCTAATGGATTTAAGCATTGCTACTGGGCTGAAGGTCTCGTCGTAGTCAACTCCTTGTCTTTGACGAAAATCTTTAGCCACAAGCCTTGCTTTATAGGTAATCACATTACCATCCATGTCAGTTTTTTTTTGAAAACCCATTTACACCCTATGGGTTTTATTCCTTCGGGTGCATCAACCAAAGTCCATACTTGGTTTTCATACATGGAATCCATTTCAGCCTTCATGGCATGAAGCCATTTCTCAGACTCTGAATTCTTCAGAACCTCTTCATAGGTGGTAGGCTAATTATCTTCTATGAGCAATACGTCATTCTATTCATTCACGAGAAATCCATATCTCTCGAGAACAGAGCGTATCTTACGTGACCTACGAACTTCGTGTATTATAGAAGGTTGAACTGTTACTTCATCTGTATGAGTCACAGTTTGAGTTCGCAATGATTGATCTGCGTCATTCAAGCATCTTGAACTTCTTGAAGTTCTATTTTGCTCCCACCGCCTTCTTGTAAAAGAAACTCTTTTCTAAAGACAAGATGCTTTAAACAAACACCTTTGTTCCTCAATGAAGTAGAATTGATATCTCATTGTTTCTTTAAGATATCCTACGAACAAACATTTGTCGACTTTGCATCAAGTTTATCGACCGTATCCGCTTCACATAAGCAGGACAACCCCAAACTTTCAAATGAGTAAGATATGGTCTTTGTTAGTCCACATCTCATATGGAGTAACATCAATTGCTTTGATGGAACTCGCTTAGCAAGTAAACAGTTGTCTCGATTGCATACCCCAAAAGGATTTTGGTAACTTTGCAAAGCTCATCATCGATCGTACCATGTCTAACAAGGTTCGATTTCTCCTCTCACCACACCATTATCTTGTGGTGTGTAAGGAGGAGTCCTTTGAGATAAAATCCCATTATCTACGAGATAATCTAAAACTGCTGGTCTAAGTATTCCCACCACGATCGGATCGTAATGTCTTGATACTTTTCCCAAGTTGGTTTTCTACTTCATTTATGAATTGTTTGAACTTTTCAAATGCTTTGATTTGTATCTCATCGATCTGGTACCCATATCGAGAATAATCATCGATAAAGGTAATGAAGTAAAGACAACCACTTCTAGCATGGATGGACATCGGACCACATACATCCGAATGTATTAAGTCTAATATTCCGATCGCTTCGCTCACCCTTTCCTTAAAGGGTAACTTAGTCATCTTGCCTAATAAACAAGATTCACATGTGTCATATGATTCATAATCAAATGACCCTAAACTACCACTCTTGTAGAGCTTAGCTATGCTTCTCTCATTTATATGGCCAAGGCGACAATGCCATAAGTAAGTTGATTTTAAATTATCTCGTTTAGGTCTTTTCGTGTCATTGACATTCATAATTGGATGTGACATATCTAATATGTAAATTCCATTGCATAATGTACCAGTACCATAAAGCATTCCATTCAAACTAATAGAACAACCATTGTTACTAAAAGTCAAATAGAAACCAGCTCTATTTAAACAAGAAATAGACAATATGTTCTTTGTTAAAACAGGTAAAAAATAGCATTCATCCAATTTAATTACAAGCCCATTGGGGAGTGACAAAAAATAAGTGCCTACGGCTAATGCAGCAACTCTTGCTCCATTTCCTACACGTAGGTCTAGTTCTCCTTCACGAGTCGCTCATCGTCCCCGAGGTCCCGCATATCATTGCATATGTGTGAACCACAACCGTATCTAATACCCATATGTTATGGTCGAAAATAGATAACCTCAATGACAAACATACCGAAGGAGCCGAGGCATCCGATGCCTTCTTCGCTTCAGCTTCTTCAGATGGACTTTCTGATTTAAGCCCAAGGTGGTGGTCTTTCCACAATGGAAGCAAGTTCTTTAGTGCGATTTCTTTGGTTTTCTTTTTGGTCGCACTTCCTTTCGTTTCTTAGACTTTTCTTCTTTAGATTCTTTTCTTTCAACCGGAAGAAGTAGAGTCCACTACGAGCACTGGCTTGCTATCCTTCTTGATAGCATCAACAGCAAGTGGATCAGGAAGTGGAACATCTAGGACATAGCCCAGTTCCTCAGATCTGAGAACAATTCTCAGATTTCTTAGCCAATCAAGAAAATTAGGTCCAGTTAATTTGTTCGAATCCATTAGTGAGCGCAAGTTCACATTGGAAGTCATCTTCAATAACCTATAGGGAAAGAGAGAAAGAATGTTAGAATATAATTTCATGCATGATCATAAGGACTTACATGACATGCATATGGCTCCCACTAGTTTCAAAGAATCCATAACCCTCAGTACGAATCCAAGAAACATTATGACAAAATGTCCTAGTGGGTCGATATCCGACATTACTAAGAATGACCTTGGGTTTACCCAACAAGCCACCTTAGATCAATCGATACGTATCGGTCATACCAATTGCATCATAGATATCCGACATTACTAAAATGACCTTGGATTTACCCAACAAGTCACCTTAGATCAATCGGCAGGTATCAGTCATACCAATTGCATCTAGATGCAACTATCGACTAGTGCTATCAACTTGTGATGTATGCATACACATTGGGTTATCAACTCTTGATGCGCGTACATATGATGTACACTACCCAATTTCGCCTCTGTCTACGTTGACCTTGAGTTTACTCAACAAATCAACGCTTCTAGTGAAAACCGACCCATTAATCCGAAAATCTTATTTTCATGGTTCGAACATATCCGTATAGAGTGAGCTTGGGTTTACCCAACAACCCGAACTCTATAAGAACTCTGGTTTTCCCCATATTAATGGAAGGCGTTAGTTTTCATATTATGTGTGAGGGATTTCAAACTCTGGTCTCATCTTCTTCTTCTCCAAGCTGTAGGATTATAGTCACCATGACTATATGGAATGATTTAGGGCATTTCATCAATCACATTGAGTCTAGACCTATAATCATCCATCATCCCACCTTTGCATGTTATAAGTCGACTTGTGTAAGTCGATTTATGCTACTGTGTACGTACAAGTCGACTTATACCATTGTGCAAGTCCACTTATGTGCACGAACAAGTCGACTTATGCATGTGTAAGTCGACTTACCTAAAAATACAAGTCGACTTATGCATGTATAAGTCGACTTATATATGTGGAATTGCTTTCTAATCGACTAATTTCTCAATCTGTGCTGTTCCAATTCACAATACCAAGTGTAATATCCTTTACTTTGATGTACCAATGAAACACTTTCATTGTATCATGCTTACCATGTATAATCATACTATACATGAAAAACTTGAAATCGATGAATACATTATTATTCACTTAGATTTCCAAATAATTTGAGAATATCAAACTATCACCCTAAGTATCTCTAGGTAGTCTACCCTTTATCAATACTACTTCGGCACTGGTCACAAAATTGTGACGGCCAAAACAATCAAGACAACGAAATACACTAACGAGACGCTAATGTGACATATTTGACATCCGAAAATTTTTAGAAACCCAATTTCAAGAAAATCATTTTGGCAAGGATACAAAATCAATGTAACATATTTTTAATCATATTAAAAATGATCCAAGGCATTGGAATTGAGAAATACACAACCATTCATTTCAAACAAAACAACTCCAACAACTTTCTCAAAACTGCCAAGCTCTGTCTTTTGCTTGAAAAACTCATTGAAACATTTTCAATAAATTCTGAGAAAATTACAGAGGTTACTACATGTTCACAACATGCTCCATGAATTTTTTCAGGATTTATTTCCATAAAAAATGCATCCAACCTCAGCAACAAAGCCAATGTGGAATCTGTGTTCCTCAACACAATTATTCCCAGCAGCACACAATAAATTCTCAAATAGATAGTAATCACCTAGAAAACATTTTTCAATTCTTATAGACATTCATAAATATCTTAGAGACATGTTGGTGAAAGAAAATCCAAAAAAAAAATTTCTACAATTTATTCTCGAATTTATAAGCATGCCTATTCAAGGAATGTGCACAAACACAGCAACCAGAATATTAGGGAATAAATTAGCAAAACCATATCAAATCCCATTGATAAATTCTGGTCTTCCACAAACATATTCCACAACATCTTATGAGCACATCTGGGAAAGAAAATTTCGAAAACAATATTTCTACACTGAATTCGAATGTAACACAATCAACATGCATCATCGTCACAACCAATAGGCAGCTCCGACCTTGTTATGATTTCTTCGTTATATACGACACAAGTGGCTCTGATACCACTGTAGGAAAATCCCGGTGTGTACATCACATGTACACAGTGCGAAAAAATAAAAATTTTTATTTCGGGACCTTCCCGAAAGCCAGGATCCATGTGTCTATATAACAAAGTCAAACCATAACGACCAAAGGAGATCGTCTCTAACGGTATCAACGCAGAGTTCGGAGAACCTAACCGGGACAAACACTTTGACCCAGGAATAGTTAGAACAAAGTAAAGACTGTTAGATCTTACCTTTGTTCTTGGAGAGCTTGTGAGAATGACGATGGAGAATGCTTGGAGAGGAGAAAATGGAGAGCTTGAGAGATGATGCTCGTGTCTCTTGAAGGAGAAGCATAAAAACCTTTCTTTTTCATCTTCTTCTTTTAAAACCAACGAACATTAACCTTCCTTTCACCCTTTGCCATTTGTCTTTAACTTTTAAAGACTCATTAAATGGAAAAGATGACTAGCCATATATATATATATATATATATATATATATATATATATATATTACTTAATTAATTAATAAGATATATATATATATAAATGCTGAAGTGGTCCAATCACACTGGGGTCGGTCCTACCGGCCTACCGGGTCTCGGTATGGAAAAACTATCGGAAACTTTTTTCAGCAATATCGATGTCGCGATCTCATCGGGACATATCTCGATCTCATTGGGATCCATTTAATCCTGTTGCTCTCCATATATTGGATCTCTATCCAAAACTATTTTACGAATTCTCCGAGTCACTCTTATGCGTGTGACCCATTAGGTTCCCAGTTATGTTGGCCATTTAGATTAACACTTAATCCAAGCAAGTCATGAGCGGTATCTAGCAACACATCATGACCCCCAATTGACCGGAAAGTAATTGGTTTGACGAATGAACCTATATTCATCACGGACTATATCACGAACCTTTTCATAGACAATTACCGTGCAATTCGTCCTTTCACCATGTTATACCCCACTTGGTTATAAGTATGGGCAAAGTGTCAACTCTTACTAGACTGACTACGTCAAATTTAGTCCAAGTGATATCAGTTCTTGTCCTGTGACTCATTACTTTATATGTCATCAAGACACTCTTCATGACATATGTACTCGGCAAGAGATTTTCAAGTAATGACCACGACAAGAGGCCATGGGTATCATCTTCGCTATCACGAAGTGGTGAATTCTCTATTGGCTACTCAATTACCTTGAATACCTCAGTCGCACCCAATCACCACCCTATGAGCGACATTGTAAGGCAACAAGGAATGAAGTCAAAGCACGTAATCAAGATTCAAGATATCCTTGAGTACCTCAAGTCTAAGGATATTTGCACCATTGCTATGATGAGATTATCACCGACATTAGAATAGACATCCATGTGATGATCTCATAGCAGTCATCCAATGTACTTACTACCTCTAGTAAGCATTCACATCTCAACCCTAAATATCTCATATTTACGCTTCGAGATCCTTTCGCTGATCAAATCAAGGAGCTTGAGATGTGTTAGTATCTCCGGATTACCGATGTCCAGCCAAGAATCCTATGACTAGGATAATTTAGATATGACATAATTGCACATGATAGGAATCTCAGTAGTATGATCACATCATAATTTCCTTCATGCTATGTCATATATCATGGACTTCATTAATTTGCTTATTGATCAATATCAGTTCATAAATAATAAACATCAAATTAATGAAATATGTCTTTCTTTATTTATTCATAAAGTCATACACAACTTCAGTATAAAAGCAGCTAAAGGCGATTGCCTTTAGGGCACTACTCTAACATATTAGTGGGAGCAAATTTATATTTCTAGTCCTATATGTTGATGATATCCTACTAGCTGCTAATGATCTTGGATTGTTACATTAGACTAAGACGTTTCTCTCTAAAAATTTCGAAATGAAAGATATGGGTGAGGCAACTTATGTGATAGGAATTGAAATATTCCGTAATCGATCACGAGGAATGTTAGGGTTATCTCAGAAAGCATATATCAGAAAGATTTTAGAGAGATTCAATATGGATAAATGCTCTGCAAGTGTTGTTCCAATTCAAAAAGGAGACAAATTTAGTCTTAAGCAATGCCCAAAGAATGAATTGGAACGCACAGAAATGGAAAGAATTCGTTGTGCATCTATTATTGGGAGTTTAATGTATGCTCAAACCTGTACTAGGCCAGACATCAGTTTTGTTGTTGGAATTCTAGGCAGATACCAGAGTAATCCTGGATTAGAACATTGGAAAGCTGCAAAGAAAGATTTAAGATACTTACAAGGAACAAAAGATCATACGCTCACTTATAGAAGATCCAATCATCTTGAAGTGATTGGATATTCAGATTCAGACTATGCTGGATGTGTTGACATGAGAAAATCAACATTTGGCTATTTGTTTCTTCTAAGTGGAGGAGCAATTTCGGGGAAGAGTGCAAAGCAGTCTGTCATTGCTGCATCTACTATGGAAGCTGAGTTTGTGGCATGCTTTGAAGCCACGGTTCATGGTTTATGGCCGCGAAACTTTATTTTAGGACTTGGAATTGTTGATAATACTGCCAAGCCGCTGAAAATTTATTGTGATAATTCTGCAGCAGTCTTCTTTTCAAAAAATGACAAGTATTCAAAGGGTGATAAACATATGGAAATCAAATACTTTGTCGTTAAAGAAGAAGTTCAGAAACAAAGAGTGTCAATTGAACAATTTAACACTAATTTTATGATAGCAGATCCATTAACAAAAGGATTGCCACCGAAGACATTTAATGAACATGTCGAAAGAATGGGCATCATTCAGTACCATGATTGAACAACATGTTATTATTTATGTATTTTATGTATTTGATACTCTGAGCTCATTTATATATATTGTTTCTAATATTGGATCCTGTTATTTATTGTTAGTATATATACATGAATGTTTATGTGAATGTTAACAGGATTTGTCTTTCACAAAGACATTATTATTGAACCATTAAGATATATCTCATAATAGATCATATTAAGTTATTAACTCGTTTTGTGATGCATAGAAGGAAGTATGTCACATTAATAGATGTACAACCGCTATGATCCTTTCTAGTTTAATTACTTAATTATGATTAATGTTGCGCCTAAAGAAAATAAAGGGGATTTAAGTTTAATTATATGCATATTATGTTATATTGTTAAACCATGATTAAGTTATATGGGCCAAGTGGGAGACTGTTAGATAATTTCATTATATATGGCCCATATATTTTGGTTTAATCACTTAAGTATATTAAATCCCATTAGTTACTTGAATAAAAGATATTAGGTTTAATTTAAATAACATGATGTATTTACGATGATGGAACGTAAAGATAAGGATAATGAAAAGAGGTATTGTTTGAATTTTAAACGGATAACTACCTCTCTCTCTCTACATATAAAGTTTTTCATGTATCTCTCTTTATCGGATAATATACAGAAAATAACGAAACAAAGGTCAAGAGAGAGAAAACAAAATCTAAAGGATATCTTGTCGAAGATTATCTATTCAGAAAGTATCGGATATAAGATGGACCAAGATCTTACAATTCTATCATGTAAGAAAGAATTAACACATGATGGTTAAAGAAACTGGCTGTCAAGAATCAGCCCATTCTCAATATCTTGACCTACAAAAGGCTGCAGATAATATTGACAAGAAACAAGAGTCTAGCAAGAACAAAGTGGCATATTACTAGCTTTTCACCTTTGCCGATGCTACATATTACATGTTAATGATTTTAGGCACAGTTGGTGCGGGTGGAAATGGACTTTACATTCCCCTCATGACCCAGAGATGTCATAAATGCTTTCGGTGATAATGCAGACGACAATTATTTGGTTCATCAAGTTTCCAAGATATTTCGCTTATAAATCCTGAATCCCTTTTAGTTTGATCAATATTCAACAACTTCTATCCCCAAATCGTACATCAACTTCTTGATGTTTACTCCACAACTTAATAATGGACTATACTAATCTTCCTTGCATCGCAGCTGTGCTTAAGGTTTATGTACTTGGCCCTCGGAGTTCTTGTCACGACATATCTTCGTAAGTAAATTGTATTATCAACTCATTACTTAAAGAGCTGTTGTTCCTTATTCTGATATTGCTTTATTTATTAGAGATGACTTGTTGGATGGTCATTAGAGAGAGACAGGCTGCAAGAATAAGGCGTTTATACTTGAAGACAATGTTGAGGCAAGAAATTGGCTTCTTCAATAAGGAAATTAACACGGGGGAAATCGTAGGGAGGACTTCTGGTGACACTTTTCTTATTTAGGATGCCATCGGCGAGAACATGTTAACTTGCTACTGCACCATATCTTTTCTTTGACTTCCAGTTATCTGAGAAATTAAGCTTGTTTCTTGCTAAATGTTCATTGCAAGTTGGGAAATTTCTGCATCAAATTGCAACATTTATTGCAGGATTTGTCATAGCATTTACCAGGGGGTGGAAACTTACCCTTGTAATGTTGTCTTCCCTTCCTCTGCTTATCCTCTCGGGTGCTGTAGTGGCCCTTATCATATCTAAGTTGGCTTCCAGAGGACAAACTGTTTATTCATTTACATCAACTGTAGTAGAATAGACAATTGGTTCCATTCGAACTATAGGCACAGGCTCCTACTCGTAACGAATTTGCATCATGTTTCCACTTCATTAACTCTGTCAACTTATAACAAATTTGCATCACAGGTTGCATCATTTACTGGGGAGAAGCAAGTTGCGGATTCATACAACAGTTCTCTAATAAAAGCTTATAAATCTGGCGTGAATGAGGGTTTGGTTGCAGGATTGGGTTTTGGGGTGGTTCTTTTGTTGTCTACTCCACCTATGGCTTGGCTATATGGTTTGGTGCCAAAATGGTTTCTAATGAAGGATATAAAGGAGGGGATGTCATGAACAATATTTTTGCAGTGTTAACTGGATCCATGTAAGTTGGATTCTGTTTCTTGAAAACCAAATGTACTTAATCATAACCAGAGCATTTTTTGACTCTTTATCACTTCCAGGTCACTAGGGCAGGCATCTCCTTGCCTAAGTGCATTTGCTGCTAGGCAAGCTGCAACGTTTAAAATGTTTAAGACAATTGATAGGAAGCCTCATATCGATGTTTATGAAACTAGTGAACTGATATTAGATGAGATTCAAGGGGCTATAGAATTAAAAGACATCTATTTCAGCTATCCTGCAAGACCACAAGAGCGAATATTTAATGGATTCTATCTTTCAAGTCTTAATGGTACAACTGCAGCTTTGGTTGGAGAGAGTGGAAGTGGCAAATTAACAGTTATCAGTTTGACAGAGAGATTTTACGATCCCCAAGATGGAGAGGTTCTAGTAATGGTATTAACCTCAAGGATTTTCAGCTTAAATTGTTCAGACAAAAAATAAGCCTAGTGAGTCAAGAACTTGTTTTGTTCAATTGTAGCATTAAAGACAATGTTGCTTATGGCAAGGATGGGGCCACTGCTGATTAACTAAAGCAGCTGCTGAACTTCCCAACGCTGCTAAGTTTATTGACAAATTGTCCCAGTTCAAATAGTAATAAGAACACAACACTCGGAAAAGGAAATGAAAACATATATTTAATCGTATTTGTTTGATCCTATTACTCATTTATGTATGTGTTACATTATTTATGTTATAGTAGTGCCCTAAAGACATTGACTTTAGTATGTTTTGTACAAAGTTATGTACAGACTTTATTTTTAATAATAAAGAAAGACGTATTTCATTAATTTAGTGTTCATTATTTATGAATTGATATTGATCTATAAGCAAATTAATGAAGTCCATGATATATGACATAGCATGAAGGAAATCATGATGTGATCATATTATTGAAATTCCTATCATGTGCAATTATGTCAACATCTAAATTATCCATAGTCATAGGATTAATGACACTGGACATCATTAATTCAGATAGACTAATAGATGAACTCCTTGATTTGATTAAGCAGTAAATCTTAGAAATTGTAAACATGAGATATTTAGAGTTGAGATGTGGATACTTACTAGAGGTAGTAAGTACATTGGATGACCTACCATGAGATCATCACATGGATGTCCTATTCTAATATTAGTGAAAATGTCATCATTCATATAATAACCATTGCTATTGATTTGTGTAAATGTCATAAATTCCTATATATATATATATGTATATGTTATGAACATGTATGCGAATTGAGAATTTTCAGCTAGGTTTAATGGTATTTCCTTGTATAGGCACATAAATCTTAGACTTCGGGAAAGTCCTTAAATAAATTTTTTCATTTTCCACATTACGTATATATGATGCACCCACCGGGATTTTCCTAAAGTAGTATTGGAGCCATTTGTGCCTCGTATAAAGGAGATACCATAACATGTGTGATGTTGCCGATTGGTTGTGACAATTGTGCATTCGGATTGTGTTGAATTCGAAATCAATATAGAGATATTATTTTCAAAATTTTCTTGCCTAGATTTTCTCATGAGATGTTGCTGATATGTCTGTGGAAGGAAAAAATTTATCAGTGTGATTTGGTATGTTTTTGCTAATTAATTCCCTACTATTATGGTTGCTATGTTTATGCACATTAGATAAACAAGCATGCTTGCAAATTTGATAATAAATTCTATATTTTTTTTATTTTCTTTCACCAACCTCTTTTTAAGATGTTTATAAATTTCTATGAAGATGGAAAAATGCTTTCATGATTATTGAATATTTATTTGAGAATATATTGTGTACTATTGGGAATGTCTGTGTTGAGGAACGCAGATTCTGGATTGGCTTAGTCGTTGAGGTTGGTTGAGTTTTTCTTGAAAATAAATTATGAAAAATTCATAGAACATGTTATAGCCTCTGTAATTTTCTTAGCATTTATTGAAATTGTTTCAATGATTTTTTTCAAGCAAAAGACAGAGCTAGGCATTTTTGAGAAAATTGCTAGACCTGGTTTGTTTGAAGTGGTGATTGTGTGTTTTTTTTTGGTTTCAATGCCTTGAATCATTTTTTATGTGATAAAAAATATGTTACTTTGATGTTGTATGCATTATAAACTGATTTGCTTGAAATTGGGTTTCTAAATTTTTTTTTGGATGTCACATATGTCATGTTAGCATCTTGTTGGCATATTTAGTTGTCTTGATTGTTTTGTCCGTCACAAGTTATGTGATAAGTGCTGAAGTAGTCTTGATAAAGTGAAGACTACCTAGAGATACTTAGGGTGATAGTTTGGTGTTTTTAAATTATTTGGAAATCTAAAAGATTAATATTGTATTAATCTATTTTGAGTATTTCATGTCTAGTATGACTAGATATGGCAAGCATGATACAATTAAAATGTTTAATTGGTACATCAGAGTAAAGGGTATTACACTTAGTATATTGGTATTTTGAATTGGAATTGAAAACATATGGATTGAGAAATTAGCTGATGCCAACATTAGACAGCAATTCAGTTCAAGAGTTAAATCAAACGTCAAATCTTTAGATGCATAACACATCACAACTTATAGAAGAAAACCTTGGGAGATGGTTGCATTAAAGAATGCATGCAAAGGTTGGTTAGGTGGGATGATGAATGGTTATGACTATAGACTCAATGTGATTGATGAAACATCCTAAATCATACCATATAGTTATTGTGACTACAATCCTATGATTTAAAAGAAACCAGAGTATGAAATCCCTCACACATAATATGAAAATTAATGTCTTCCATTAATATGGGGAGAGATATAATTCTTTTAGAGGTAGGATTGTTGGCTAAACCCAAGCCCACTCTATACAGAAATGTTAGAACTATGGAAATAAGATTTTGTAATTAATGATTCGATTTTCACTAGAAAACTAAAGGACAACATAGACAAAGGTGCAATTGGGTAACGTACATCAAATGTACGGGCATTAAAAGTTGATAACTCAATATGTGTGCATATATCACGAGTTGATAGCACTAGACGATAGTTGCATCTATGATGCAACTGATATGACCGATATCTACTGATTGACCTAATGTAACTTGTTAGGTAAATCCAAAATCATTCTTACTAATGTCGGATATCGACCCACTAGGACAACTTGTCATTTTTTTCTTGGATTCATAGTGAGGGCTATGGATTCTTTGAAACTAGTGGGAGTTATATGCATGTCATGCAAGTCCTTGTGATCATGCATGTATTTATATTCTAACATTCTTTCTCTCTTCACGTTTAGGTTGATTGAAGATGTCTTCCAGTGTGAATTTACGCTCACTTTTGGATTCTAATAAATTAACTGGATCAAATTTTCTTGATTGGCTAAGAAATATGAGAATTGTTCTCAGATCTGAGGAGCTAGGCTATGTCATAGACGTTCTGCTTCCTGATCCCCCTACTGGTGATGCTTTTGATGAGGATTAGAGAGCATATCATAAGCATCTCAAAGATAGTGACTTGGCCACCTTGGATTTTGTTATGGACTATGAATCAAGTGTTGACTTAATTCTGGTTGGATTGTCTGATAGTTATTCATAGTTTGTGTTAGACTATCGGATGAACCAAATCTCCACGATAGTCCCTGAATTGATCAATCTACTGAAGACAACAGAGCAAGCTATCAAGAAGGAAAGCAAGCTAGTGCTAGTGGTGGACTCTTTTTCTTATGGTTCAAGAAAAAAGAACCTAAAAAAGAAAAGGTATAAGAAACCAAAAGAAACTACAGCCAAAAGAAACTCAAAAAGACTGCGCCAAAAGGAACTTGATTCCATTATGACAAGACTGGCCATTGGAAGCAAAATTGTAAATTCTATATGGAGTTCTTGAAGAAGAAGTAGGCATCAGATGGCCTAAATCCTTCAACTATGTTTGTCATTGAGGTTAATATTCTTTTTGATCATAACATATGGATATTAGATACTGGTTGTGGCTCACACATATATAATGATACATAGGGCCTCAGGGACAATAGACAATTCATAAAGGGAGAATTGGACACGCACGTGGGCAATGTAGTAAGAGTTGTTGCATTAATCGTATGTACTTATTTTTTATCACTCATAAAGGGAGAACTGGACATGCACGTGGGCAATGTAGTAAGAGTTGTTGCATTAGTCGTAGGTACTTATTTTTTATCACTTCCTAGTGGGCTTGTAATTAAACTGGATGATTGTTACTTTGTACCTATATTAACAAATAACATATTGTATGTTTCTTGTCTAAATAATACTAGTTTCCATTTAAATTTCAATAGCAATGGTTGTTCTATTAGTTTGAATGGAATGCTTTATGCTATTAGTACATTATGCAATGAAATTTACATATTAGATATGTCGCATCCAATTATGAATGTCAATGACACAAAAAGACACAAACTTGATAATTTAAAATCAACTTACTTATAATATTATTACTTTGGCCATATAAATAAGAGACGCATAGCTAAGCTCCACAAGAGTGGTAGTTTAGGGTCATTTGATTGTGAATCATATGACGTCTCAATCTTATTTATTAGGTAAGATGACTAAGTTACCCTTTAAGAGAAAGGGTGAACGTGCGACTGGAGTGTTAGACCTAATACATTTAGACGTATATGATCCGATGTCTATCTATGCCAAAAGTGGTTATCTTTACTTCATTGCCTTTATCGATACGGGTATCTGTATCTGATGAGATACAAATCTGATGCATTTGAAAAGTTTAAACAATTTAGAAAATGAAGTAGAAAACCAATTTGGGAAAGGTTTCAAGATGCTACAATCTGATCGAGGTGGGAATACTTATACCAAGAATTTTTAGATTATCTCGGAGATAATGAGATTTTATCTCAACGGAATCCACCTTACACACCACAACACAATGGTGTGACTGAAAGGTGAAACTGAACCTTATTGGACATGGTACAATCGATGATGGGCTTTACAAATTTACCAAAATCCTTTTAGGGGTATGCAACCGAGACAACTATTTATTTTCTGAATAGAATTCCATAAAAGATAGTTGATGTTACTCTATATGAGATGTGGACTAACAAAAAATCATATCTTTCTCATTGGAAAGTTTGGGATTGTCTTACTTATGTGAAGCAAATAAAATCAGATAAGCTTAATGTGAAGTTTGACAAGTGTTTGTTCATAGGATACCCTAAAGAAACAATGAGATATCAATTTTACCTTGTTGAGGAATAAAAAGTGTTTGTTTAAAAACATGTTATTTTTTTAGAGAAAGAGTTTCTTTTAAAAGAAGACAGTGAGAACAAAATTGAATTTGGAGAAGTTCAAAATGCTCGAACAGACATGGATCAACTACCTAAACCTGAGACAGTGACTCATACAGATGAAGTAACAGTTTTCATAGATCACATAGGATACACTCTGTTCTCGAGAGATATAGATTTCTCGTGATTGAACATATTGGCCTATTGCTCATAAAAGGTAATGAGCCTACTAACTATTAAGAGGTTCTGAAGAGTTCAGAGTATGAGAAACGACTTAACACCATGAAAGTAGAAATGGATTTTATTAATAAAAACCAAGTATGGACTTTGGTTGAGACACCCAAAATAATAAAACCCATAATGTGTAAATGAGTTTTCAAAAAGAAAACTGTAGAAATGGATTTTATTAATAAAAACCAAATATGGACTTTGGTTGAGACACCCAAAATAATAAAACCCATAATGTGTAAATGAGTTTTCAAAAAGAAAACTGACGTGGATGGTAACATGATTACCTATAAAGCAAGGCTTATGGCCAAAGGTTTCCATCAAAGACAAGGCATTGATTACGACGAGATCTTCAACTCAGTAGCAATGCTTATGTAACACCCAATTACCCCCTGGGAGGATACATGGATGCCACCCAAGACAGAACAGACAAAACCAAACATCACACTGATATTTATTTTATTTAGTAACTCAAACCCACACACATATATTACATATTGTAAATCTCATAATATAAATCCAAAGAATATTTACAAGTCCAAACAAAGGAAACAAAATACATTTTCAAACTTTATGAACAGATTCCTTTGGCCAGCGCAGTAGACTTGTCCCAGTCTTTAAACTTTTCGCTCTGAACCTACACGGGACAAATCCACCGTGCTAAGCATATAGCTTAGTGAGTAATAACTAATCTAATTTAATGGATTATCATATAAAATTTAACTTCAGCGTAAGCACGCAGTAAGAAACATTTATCAGAAAATCAAACATAACACATTTCAGTACAGATTTACTTACTTATCAGAACTGAATATCACAAGTGGGTATAAACCCGTCAGAATCATAATACAGTTTTTGTCAAACACATATCAAAACTGTAAATCCATTTACAGAAGCGGGTAACGGGACTTATACAGGAGATACCGTAATTAGTATCAGCAGGAGAGACATATGTCTCGATATCAGGAGACACCAAAGTGTCAAATAACAGGAGACACCAAATTGTCAAATAAAAGGAGACACCAAAGTGTCAAATAACAAGAGCAGCTGCAGACCCTTCTAGGCATGCCTATTTACCCACAACTAGGACTTAATAGTTTTAAAACAGAACAAGGTCATTTCAGACATTTCATGTGTAGGCAAATAGCACATCCAAGAAATCAATCCTAGACATCATCTAGGTTAACTCACAAAATTGACTATCAAATTACTTATGAAATTATTTACTCAGTATTTACCAAAAGCGCCTCATCGTTTATTGCCTCGAAGTCCCAATAATGGCGGCAAAGGGTCGTTCCTCTATAATAGGGAACACAGATAAAAATCACTATTGTGCATAATTATTGTATGAAGAATGAGTATGATGCATGTTCATAACAAATTCCGGGACCAAACCCTAAATTCTTAACTTATTCCATCATTTACAACTTAAATTATTAAATCCTTAATTCTTAAATAATTCTGAAAAATTACAAATTTCATATAGAGAGGTAGAAAATTTTCTTACGAATCCAACGCTTCGAGAATCAGGTCATTCGGAGGTCGGATGACAAAGATATGGTCAAAACAGTGAAGTTTATCACACACAAGTCGACTTATACTTATATAAGTCGACTTACATAACACGATAAGTCGACTTATGCTTACACAAGTCGACTTATCCATTAAAATACACACAAGTTGACTTATACTTGCATAACTCGACTTATTGAAGAGCGGAGATGACATTTTCATGAAATAAGTCGACTTATACACCATAACATGTCGACTTATACCACTGTTCATCGTCTTCTTCACCAAACCAGACGTAACAACAAAGTTTTTTTCCATTTTTCTTTCCATTTCATCACTTCTAAAAGTCCATTAAGCTTGTTTAAACCCACTAAAGCTTCCAACCAACTCAGAAATAAATTAAAACTTCAAATATCACTAATCCGAATTTCACTCTCTCTCTCTCTCTCTCTCTCTCTCTCTACTGTGTATTTTCAAAACTCCACGGTATCTTTCATTTTTCTCCTTGAAACACCACTCCTTGTTATGCTCTATGTTTTCTTTATCTACTCTTACACCTTTCTTCACTCATCCCAACCTCACCAAATCATTTTCCTTACCAACCAACACGTGTAAACTCTCCAAAACATTCATACTGAACAGAGCATCCCGAACTACTAGTCTAAAACTCAAGCATATAACCATATTCTTACCCTGTTTTATCACCAACCCAGAACAGGACGTATATATATATATATAGGTCTTAGTTTTGTTTTAAACCAAGCATGAAAAACAAAGTAACAACATATCGGTTTTTCTCAAATACAAAACGGATCATATAGATATGTAGATATCTCAAGCTTTCAAAGTCATGCATGCACGTTATTATTAACACCTTAAACACAGTATAGTTACTTACCTCAGCCACGAAAATCACCAACTGATGGACACAAGCAGAGAATATTTTCGGAAATGTTTAAGCAAGTGCTTTCTTCCACTTATAAGAAGAAACAATGGCAGAGAAAAAACTACAGACATTTTGCATGAAGGACAAGTATCAAGGACGTGTCGTATTAATATAGTTAAATGTCTCTTTTACAAGCTTCCACGAGTCACTGAATACTTGGTCCTAGTCCATATTTTGATTATTATTCTTAAAACAAACAAATACATTATTATTATTTTATTAATAAATTATTCTTTTTAAACCAAATACATTGTTTTGAATTCTTATGACAAACAAATACCCAAAAGTTTCAGACAACTTCCGAAAATTCACCAAAATTCTGACATAAAATAATGACTCGTAAAATAAATTTTCAACTCAAAATTAATTCACCATCAATTTCTAAAAATATTTGAAGTATACAAAAATTACGAAAAATATAATAATAATGTCCAAATCACTCCGAAGTTTCATTTAACCAAATTACCCGGAAAATGCCATGAATGCATGCCAAAATACTTATGCACAATTTAAGCAAATATTTAATAAGAAATAACAAACATAATTCGTACTATTTAATATTCTAACCCCTAATTTGGAGAGTTACAACTCTTCCCTCCTTAAGAAATTTTGTCCTCGAAATTCATACCTGATTCGAATAATTGCGGATACTGAGCTTTCATGATTTCCTCTGGTTCCCAGGTTGCTTCCTCAAGTCCATGATGTTGCCAGAGAACTTTTACTAACGGTATTGACTTGTTTCAGAGTTGTTTCACTTCTCTGGCTAATATAGAAATTGGCCCTTCTACATACGACAAATCCTGTTGTACCTGAATCTCTTGCACTGGAATCTTATGTGAGACGTCAGATCGGTACCTCCTCAACATAGAAACATGAAACACATCATGCAGTCTGGTCAATTCTCCAGGAAGAGCTAACTGATAAGCTACGGGTCCAACCCTCTTCAGAATTTCATAAGGCCCAATGAATCGCAGACTAAGCTTACCCTTCTTCCCAAACCGAAGTATGTGTTTCCATGGTGACACTTTTAGAAACACCTTATCACCCACTTGAAACTCAATATCCATCCTTTTTAGATCAGCATAAGACTTCTGCCTATCACTGGCAGCTTTCAATCTTTGTTGAATAATCTGAATCTTTTCTTCAGTATCTCTTACAATGTCTAGCCCGATCATCTTATTTTCACTCAGCTCCGTCCAACATGCCGGAGTTCTACACTTCCTACCATACAACGCTTCATAAGGTGCCATGCCGATGCTCGTCTGATAACTGTTGTTATAGGCAAACTCCATCAAAGTCAGATAATTATCCCAACTCCCGGGAAACTCTAACACACAACCCCTCAACATATCTTCCAAAATCTGTATAACTCGTTCGATTGTCCATCATCGAGGATGGAAAGCGATCTTGAATTTAAGTTGAGTACCCAATGCTTCAGTAAACTTTTCCGAATCTCAAGTAAATCGAGGATCACGATCGAAATAATCGACAATGGTACTCCATGCATCTTACAATCTCATTCACATATAAATCTGCAAGCCTATCCAATGAATAGTCGGAATGAGCAGTAGAAAATGAGCGGACTTGGTGAACTTATCCTGATGACCCATACCGCATCACGCTTCCTTTGAAAAGAGGAAGTCCAGTAACAAAGTCCATGGCAATGTTATCCCATTTCCATTGAGGAATAGGAATAGGATTTAACAAACCAGATGGAACCTGGTGTTCAGCCTTCACCTGCTGGCATGTCAGACATTTTGCTACATAATCCACAACTTCCCGTTTCATACCTGCCCACCAATAATACTGCTTCAGATCCTGATACATCTTGTTTCCACCCGGATGTATAGTAAATGTTGTATTATGAGCCTCAAACAACAACTTTTTCCTCAATTCATCATTTGCTGGCACACACAACCGATCCTTATAATACAATTCACCACCACCCTGCACAGAAAACTCAGTCTGTTTACCTTCCTGAGTAGCCAAGATAAGTTGTTGTAACTTATCATCAGCTCTTTGAGCATTACAAATCTCCTGTCTCAACGTGGACCTTGCTATCAATTGAGCCATCAAGGCTCCATCAGATCTCAACTTCCATCCAATCTGCTTCAACGATAAAGCCGAGATAGTCTTTCGACTTAAGGCATCTGCTACAACATTGACCTTACCCGGATGGTAGTCAACAATGCAATCATAGTCTTTAAATATTTCCAACCAACGTCGTTGTCTCAAATTAAGTTCATACGTATGGCGGATACTTTGAACTTTATGATGCGTGAAAATTCTACACCTTTCACCATACGAGATAGTGCCGCCAAATTTTAAGGCAAACACTCTTCTGCAAGTTCCAGATCATGAGTAGGGTAATTCGTTCATGAGTCTTTAGTTGCCTAGAAACATAAGCAACTACCTTTCCTTCCTGCATCAATACACAACCTAAACCAATTCCAGATGCATCGGTATACATAACATACTCCTTACCGGTAGTAGGTTGAACTAATCTGAGAGCTTGAGAAGCATACTCTTGTTGATCAAAACTACTCGACATCTATCGGACGTTCATACTTCACTCCCTTCCGCAAAAGTTTAGTTAAAGGGGATGCTATCACTGAAAACCCCTTAACAAACCGACGATAATAACCAGCTAGACCAAGAAAACTTCTTACTTCCGTCACATTCCGTGGCGGTTTCTAATTCACAATCGCCTCTATCTTACTAGGATCAATTCTAATTCCTTCAGTAGAGACTACATGCCCTAAAAATGATATCTCCTGAAGCCAGAAATCACATTTACTCAACTTTGCATACAACTGTCTTTCCCGTAGGGTCTGTAATACAATTCGGAGATGTTCACTATGATCATGTTCAGTCCTAGAGTAGACCAGGATATCATCAATAAACACCACAACAAACTGGTCCAAATAAGGCCTGAAGACTCTATTCATCAAATCCATGAATGCTGCAGGAGCATTAGTTAACCCGAATGGCATTACCAGAAATTCATAATGTCCATAACGGGTCCTAAATGCAGTCTTTGGCACATCCACATCCTTGACCCGAAGCTGATAATACCCTGATCGCAGATCTATCTTCTAAAACACGCCTGCATCTCTCAACTGATCAAATAGATCGTCAATTCGTGGCAGCGGATACCTATTCTTCACTGTGACTCTATTTAACTGCCTGTAGTCAATGCACATTCTCAGTGTACCATCCTTCTTCTTCACAAATAACACCGGTGCACACAACGGTGATACACTTGGTCTGATAAACCCCTTATCCAGAAGTTCTTGTAACTGCAACTTCAACTCCTTTAACTCAGTAAGAGCCATTCTATACGGTGCTCTGGATATAGGAGCGGTACCAGGCACAACTTCAATAGATAACTCCACTTCCCTTTCTGGAGGAAGTCCAGGCAATTCCTCAGGAAAAACATCTGGAAACTCATTCACTACAGGAATCTCAATCAGTTTCTCCATAGCACCATCCTTCTTGGAATCAAGTACAAAAGCTAGATAAGCTTCACACCCCTTCCTGAGAAGCTTTTGAGCTTGCATAACAGATACTACATTAGTCAGAGCACGTGTGCAACCACCATGAAATACAAGCTCAGACTGGTCGGGCCTCCTCAAGAAAACTGTCTTAGCCTTACAGTCAATTACTGCCTGATGTTTAGACAGCCAATCCATACCCAGAATCAGATCAAATTCGTGAAACGACAATTTAATCAGATCTGCTGCATACTCACTTCCCTGAATCATAACTGGACAATTCCTAATCACCTGATTCACCAACACATTACTACCCAGAGGACTAGTCACATGCATGTCATATTCTAATTGATCTATAAGCATCTCCTTATCAAACATTTCTCCAGCACATATATATGAATGTGAAGATCCAGGATCAATTAATGCATACAATTCAGAACCAAAGAGAGAAACCATACCAACAATGACATCTGGTGCATCCTGATCCTCACGAGCTTTCAGTGCATAAGCTCGAGCTGAAGTAGAAGGCACAGCTGGTCGATTCACAGTTTTTGAGTACGAGCTCGGATTAGCCCTGTTCTGATTATATCCGCCTCGACCTCTTCCTCGACCTCTGTTCCCAACTGATGCATGAGAAACCTCTCCACTAGCTCGTGCTATCCCAGACTGTCTCAGAGGGCAATTTGCAATCATATGCTCTGTACTGCCACAACGAAAACATGCACCTGTAACTCTCCAACAGACACCCTAATGGTGACTAGAGCATTGTGGGCACTCCGGAGCACCAGAACCTCGACCCCCAGAAGAACCCCTATTAGAGGTAGTCGATGCAGGAAAGTTTTGTTGCCTTCCCTGTATCGCAGACCTTTGAGCAACTCTCGGTGCAGAGGAAGTACCTTCCCGACTTCGTTTCCCTGAAGACTGACTTCCTCTATTAAAGCCTCTTCTCTGACTTCTTTCTTTCCTGATCGTCTCTTATCTTTCTACTTTTATTGCAGCCTGTACCAACTGATGGTAAGTAAATTGTGGTAACAGAGTGAATGCTGCCAGATGCTCCTTAATAGAGTCATGCAAACCCTCCTCGAATTGATGACATCGGAACTCTTGATCAAGACAGATTAGGGCATACTTACTAAGCCGATTGAACTCCCGATCATACTCGAAAGAACAAACTCTCTGCTTTTGATTCAGAAATTGTTTCCACCGATCCTTCCTGTAAGCTTCCGTCACGTACTTAGTCTTAAATTCTTGGGCAAAGAATTTCCAAGTCAGAGGCACCGGTAGCTGAGGACTCCTAAGGACAAACTTCCACTATTCATAAGCTGCTCCCTGTAGAAGGGAAACAACACAGTGAACCATCTGCTCTGCTGGACAACAAATCTCATCCAGTACCCTCTTCACCTTCTCAATCCAGAACTCGGCCCCTTCAGATTCCTCCAGAGAAGTCCCGGAAAATTCTTATTATACTTCCTCAACTGATCAATCGGAGCCTTAGGTGTTGTCATTCGATGTAACAAAGTCATCATATCCTGAGACAACTTCACCAAAGCTTCTCCCTGAGCTGGAGGAGGAGGTGGAACCTCAGCTTCACCTCGATTGACCCTTGTGTTAGAGTAGTGCCCTAAAGGCAATCCCCTTTAGCGCTTTTTGTTCATAGTCATGTACAGACTTTATGAATAAATAAAGAAAGGCATGTTTCATTTATTTGATGTTCTTTATGAATTGATATTGATTTTTAATCAAATTAATGAAGTCCATGATATATGACATAGCATGAAGGAAATTATGATGTGATCATAATCCTGAGATTCCTATCATGTGCAATTATGTCAATATCTAAATTTTCCTAGTCATAGGATTAATGAGGCTGGACATCATTAATCCGGACAGACTAACATATGTCATACTCCTTGATTGGATCAGCGGTGGATCTCGAAGCTGTAAATATGAGATATTTAGAGTTGACATATGGATGCTTACTAGTGGTAGTAAGTTCATTGGATGACTGCCATGAGATCATCACATGGATTTAATGTCGGTGATAATCTCATCATAGAATGGTGCAAGTATCCTTAGACTTGAGGTACTCGAGGATATCTTGAATCTTGATCACGCATTTTGACTCTATTCCTTGTGGCCTTCCAGAGGTTACTCATAGGATGGTGCTTGGAGTGCAGTTTGAGGTATTGAAGGTAATTGAGTAGCCAATAAAGGATTCATCACTTACGAGAGAATGAAGAGATACCCTGCCTCGTCGGGATCATTACTTTAAGTCTCGGCGAGCATGACTATGTCATGAAGAGTGTCTTCATGGACATATAAAGTAATGAGTCCTCGGCGAGGCGATTTCACTAGGCTAGACTTCGGTGCGGTAGAGTTGACATATTGGCCATACTCATAACCAAGTGGGGTATAGGATGATGAAAGGACGAATTGCACATGAATTATACATGGAAGGGTTCGTGATACGGTTCGTGATGAATTCATCAAACCGATTACTTTCCGGTCAATTGGGGGTCATGACGTGTTGCTAGATACCGCTCATGACTTGCTCAGATTAATTGTTAATCTAAGTGGCCAACATAACCGGGAACCTAAAGGGTCACACGCATAAGAGTGACTCAGAGAATCCGTAAAATAGTTTTGGACAGAGTTCCAATATATGGAGAGCAACAAGATTAAATGGATCCCGATGAGATCGAGATATGTCCCGATGAGATCGCGACATCGATATTGCTGAAAAAGGTTTCCGGGGGTTTATCCCATATCGGGACCCGGTAGGCCGGTAGGACCGACCCTAGTGTGACTGGACCACTTCAGCATTAATATATATATATATATATATATATTAATTAAAGAATTAATTAATTAATATATATATATATGTGAAACGTGGATGATGGAGAGGAAGCTTTATCATCTTTAACTTTATATATATATATATATATATATAAGGCTAAAACGTGGATGGCTTAGATGTTTCCTTTTTATGACTTGTCAAAAGTCTTTTAAAGAAAAGACAAATGGCAAAGGGTGAGAGGAAGCTTGATGTTCGTGGGTTTTAAAGGAGTAGATGAAAATGAAGTTTGAGAATGCTTTCGAAGCATCTGAACATCATCTTCAAGCTCTCCATTTTCTCTTCTTCTCTAAGCTTTCCAGCGTTGATTCAAGCTCTCGAAGAGGAGGTAGGCTCTAGCAGCTTTATTCATTCTAGTTATTCCGGGTCAAAGGTGTTTGATCCGGTTAGGTTTTCGATCTCTGCGTGGATACCTTTAGAGATAGTCTCTATTGGCTATTCGGGTTTGAGTTTTCATACCGACCAGGGATTACGGGTTTGGGAAGGTCCAGGAATAAAATTTTTGTTTTCCTTTGCTGAAACATGTGATGTTCCTCCCGGGATTTTCCTACACCTTGACGGTCCAGGTATTTCAGAACAAGTTTGCTCCGGCTGATTACTCTCAGCAACTTCGTCAACAAATTCGTGAGATCCTTCCATCGTAATTTCTAAAGACAAAACATGGGATCTGCATTAGGCCAAAACACAACTTAGACACTCAGCGGAAAACAATAGGCAGCGGTGGTTAAGCGAACCGCTAAACTTGCTCTGATACCAAAAGATGTAACACCCAATTACCCCCTGGGAGGATACATGGATGCCACCCAAGACAAAACAGACAAAACCAAACATCACACTGATATTTATTTTATCTAGTAACTCAAACCCACACACATATATTACATATTGTAAATCTCAGAATATAAATCTAAAGAATATTTACAAGTCCAAACAAAGGAAACAAAATACATTTTCAAACTTTATAAACAGATTCCTTTGGCCAGCGCAGTAGACTTGTCCCAGTCTTTAAACTCTTCACTCTGAACCTACACGGGGCAAATCCACCGTGCTAAGCATATAGCTTAGTGAGTAATAACTAATCTAATTTAATGGATTATCATATAAAATTTAACTTCAGCGTAAGCACGCAGTAAGAAACATTTATCAGAAAATCAAACATAACACATTTCAGTACAGATTCACTTACTTATCAGAACTGAATATCACAAGTGGGTATAAACCCGTCAGAATCATAATACAGTTTTTGTCAAACACATATCAAGATTGTAAATCCATTTACAGAAGCGGGTAACGAGACTTATACAGGAGATACCGTAATTAGTATCAGCAGGAGAGACATATTTCTCGATATCAGGAGACACCAAAGTGTCAAATAACAGGAGACACCAAAGTGTCAAATAATAGGAGCAGCTGCAGACCCTTCTAGGCATGCCTATTTACCCACAACTAGGACTTAACAATTTTAAAACAGAACAAGGTCATTTCAGATATTTCATGTGTAGGCAAATAGCACATCCAAGAAATCAATCCTAGACATCATCTAGGTTAACTCACAAAATTGACTATCCAAATTACTTACTGAAATTATTTACCTGTATTACTTACCAAAAACCGCCCTTACTATTTATTGCCTCGAAGTCCCGGCAATATCTGGCAGTGGTCGTTCCTCTATAATAGGGAACACAGATAAAAATCACTATTGTGCATAATTATTGTATGAAGAATGAGTATGATGCATGTTCATAACAAATTCCGGGACCAAACCCTAAATTCTTAACTTATTCCATCATTTACAACTTAAATTATTAAATCCTTAATTCTTAATTAATTCTAAAAAATTACAAATTTCATATAGAGAGGTAGAAAATTTTCTTACGAATCCAACGCTTTGAGAATAAGGTCATTCAGAGGTCGGATGACAAAGATATGGTCAAAACAGTGAAGTTTATCACACACAAGTCGACTTATACTTATATAAGTCGACTTACATAACACGATAAGTTGACTTATGCTTACACAAGTCGACTTATCCATTAAAATACACACAAGTTGACTTATACTTGCATAACTCGACTTATTGAAGAGCGGAGATGACATTTTCATGAAATAAGTCGACTTATACACCATAACAAGTCTACTTATACCACTGTTCATCGTCTTCTTCACCAAACCAGACGTAACAACAAAGTTTTCTTCAATTTTTCTTTCCATTTCATCACTTCTAAAAGTCCATTAAGCTTGTTTAAACCCACTAAAGCTTCCAACCAACTCAGAAATAAATTAAAACTTCAAATATCACTAATCCGAATTTCACTCTCTCTCTCTCTCTCTCTCTCTACTGTGTATTTTCAAAACTCCACGGTATCTTTCATTTTTCTCCTTGAAACACCACTCCTCGTTATGCTCTATGTTTTCTTTATCTACTCTTACACCTCTCTTCACTCATCCCAACCTCACCAAATCATTTTCCTTACCAACCAACACGTGTAAACTCTCCAAAACATTCATACTGAACAGAGCATCCCGAACTACTAGTCTAAAACTCAAGCATATAACCATATTCTTACCCTGTTTTATCACCAACCCAGAATAGGACGTATATATATATATATATATAGGTCTTAGTTTTGTTTTAAACCAAGCATGAAAAACAAAGTAACAACATATCGGTTTTTCTCAAATACAAAACGGATCATATAGATATGTAGATATCTCAAGCTTTCAAAGTCATGCATGCACGTTATTATTAACACCTTAAACACGGTATAGTTACTTACCTCATACAAAAATCACCAACCGATGGACACAGCGGAGAATATTTTTGAAATGTTTAAGCAAGTGCTTTCTTCCACTTATAAGAAGAAACAATGGCAGAGATGAAAAACTACAGACATTTTGCATGAAGGACAAGTATCAAGGATGTGTCGTATTAATATAGTTAAATGTCTCTTTTACAAGCTTCCACGAGTCACTGAATACTTGGTCCTAGTCCATATTTTAATTATTATTCTTAAAACAAACAAATACATTATTATTATTTTATTAATAAATTATTCTTTTTAAACCAAATACATTGTTTTGAATTCTTATGACAAACAAATACCCAAAAGTTTCAGACAACTTCCGAAAATTCACCAAAATTCTGACATAAAATAATGACTCGTAAAATAAATTTTCAACTTAAAATTAATTCACCATCAATTTCTAAAAATATTTGAAGTATACAAAAATTACGAAAAATATAATAATAATGTCCAAATCACTCTGAAGTTTCATTTAACCAAATTACTCAGAAAATGCCATGAATGCATGCCAAAATACTTATGCACAATTTAAGCAAATATTTAATAAGCAATAACAAACATAATTCGTACTATTTAATATTCTAACCCCTAATTTGGGGCGTTACAGCTTAAATCTATTATGATACTCTTAGTCATTGACACTCATTATGATTATGAGATATGACAAATGAAAGTGAAGACAACTTTCCTAAATGGAAATCTAGCCGAGGATGTGTATATGACACAATCAGAGGGCTTCATCTCTTATGATGGCGAAAAGGTATGCAAGTTTCAGAAATCCATCTATGAATTGAAACAAGCATCCAGGAGTTGAAATATCTGTTTTGATGAGATAATCAAAGAGTTTGGTTTCTCACAAACCTAGATAAACCCTGTGTGCATAAGAAAGTTAGTGAGAGTGCAATCGTATTGCTTGTGCTATATGTAGATAACATATTATTACTAAGAAATGATGGATCTATGCTACAATATGTGAAGATTTAGTTGTCCAAACAATTTGTCATGAAAGATCTAAGTCAAGCAACTTATATCCTTAGGACAAAGATCTATAGAGATTGATTGAAAAGATTGCTTTGTCTTTCACAATCATCATACATAGACAAGATGCTAAAAAGGTTTAGCATGGAGCAGTACACGAGAGGGTATCTTCCTATGACTCATAGGATAATACTCTCGAAATCTATGTGTTTTAAGATATAAGACGTGAGGACACATATGAATGTGATCCCATATGCACCTACAGTAGGATCTATCATATACGTTAAGCTATGTACAAGACTCGATGTATAATATCCTCTAAGTGTTACGAGTAGATACCAATCGGATCATGGTGAGGGTCATTGGGTGAATGTCAAGAACATTATCAAATACTTGTGAAAGACTAAGAATATTTTCTTGATATATGGAGATGGAAATCTAAAAGTGAGCGAGCATACAGATGTCAGTTTTCAATCTAATAAGGATGATTCCAAATCTCAATTAGGTTATATATTTACACTAAACGGTAGAGCGGTCAGTTAGAAGACTTCCAAACAAGAGACGACTATCGATTCAACAACCGAGGCAGAGTATATTGCGGCTTCAGATGCAGCAAAGGAAATAGTTTGGATCAAGAAGTTCATTACTAAACTTGGTGTGGTTCCTAAAAGTGATGGGCCCATATAATTGTATTGTGACAACAATGGAGCTATTGCACAGGCGAAGGAACCAAGGTCTTATTAACAATCCAATCATATATTCCGCAGATATCATCTTATCAGGGAGATCATTGGTTGAGGTGATGTATAGATAGAAAGAAGTCTCACCGAGCATAATATTGTTGATCCACTGACGAAGCCATTATCACAAAATAACTTTGATTCTCATATACTCGCCTATGGTATTAGATACCAAAGCGATTGACTTTAGGTCAAGTGAGAGATTTGTTAGAGTAGTATCCTAAAGGCAATCACCTTTAGCATGTTTTGTACAAAGTTATGTACAAACTTTATTTTCAATAATAAAGAAAAATATATTTCATTAGTTTGGTGTTTATAATTTATTAGTTGATGTTGATCTATAAGTAAATTAATGAAGTCTATGATATACGACATAACATGAAGGAAATCATGATGTGATCATACTACTGAAATTCTTATCATGTGTAATTATGTCATTATCTAAATTATCCCTAGTCATAAGATTATTAGATTAGACATCGTTAATTCGGATAGACTAGCACATGTCAAATTGTTTGATTTGATCAAGTAGTGAAACTCAGAAACTGTAAACTTGAGATGTGGATGTTTACTAGAGATAATAAGTACATTGGAAAACCTACCATGAGATCATCACATGAATGTCATATTCTAATATCAGTGACAATGCCATCATAGTAATGCTGTAAGTATCCTTAGACTTGAGGTACTTAAGGATATCTTGGATACTGATTATGTGCTTTGACTTTATTACTTGTTGCCTTGCAGAGGTCGCTTATAGGATAGTGATTGGGTACAACTTGAGGTATTCGAAGGTAATTGAGCAGCTAATAGAGGATTCACCACTTATGTGATAACCGAAGATGATGCCCACAGTCTCTTGTCGAGGTCATTGCTTGAAAACGTGATTGTAGCCCATCGCTTAAGTACTATAAGGAATGCAGATACTATTGTTGTTCTCCATCATGGAAAAATTGTTCAGAAGGGTATCAACTTTTTTAGTGGCTTCCTAAATTTTAATGCTTTAACCTCTCAGGAATCAATCTCTTGTTTTTTATTAGTTTTCTTAACATCCGTTGCTAATATCTTATCATAATCCAACTTCAATAGATTCACACTCTGATCTAACCAAGGATCCTGAAGGGGCGTACAGCCAGCTTATAAAGTTGAAGGAGATAATTAGTACGTCAAAAAGCAATGTTAACATTGGTGAAGACAAGGTAGAAATCACTGTGGACTCTGCAAGACAATCAAGTCAACGATTTTCATTATTACTATCCTTGAGCCGGGAGTCATCTGGAATTGGAAACAGTAGTCGTCATTTATTCTCACCTCCATTCGGTGTGCCCACTGGTATAGAGCCTCCAGAGATAGCACCTGAAAAACCCCATACTCTTTCCTCGGCATCATTAAAACAATCTGCAGAAATCCCACTTTATAGGCTAGCCTACTTTAACAAGTTAGAGATCCCAGTTTTACTTCTAGGGACTGCCTCTACAGTATCCTGTGCTATGCTGCTACCTGCATTTGGAATAGTTATCTCTCGAATGATAAAAACTCTCTTTGAGCCACCAAATAACCTCCGGAAAGATGCTAGAATCTGGGCATTAGTATTCTTTGGTATTGGTTTGTGTTAGAGTCTTATAAGTCAAGATGTAGTTAGTGACAATTAAAAAGTTAGTTTTCTGTTAAAGTCTGTTAATAGTGTTGACAGCAATGTATAAATAAAGTACAAGGAGAATAAATGAATAGCCAAGTTCATTCTTCTCAAATCAATCCTCTAAAAGTTTACTAGTTTTTATATACGTATTCATAAAATAAGAGTGGTATCAAAGCATTTCTTGAAGGATCTTAAGGGGTCTGTGGAGCAGTTCTTAGAAGTCTTTTTTTTTCAAACAAGAAATTTTTGTAGTTTCGAAGGAGTGTACAGACACCAAGATGGAAGGAATTCTAAGCATGCAAGCACCATTCTTTGACGGAGAATCCTACCAGATCTGGGTAGTAAGATGCAAACATACCTGGAAGGATTGGACTTGTGGGAGCTAGTTGAGTAAGATTATCAAATTGAGCCTTTAGCAGACAATGCAACCATAAATCAGATGAAGTACTAAAGGGAAAGAATTACCAAAAAAGCAAGGGCTAAGTCTTGCCTCTACTCTGCTGTAAATTCTTCTCTATTTACTAGAATTATGCATTTAAAGTCTGCAAAAGACATATGGGATTACTTAAAGGCGAAGTACGAAGGAGATAAGAGGGTGAAAAGCATGAAGGTAATTAACCTGACGAGGGAGTTCGATAAGCTCCAAATGACAGAAGAAGAATCTGTCAAAGTGTATGCTAGAAAATTGCAGGATCTTGCAGATAGGATCAGACTTCTTGGAAGTCGATTTGAAGATGAAAAGATGGTACAAAAGATGCTGGTTTCCCTTCCAGAAAAATTCGAAGCAACTATGATCTCTTTGGAGATCACCAAAGATATGGTAGGCCTGAAGTTGACAGAGTTGATGAGTTTTTTACAAGCCCAAGAGCAAAGAAGAGCACTAAGGAATGTTGAAGTCATCGAAGGTGCACTCAAGGCAAGTCAGAAAAACAATGGAGAATGGAAGAAGAAAAACTGGACCAAAGGCAGTTCAGAAAGCAAGAAACAAGATAAGTAAGATACCTCAGCATCTTCAACTAAGTCCCATAGAGATCCATGCAAGCATTGTGGTAAGACAAACCATCCCCATTATAAATGTTGGAGAAGGCCTGATGTTAAATGCAGGAAATACAAGAAGCTTGGGCATATAGAAAGTTCTGCAGGAGCAAGGAGTAAGTGTAGAACCCTGGTGAGGTCCATATTGTTGCCAAAAATGAGGAAGATCAGCTATTTGTAGCCTATTGTCAAAACACCGATATTCCAGCTGATAGTTGGCTAGTTGATAGTGGATGCTCCAACCATGTAACATCCCACCCTCAATTGGAAGGGTAAAATAGTAAATTTGACATAGGATGGAATAGATTTGGAGTGCATAGGACTGTTCATGCATAATAGGATTGGTTCACAGTCACATTTGTGCACATGAAATTACTGTGCATGCATACATGATATTCCCGGTTCGTGTGCCTAAGATAATTTTATTAGGATTAACGTGGTTAATGGGTTTGAAAAATTATTCTGAGTGCGCCATAAATTGTTTTATATTTTAAGGGATTTTTAGAAATTTTTCTGGATTTTTTCGGAGAAAATTCCTGGACCGGAAAAATCGCCAATTGACGAATCGGTCAATTTTCGGTAGCGAAAATTTCTACCCAATGGCACTGTAATATTGGGTATATTATTTTGGAATTGGAATTAGGGTCATTTGAGTTGATTGAGTTAGTTTTTGATCTGGATTAAAGAATTATTATTTTGACTTTTCTCTAAAACCATAAACCAATCACATTTTGCCAACATCTCCTTCATTTAATGCTCACTCCTCTCTCCCACGGTAAAGCCTTTAGATAAGAAGGAATTGATTTGTTTGGTATCAAATGCCTTTCTCTCATCCGAAGCATAAAACCTCTTTCTTACCTATCCATCGATTTTCATCTTCTTCATCAAACCTTCCTCCAAACTTCAAGCCTTCTTCTTCTAGACACCAAGTTCCTTACTTATCATGGAGGGCTTTCACTTGCATGAGGTTAGAAAAAGGGGTTAGCAATTGTTAGGAAAGAATTCAAGAGAAGAGAAGGTTGGAAAAGCTAATAGGTAAGTGTTTAAATTAAGCTTTGAATGGTGTTTTCAATGATGCTTAAGTATGACTTTATGAATCATGGTAGGTAGAAACATTGAATGGGAGGTTTGGTGCATTTATTATGCTTATGGATGCATTAAATTGATGACTATTATGACTTGAATTAATGGGTATAAGGTTAGGGTTAGTTATGATTTGAAAGTAGGATAAGTGATAATTGGTTTTAACTTGATTTTGATGGCATATTGATCATTGATTTTACTTGGAAATGAAGAAGTGAGTGCTGCCAATTTTTGTGTATTAGCCGTAGTACATGTATGAATGGTATAAGAACTGATTTGTGTTCCTTTGGATGTTTAATGATGTGTTAAAGGCATTGGAAATGATAGAAACTAAGATTGGACCAAATCTGGAAATTTAGGGTTTTAATCGATTGTACTGTTTTGATCATAACTAATTTTGTAGGAATGCAAATGAGGTGCGGTTTGTATCCACTTAAACTTTGGGATGTTAGCTACATATTTGTGTGAAATAGGTATTGTCAAATTGTAACTCTAAGAGGTTAAAATTTGGCTTGGAAAGTTACTGTTTTGACTTAGGTGAACAGTATCCGGATTAATAACCTGATTGTTTTGATGATTTTTCTAAATTAATTGAGAAGGAATTAGTGAAAATGGTCTTCATGAGAGTTTAAGCCTACATTGTTAGATTTCCAATGCCACTGATTTTGCAATTTTTCTATATGTATATTAGGAGTTATGGACTGATGATTGTTGGCTGTTTTTATGCATTGAATGAAACCTAGCTGGAATGTCAAATTTGGTGTACATTCAGATTAGGAGGAGTTTTAGTAATTTTTGTGCATTGAATTGGTGTTGGGAATCTACTGAAGAGTTTTAGATGACACATTCATATTGAAAATGGTGTATGGCATATAATTTCTGGAAATCAGATGTGGGAGTTATGGATTTTCACAATTTGAACCTACATTGTGATGTTAATTGCTGATTGGGTCAGAAACTTGCATAACAGATTTGACACTGTTAGAGGCTGAATTGGAGTCTGGTTATTTCATGAAGAATTGAAGTTTGAGATTTTATCTTTTCAGTGATATAAAGTGGTGATTTGTTTGACTTGTATACAGGGAGATATGATTGATAGAAAGTTACTGCTCAAATTGAGTGATTTCAGGGACAGCAACCTTGAGTGAATTATTTGACCTAGTTAGCAAGGGAATTGAAATTTGGGTTGTTTCATGAAAGTTGTAGATAACATTGTGATCTTGATGAGCATATTTATTGTATAATTTTTGACTGCATAGAATGACAGATAGTGAATTTCCAATGACTGTTCTGTGTTAGGAAGTGAATGTGTGGGCAGTAGCTTACATTGGATGTTTGACACCCTTAGGGGTGAAATTGATTTTTCTGGACTAAAGGAAACTTGTAGAGGGTTTCATTACCTTTCCAATGAGATATGGTTTGCATTTTTCTGAATTGTGTAGAATAAGTTATGATTTATTGAACTTCGGTTAAAGGAAAGGGAAAAAAGAGTAGGAAATAAGGGCAATATATATATATTAAATGTTGAATTTTGGTTTCTTTCGTGAATAACTTTTTCGTCCAACATCCGATTGACCTGATTCTTGAGGCATCGGATTCGTAGCATATTGAATTTCATTTTCTGAGAGATTGGAGATTTTTGGACGGAAAATTGACGTGAGTTTGGGTAAAAGTCTGTGTAATCACTGTTTTGTTTAATTTGGGACCTATAGAGGTCCAATTTGCGCACCGTCAGCGCCAATAGGTTTCTAATTTTTGGATAGATTTTTCTGATGGAAAAAAATGGGATTAGGGCCGGAAATTCATGAACATGCATATTTTTACCTACATGTGCATCAGTAATTCATTCGGATTGAATCGTTAGTGATAGTTACCTTCTTTGATGCTTAGGCACAACTGGAGCGTCGATCGACAGACGTAACAAAGACTTTCCGATAATAGCTCAGAAGTAAGATGTGAGTAACCTAGTTGGTTATCCCGATCTACGTCTTCTGGTGACTTGATTGCCTACGGGGATTCGTGGATTATATATGGCTTTTATCGATTGTAAATTGGGCATTAGACAAGCTGTTTAATTGGATTGTACACTTGGGTGACCCATGGACTGTGATATATTATATTGACTTCTATTGGGCATGTGCATTCATGCACAAATGCATTAAATCGCTAAAGAAAATTGTGAACCGAGACGGCATCGCGACATCGAACCGAGCCAGAGCTCGACATACCAAACGAGCCTCGAGCTCGAAGGAGATAATTCTCTCGCACGCGTCTACTGAATATCGTTTATGCTTTCGGTCACAATCTTGTAATAAAATGAAAAAAGAGCCACATATGCATTGCATCATTCTTTGGGTGAATATCTGAAATGGATAATTATTGTGATTGTTGACTTCGGTGATTGTATTGTAAATGGATGACTCTTGTCTTTGGATCGCTATATCTTGTTGTGTTGTCTTATTATTATGTAATTAAAGATTGATTGTGACAATTGGTATGTAATATGAACTATGAATATCGACCGTAATAGTAGTACTAAGGCATCTTATTCCGTAATTTGTTATGTGATGCATGAATTGGGAGAACCATCGATGATGGTTTCTCATTGAGTTCACAAACTCATCCAAAATTGCAATCTATTTTTCAGGATTTGAAGAGTACCTCGTTCGACGCGGGAGTATGTCTACTGTAGGCAAGTGAAGGATAGAGGTCGGGATCAGCTCGTGTCTGCATTAGTGTCTTACCAAATTGTGTTCTGCAATCATTGTATAACAAAGCTTTGTATTTAGACTAAGCCCATTGTGGTGTTATTGTTTATACACATTGACAATTACATTATTGTTGCCTGATCGTAATGAGTGTTGACTGTTTGTAATAACTGGAAATAGTTTATTGTGCTCATGGGCTTAAATTACTTACTGTTTTTACCGTTATTTTTACCGGGTCAATGTATGTTAAAAAAAATAAATTGTATACCGAGTTTTACCGACTGATGTAGTACTCCACCCTCGTGGGACACGGACTCAGATATCACCCATAATATCGGGTCCGGGTCACTCGGAGTGAAGTGTTACATTAGGTGGTATCGAGCCGAAGAAGACGTAATGTATCGGGGCGATCCGAACCATAAGGTGTATGCATTTGAATCGTGTCATTGCGAGATCGTGGGCGATCCCTAGTTTGAGTCGCACGGGTAGAAATCCTACGTGTGTGTACGTGTCAAGTGATTAAGTGAGAGAAAAAGTGAGACTGTGTTAGAGGGTGAACCCCTGGAAGTGTATAAGCAATTAGGAAAGGAAAAATGGATAAGGAGATTGATATTGTACTGTGGTTAGAATGACTGTGTTGGCCTAGACTGATTAAGGAAAGAAATGATATTAATGAATTCCCGGATTAAAATGGCAATATTATGGTGATAGAAAAATGAATATATCTAGAATTTGGAAAGGTCCACTGGAGATAGGAGAAACATACTAGTTATAGTAGTCTTAAGTGAGATTAAAGGTCCGGGATGAGTAAGTAATTAGAGTTCTAACTGTATATGTGAGGACATGGGAAACATTGGAACCGAGTAAAGTGTAGATGGTCCGATTAGGTAGATATTGATTCACTGTATTGGTGTTTGATATTAGTAGATATCATAGATAGATGATGATAGCGAGATTGTAGGAAGGTCAATAGTGTCTTTGTGTGATCTATCGAGGCTGAAAGAGCTGAAAAGCAAGATGCCTAGTACCTAGTAGAGTAAAAAAAAGAAAAGAAAGTAGACATGGTGAGAGAAAAGTGTACAGATAAACTGAAATGAACTCGTGAAACGGGAATGATCTTGAACGCAGAAGCGTGTGGCTGAAATGGTTATGTGAATATTGTGCTAAGAGTTTGGAAACTAATATCAAAGGATGGTAAGGGGAAAAAAGACAGACTGACAATTTTCTACTGATTGTGTATCGGGAAATTCTAGATTTTGTTGAAAAGATGTATATAGACACAGAAATGGTAACTGGATGGGTAAATAAATAGAGATACAATGGAGTTGTATCAACGATTTTGTCGTGTTTTGGGGACTGTGAATGCCCTATTATAGATTGTTTGAGGATATTAAAGAAATACGAAGCAATATGAAGATGATATTGTATAAGCCAAGTGGACATGACCTTAAAAGGTCAAGTTGACACATGAATGCTATGGGAATGAAACTATGGAAATGAAAAGAAAAAAAAATGAAACAATGATAGTGATATGAAAAGAGTTGTCCCATTTAAGTCGATTTACCGTTGGGAGTACCTATTGGACAGTAAAGTTGATCATGATTAATGAAATGTATGTGAAAGATACATGGAAATCATGGAGGAAATGATCAGTGAATGATTAAATACGTACTTCCATGAGTGGCTATAAGTGTAAAGTTTATATTAGGTTAAAGTAAGACATAGGAGGACTGAATGTACCTTTATGAGAGGAAATGAGAAATGATTATGGCATCGTTATTTATTTGATAATTAGCATAAGCGGAAAGGAGTCTTATGGAAGTCAATTGTATAGGTTACTAATTGGTTTCGGATAAAATCTGAGGTATAGATTCTTGAATAAGTGTGAAAGAAAGTGTTTATGTGGTATCACAAGGAACCTTAGTGTAAGGAATGTTCGATCTTTTAAATTATGGCATAAAATTGTTACGATTGAGATAATGCATATAGTGAAGAATGATTGAAAAGCAATTAGGGATAATAATTGGTTGATGAGACTTTCGTGAACAGTATAAAGATGGTAACAAGACTAATGGTCAAGCGGAAAGAAGTATGGACATAATTAAAAGTGAAATTGAGTCATATCTCATATTCTTGAAGTTATCAGATTGTGTACGGAAATGTAAAGTATCCAATAACATGAGTGGAATTTTAATTTGAGATGATCCTATTGCAATGTGAAGTGAAATACTCAAATGACGTGGAAATTGATGGAAGTCCAAGTACAGATGATTAGGTGCTAATATATATATATCAATGTGGATGACAGAAAATCAATTGGAAAGAGAAAATGAATAGAGATAAGAAGTCCTAAAGGAAAACTGACAATGACGTGATGTAGTGTTATCTTCATAAAGGGTTTGTAAATTCATTAATTGTGGACTTAATGAGAAGGTAGAATGTTGTTTAGTGATGTTTGGAATAGTCATCAAGACCCTAATTGGGAAGTATGCGAGGTAAGCAAATGATAGTGACTATGATGATAGACGGAATGTGTTTGAAAGTGTTGAACAGTGATAAATTGAATTGACTTTGATAAATGGTATTGGTGTTATCATCGCAATTGTTTAAAGTCTTGGAGACTTTAGATTCCTATAGGGATACATAGTGTTAATTGAGGAAAGAGGCAGGCATAAATACCGTCAATTTGAAATGAGCGGACAATTACGCCTACTAAACTCAACTAGTGAAGATCATGCTTTGATGAGCGGATCAATTACAGATATTGGGAGTTTCAAAGAATGTCAAGTAGATTGTGGGTGATTGTGAAGTGTTTCTGGAAAATTGAAGTTGTAGATCTAGTGATAAGAAAGGTTAAAAGTGCAGGAGTTAAAGTGATAAGTCTAGTCTTATGAGTCATAAGATGGATCTGTGATGAAATTGAAAAAAAACAACATTATTGAATGCTTCAAAGAATAAGTTGTGTGCAGATAAAAGTGATAGAACAAGAAAGTGAGCGATCGAAGCTAGACATTCGGTAAGTATATGCAAAAAGTGAAATTGATGACTATGAGTATAGTATGAAGTGATGAGTGATTCAAGTGCTTAGAGGTTTGAATGGTCAACAGGCACAATGCGTAGGTGGTTTAGGTTTCATAGGATTATGACCGTGTTATAGAGTTTCGATTTACTATAGGGATACTTCTTGCTACACCGCACGATGCCTAACGGAGGCAAAGACCAACATTGAGTCGAAATGCTTGTGATGAGTGAAATAAAGGAAAGTGACTCAGGAAAACTGTATGGGTTAGTTAAAGTGGATCAGGATCGAACAAATGAAACAGAGAAAAATGCATATCCGAATAGAGGGCGTGAACACTATAGAATAATGAATTGTCTAAGGAGAATTGAATTTGAACAAAGAGTCAATGGGATATAAAGCATGACTGCATTAGGTAAAGTATCACTGGTTATAGTGAAATGGAGCTAAATGTCACCAAAGGAATGTGAATCGTCCTTGACGAGATAAAGGAGGTTATTGTAAGTATCACCTTGAAAAGATGTACTCCATGGAATATGACTTAGTCTGTATGTTATTGGGAGAAAAAGATATTGGACGGTATAGTGAGAAAAAGGTATTGGATGGATAAACATGATGATTAGTGAACAGGTTCGGAAATAATGAACTGAGTCATAGCATTGGAACTAAAGGTAATGACTACTCTGAAAATGGCAAGTGAGATAGCTTAGAAAATGAGATCGCCAACTGATAGCCTTGTTGAGTCCGTCTACTGTACTGAGTGATAATGAGTTAGCCAAATTAGTAACTAAACAACTGACTGAATATGGTTACTGTGACCTTTCGAAAAATGAATTATTGAGTGGAAAAGTGTATGGGACATATAGGAACAGATGATTACGGTCATACTGAATTGTTGATTGAGAATTTCGAGGACGAAATTTTTATTAGGAGGGGGGAATTGTAACATCCCACCCTCAATTGGAAGGGTAAAATAGTAAATTTGAAATAGGATGGAATAGATTTGGAGTGCATAGGACTATTCATGCATAATAGGATTGGTCCACAGTCACATTTGTGCATATGAAATTACTGTGCATGCATACATGATATTCTCAGTTTGCGTGCCTAAGATAATTTTATTGGGATTAACGTGGTTAATGGGTTTAAAAAATTATTATGAGTGCGCCATAAATTGTTTTCTATTTTAAGGGATTTTTAGGAATTTTTCTGGATTTTTCCGGAGAAAATTCCTAGATCGGAAAAATCGCCAATTGGCGAACCGGTCGATTTTCGGTAGCAAAAATTTCTACCCAATGGCACTGTAATATTGGGTATATTATTTTGGAATTGGAATTAGGGTCATTTGAGTTGATTGTGTTAGTTTTTGATCTGGATTAAAGAATTATTATTTTGACTTTTCTTTAAAACCATAAACCAATCACATTTTGCCAACATCTCCTTCATTTAATGCTCACTCCTCTCTCCCACGGTAAAGCCTTTAGATAAGAAGGAATTGATTTGTTTGATATCAAATGCCTTTCTCTCATCCGAAGCATAAAACCTCTTTCTTACCTATCCATCGATTTTCATCTTCTTCATCAAACCTTCCTCCAAACTTCTAGCCTTCTTCTTCTAGACACCAAGTTCCTTACTTATCATGGAGGGCTTTCACTTGCATGAGGTTAGAAAAAGGGGTTAGCAATTGTTAGGAAAGAATTCAAGAGAAGAGAAGGTTGGAAAAGCTAATAGGTAAGTGCTTAAATTAAGCTTTGAATGGTGTTTTCAATGATGCTTAAGTATGATTTTATGAATGATGGTAGGTAGAAACATTGAATGGGAGGTTTGGTGCATTTATTATGCTTATGGATGCATTAAATTGATGACTATTATGACTTGAATTAATGGGTATAAGGTTAGGGTTAGTTATGATTTGAAAGTAGGATAAGTGATAATTGGTTTTAACTTGATTTTGATGGCATATTGATCATTGATTTTACTTGGAAATGAAGAAGTGAGTGCTGCCAATTTTTGTGTATTAGCGGTAGTACATGTATGAATGGTATAAGAACTGATTTGTGTTCCTTTGGATGTTTAATAATGTGTTAAAGGCATTGGAAATGATAGAAACTAAGATTGGACCAAATCTGAAAATTTAGGGTTTTAATCGATTGTACTGTTTTGATCATAACTAATTGTTTAGGAATGCAAATGAGGTGCGGTTTGTGGCCACTTAAACTTTGGGATGTTAGCTACATATTTGTGTGAAATAGGTGTTGTCAAATTGTAACTCTAAGAGGTTGAACTTTGGCTTGGAAAGTTACTGTTTTGACTTAGGTGAACAGTATCCGGATTAATAACCTGATTGTTTTGATGATTTTTCTAAATTAATTGAGAAGGAATTAGTGAAAATGGTCTTCATGAGAGTTTAAGCCTACATTGTTAGCTTTCCAATGCCACTGATTTTGCAATTTTTCGATATGTATATTAGGAGTTATGGACTGATGATTGTTGGCTGTTTTTATGCATTGAATGAAACCTAGCTGGAATGTCAAATTTGGTGTACATTCAGATTAAGAGGAATTTTAGTAATTTTTGTGCATTGAATTGGTGTTGGGAATCTACTGAAGAGTTTTAGATGACACATTCATATTGAAAATGGTGTATGGCATATAATTTCTGGAAATCAGATGTGGGAGTTATGGATTTTCACAATTTGAACCTACATTGTGATGTTAATTGCTGATTGGGTCAGAAACTTGCATAACAGATTTGACACTGTTAGAGGCTGAATTGGAGTCTGGTTATTTCATGAAGAATTGAAGTTTGAGATTTTATCTTTTCAGGGATATAAAGTAGTGATTTTTTTGACTTGTATACAGGGAGATATGATTGATAGAAAGTTACTGCTCAAATTGAGTGATTTCAGGGACAGCAACCTTGAGTGAATTATTTGACCTAGTTAGCAAGGGAATTGAAATTTGGGTTGTTTCATGAAAGTTGTAGATAACATTGTGATATTGATGAGCATATTTATTGTATAATTTTTGACTGCATAGAATGACAGATAGTGAATTTCCAATGACTGTTCTGTGTTAGGAAGTGAATGTGTGGGCAGTAGGTTACATTGGATGTTTGACACCCTTAGGGGTGAAATTGATTTTTCTGGACTAAAGGAAACTTGTAGAGGGTTTCATTACCTTTCCAATGAGATATGGTTTGCATTTTTCTGAATTGTGTAGAATAAGTTATGATTTATTGAACTTCGGTTAAAGGAAAGGGAAAAAAGAGTAGGAAATAAGGGCAATATATATATATATTAAATGTTGAATTTTGGTTTCTTTCGTGAATAATTTTTCCGTCCGACATCCGATTGACCTGATTCTTGAGACATAGGATTCGTAGAATATTGAATTTCATTTTCTGAGAGATTGGAGATTTTTGGACGGAAAATTGACGTGGGTCCGGGTAAAAGTCTGTGTAATCATTGTTTTGTTTAATTGGGGACCTATAGAGGTCCGATTTGCGCACCGTCAGTGCCAATAGGATTCTAATTTTTGGATAGATTTTTATGATGAAAAAAAATGGGATTAGGGCCGGGAATTCATGAACATGCATATTTTTACCTACATGTGCATCAGTAATTCATTCGGATTGAATCGTTAGTGATAGTTACCTTCTCTGATGCTTAGGCACAACTAGAGTGTCGATCGACCGACGTGACAAAGACTTTCCGACAATAGCTCAGAAGTAAGATGTGAGTAACCTTGTTAGACCCTGAATTTTTTTTTAATGATATTATTCAGCATGAATTGTGATTTTGCCTTAGTTTGATTAAATTGAGAAATTGTGATAATTAGGTGGTTTTGCTTTAATTGGAGTTGTTTGGGAATACTATGGATAAGTATAGGTTAATTGTGGTTTAAATGAACATTAGAGGTTTTAAAGTGTGTAAGGGCTTTTGAAGAAATGGAATTAAGTTGTTTTGGGCTTGGGCTTAGTAGGAAGGCCCATGCCCTTAGGGTTTAAAAGGAGAATTAGAATAGAAATAGAAAAGAAAGGAAGAAGGAAGAAAGGAGAAGGAAAGAAAGAAGAGTGCCGTCGGTGAGAAGAGGAGAGAGAAGAGATTTTTCGGGTTTTGAGTTTTCAACTGGTTTGAAGCGATTTCAGTAAGTTGCTTCCTTTAAACTTGTTAGGGTTAGATTTGAACTTAGATTTGTTGGTTATATCGGAGAATCGATGGTTTAGGGTTTTGGGTGGAAAATATGGATAAATCTTTGGGTTGATTCGTTTGTGCTTGATTTTGAGTTGTGGATGGGTTAGAAATGTAGAATAAGTCTTGATCTAAGGCTTGTGTATGTTGCATTTGAGTTTGGGTAAGGATCGATGTCGGAAAATGCGGAAAAAGGGTTTGGTCGCGCTGACTCGGCACGCATCATGACGTCTTGAAGAACACGCCATGGCGTCTGGAGAAAAATTTGCACGCGCGTGCACAGTGTGCGTCATGGCGTGCACGCGGAGGCGCTGCGCCATGGCAAGACAGTGTGTGCCGCGCGCGCGTCGAGATTTCGACGCCACGACGACGCTTTTGTGCACGCCACGGCGAGCGTTTCGCCGCGGCTATCGCCACGGCGAGTTGGGTCGTTCGCCGCGGTGAGCCCCTTTTTCTGAAAACGAAAATTGTTCATTTTTGAGGATATCTTTTGGTATAGATGTCCGATTGAGGTGATTTCAGATTCGTTATGAACTAAAAATAAAAGACTACAAGTTGTACGAAGAAGGGAACTTCAGAAATTGTTTCGAAGGGTTTGGAATTTTAGGAGGAGGTCGAATGGAGATTTTTAATGCTTTATTTTGACTCTTCAAGCTTTGATTATTTTATGTGGATATTGATTGGATGGGAACTTGGTTGTTTTAGGAAACCAAGCTGACCCGATTTCATCGCAAGAAGAAGGACATCAGTGAATATATGTTATATGTTCTGATTGTGTGATCTTATAGTTATTGTGTGATTAGGCAAATGCTTGCCTATGTATGAATATATGTTATATGTTCTGATTGTGTAAGCATGATAATCTGAATGATTTTTATTTCATATACTTGAAAGAATCATGGGAATTGATAAAGTTGAATTTTATTCTTGAGCATGCTATGTCTCGACTTGATCATGGCATTTTGAATAAATGAAATGCATATCATTGATAAAATGATTTTGAGCACGAATATATGCTTTTGTTTGGGCGAGAGTGGAACCATTTCGTTAAATCACGTGCACGTAGACAAGAGCCTTCTCCATTTGCGCTTGTGGCCTATGAGCTCGAATGGACTCATTTCGATTCGAGGTTAAACTTCGGTTTCTCCTTTTGTTTCCATGGAACCCTCGAGCCATTGTGATGTGCATTACATATGTGAATTGTTTATTGTGACATTGTTATGAATTGAGCTAATTGTATTGAATGCATAAATTGTTGAATAGCATGTGAATCTTTGGAATTCTTTGTCTGTATAGATATATATATATATACATTTATATCTGGGATTTGTGCTAATTGCCGATGGCTATATTTATATTAGCCATCGAAATGTGTAGCTCAACCCATTACTTTCCCTCCTCAAAGTGCATCAGACGACCGAATTAACTCTTGCGGCATCAGGAACTTCAAGTCACTTAGAAACTTTTGTATTACGTTAGTATTTTGATTGGCCCTCCAAGCACACTATCATGGAGCATAATTCATATTTTTTTTGGAATTCGAGATTATTTGTATTATGTATGACTGAATTACTTGCTGAAATTCCTTTAATTTGCAATGGCATGAAATCCTATGGTTATAGGGTCCTTAATGCATAGTTATGAACGTTATGGTAATGTACGTATTAATTGATCGATTGTGCCCAAATGTTGGGATCGGGTCCATGGTTTGGGCGCTTATTGGCTTGAACCCGAGGGTCACCCGGGATTGAACATCCGGGCCGGGCCCAACAAACCTAGTTAGTTATCCCGATCTACGTGCTTACTGTGACTTGATTGCCCTACGGGGATTACGTGGATTATATATGATTTTTATTGACTGTGAATTGGGCATTAGACAAGCTGTTTAATTGGATTGTACACTTGGGTGACCCGTGGACCGTGATATATTATATTGACTTATTGGGCATGTGCATTCAAGCACAAATGCATTAAATCGCTAAAAGGAAAATTGTGAACCGAGACGCCATCGATATTGAACCGAGCCAGAGCTCGACATACCAAACGAGCCTCGAGCTCGAAGGAGATAATTCTCCCGACGCGTCTACTTGAATCTGTTTATCGCTTTCGGTCACAATCATCGTAATAAAATCGAAAAAAGAGTCACATATGCATTGCATCATTCTTTGGTGAATATCTGAAATGGATAATTATTGTGATTGTTTGATTTCGTGATTGTATTGTAAATGGATGACTCTTGTCTTTGTATGCTTATCCGATCGTGGTGTCTTATTATTCTGTAATTAAAGATTGATTGTGACAATTGACTGTGTAATATGAACTATGAATATTGACTGTAATAGTAGTACTAAGATTGTCTTATTACTGTAATTTGTTATGTGATGCATGAATTGGGAGAACCATCGATTATGGTTTCTCATTGAGTTCGCAAACTCATCCAAAATTGCAATCTATTTTCAGATTTGAAGAGTACCCGTTCGACGCGGAGTATGTCTCTTGTAGGCAAGTGAAGGATAGAGGTCGGGATCACTCGTGGTTCGCATTAGTGTCTTACCAAATTGTGTTCTCGCAATCATTGTATAACAAAGCTTTGTATTTAGACTAAGCCCACTGTGGTGTTATTGTTTATACACATTGACAATTGCATTATTGTTGCCTGACCGTAATGAGTGTTGACTGTTTGTAATAACTGGAAATAGTTTATTGTGCTCATGGGCTTAAATTACTTACTGTTTTTACCGTTGTTTTTACCGGGCCAATGTATGTTAAAAAAAATTGTATACCGAGTTTTACCGACTGATGTAGTACTCCACCCTCGCGGGGCACGGACTCGGATATCACCCATAATATCGGGTCCGGGTCACTCGAGAGTGGGGTGTTACAAACCACATGTCTAGCAACTTGAGTATATTCAAGAATCTGGACAAGAAGCACACTTGTAGAGTGAAGATTGGCAATGGACAATTGATTTCTGCCCAGGGAAGAGGAGTTGTTGTCATTGAAAGCATGAATGGCCCAAGAACACTTGGAGATGTGCTCTATGTTCTATATCTTGAGCAAAACCTCCTCCGTGTTTCACAGTTGATTGAAAAAGGTTACTCAGTCCTTTTTCAAGGAGGTTTCTGCACTATCTCAACCTTGGAGGGGAGACTTTTGTTCAAGATAATGGTTAAAGACAGAAGCTATATCTTAAACCTTCTTGAACAACATGAAATAGCACTAAATGCAAGTGTTATTCATGTAAGTCTCTAGCATAAGAGGCCTGATCATCCTCATTGGAAGGGCCTTATAAAGCTCAGTAATATGATCTTGTGCAAGGCATTCCAATCCTCAAAGAAGCTCAGCAAGGTTGCACCACATGCATTCAAGGAAAGAAGGCCAGAGAACCTTTCAAAGATAGCACTCGGAGAGCATCTGAGCTACTTGAATTGGTCCATACTGATGTGTGTGCACCTTTACTTGTTGAATCTCTGAATGGAAGTAGATTATTTGTTACCTTCATTGATGACAAGTCAAGGTACTATTGGATTTATTTCATCAAATCCAAAGCAGAAGTACTAGAAGTTTTGTAGAGGTTCAAGCACATGACAGAAAATCAAAGTGGGCAGAAGATTTAGAAGTTGAGAAGTGACAATGGAACTAAGTACAGAAATCGGAAGATGGAGAAAATCTGTCAAGAGAGTGGCATTCTGCATCAGTTAACACTGCCTTACTCACCTCAACAGAATGGGATGAGTGAAAGGAAAAATAGAACCATTCTAGAAATGGTGAGATGCTTACTTAAGGAAAAGATTCTACCCGAGTTTCTATGAGCAGAGAATGCTGGAACGACAATATTTCTTCTCAACAGACTACCTACTAAAGCCTTGGAGAAGAAAACAACATATGAAGTCTGGCACAAGAGGAAACCAAATTTGAAAAATATGAAAATTTTTAGCTCACCTTGTTTCATCTATGTGCCACAACAGAAGAGGAATAAACTAGACTCCAAAGCTACAACAGGAGTCTTCATTGGGTACTCCAAAGTTACTAAAGGATATAGAGTCTTGATTCCTAACAAGAAGGAAGTCAAAATCATCAAAGATGTCACTTTCCTAGAAGACGAGGTTTGGGATTGGTCAAAACTCGAAGAAGACAATACACAGATAGAGAGAATGCGGTTGTGAGGAGTTTAATTGTCTGAGATTACATCAGAAGAAGAGTCTGAAGATGAAGTCAGATCACAAATAGAAGGAGAGCATGAACACCCATACGAAAATGAAGAGGAGCTAGAACCAAAAATCCATACTGACAGTGATCTTGAAGATCAAGTGGATCACATTCCAAAAAGAGGTACAAAACTTCTTTCTGATATTTACCAAACTTACAATCTTACCCTCTGTGAACCAGTAAGCTTCAAGGAAGCAAAAGAAAGCAAGGAATGATTAGCTACAATGATGGAGGAGATCAGAATTATTGAAAACAATCAGACTTGGGAACTAGTGGAGAAACCAGTTGACAGGAAAATTATTGGTGTGAAGTGGCTTTACAAAACCAAGGTAAATCCAGATGGTAATTTGAACAAATTAAAGGCAAGATTAATTGTCAAGGGGTATTCATAATTGAACGAAGTGGACTACTCAGACACCTTTGCACCAGTAGCTAGGTTGGAGACAATCCAACTTATCCTGAGCATATCTGCTGAGAGAGGTTGGCTTGTGCATCAATTAGATGCCAAGTCAGCTTTTATAAATGGAGAGTTGAAGAAGGAGATTTATGTTGAGCAGCCTGAAGGTTTTGTTGTAGAAGGAAAGGAGAAGAAAGTGTATAGACTAAGGAAAGCCTTGTATGGGCTGAAACAAGCTCCAAGAGCTTGGCATGATAAGCTATATGCTTACTTGCAGCAGATTGGGTTTATTAGAAGTGAGAGTGAACTCATTCTCTATGTGAGGAAGCAAGAGGACAGACTCATTTACATGTCTATCTATGTTGATAATCTACTACTGACTGGAAACAATGCTAAGGAGATTGAAGGAGTTAAGCTCAAATTGAAGAATTTATTTGAGATGACAGACCTGGGCATAATGACATATTTCTTAGGAATGGAAATTTATCAAAATCTGAAAGGGATTTCCATTTGCCAAAGGAAGTACATTAGAGAAGTGCTTAAGAGATTTCACATGATAGAATGCAAACCAGCAAAATATCCAATGAATTGTAAAGAACAATTGCAGAAGGTAGATGGAAGCAAAGCCACTGATGAAGGAAGATTTAGAAGCCTCATTGGAAGCCTGATTTACATAACTTCATCAAGACCAGGCATACAGTTTCTAGTGAGCATACTCTCGAGATTCATGGCATCACCAAGAGAAATTCATATGGTAGCTGCTAAAAGGATCCTAAGATATCTCAAAGGAACCTACAACTTCATTCTTAAGTATGGCAGAACAGGGAGCATGAAGCTGAGAGGATATTCTGACAGTGATTGGGGAGGCTCTTCAGATGACATGAAGAGCACCTCTGGGTATTGCTTCAGCTTGGGTTCGGGATATTTTTCATGGAGGTTGAAGAAGCAGAACGTGGTAGCTCAGTTGATAGCTGAAGCAGAGATGATTGCTGCTACTACTATAGTAAATCAAACTATTTGATTAAGGAAGATGATGGAAGAGCTGGGTATCTCACTGGAGGAAAGCACAGAGGTGTTGATAGACAACAAGGCTGCTCTAAATCTAGTATTCCATGGAAAAACAAAACACTTCAAAATGAAGTGTTGCTTTCTACGGGACATTCAGCGGGGAGGAGAGATTAAGCTGGTATATTGTAAGACAGAGGAGCAGGTTGCGGATTTGTTCACTAAGGCACTACAAGGAAGGAGATTTGAGTATTTACGAAGCAAGGTTGGCTTGTCTCAAGACTCCTAAGACAGGAGGAGTATGTTAGAGTCTTAGAAGTCAAGATGTAGTTAGTGACAGTTAAAAAGCTAGTTTTCTGTTAAAGTCTGTTAATAGTGTTGACAGCAATGTATAAATAGAGTACCAGGAGAATAAATGAATAGCCAAGTTCATTCTTCTCAAATCAATCCTCTAAAAGTTTACTAGTTTCTATATGCGTATTCATAAAATAAGAGTTTGATATCAATGTTAATGAATCCATTAACATCATACTTCTTTGCTGTGGCCGGGTGTAAGTTGATAAACCAAATCCTATCCATGTGCTTTGAGAAGGTGGTGTGCATGGAAGTCAGCTGGTTTGATGACATTGAGTTTTCGGGTGGTGCCATTGGAGCAAGGCTTTCTGTAGATGCAACTTCAGTAAGAAGTCTGGTTAGGGACACACTTGGTCTACTTGTTCAAAATATGGCGACAGCAGCTGCTGGCATGGTTATTGCTTTTGAAGCCAACTGGGAACTGTCTTTAATAGTCGTCATCTTGCTGCCACTTTTAGGTGTAAATTCGTATGTACAAATGATCCATCAAAGGTTTTAGCAGAGATATACGCAGGTCAGTACCAAGACTAGAACTTTACTGCCTACGAGTCTATATATGATATTTCATATATGCTTGTTCTGTTTGAACTTGAAGCAAAATTCGGATCATCCTCATATGTGCTACTTCTGATAATTTCTTGCGTTTAGATTTCAATATCATATATGTGATTAAACTGATGAAGAAGGAAATGGTTACAGAAGATGTATGAGGAAGCAAGTCAAATTGCCAATGATGCAGTAGGAAACATAAGAACAGTTGCTTCTTTCTGTGCTGAGGAGAAGGTGGAGCTCTATGAAAAAAAATGTGAAGGCCCTTTGAGGAAAGGTATGAGAGAAGGGTTGATCGGTGGTGTAAGTTATGGAATATCCTATGTAGCACGGACACGACAAAATGAAGTCGTGTCCGTATCGGGCACCCACTGACACACAGTGGACACATGTCCGACACGTGTTCGTATATGTCAGAATTAAAAAAAAAAATTTATAGGCTAAGACACGGCTTGAACACATCTGGAGACCGTTCGGACACGACTTAATGGAATATATGTTTCATGTTTTTTTAGAGGGGCTTATAAAATACTAAATATGCATGGACTATCAAGATATTGGAAATCTTGAAATATATCAATTAATATATATCATATTATGAATTATGAATTTTTGTTTTAATTCTAAATTTGTGTCCTTGTCCACCAAATTTTAGAAGTTAGTGTGTTCTCGTGTCCGTGCCCGTGTTCGTGCCCGTGTCGTGTCACGTGTCTGTGTCCGTGTCTGTATCCGTGCTTCTCAGGGAATATCCTTCTTTACGCTTTTCTCTGTATATGCCATTAGTTTTTATGCTGGAGCTCCACTTGTTGAAGCTGGTGATGCCTCGTTTGATGATGTTTTCCAGGTTAGCATTCTGCACAAAGAAAAGTACCCGAGAGTACCACAATTGGATGTTAAGTTTTCTTTTTCCTTGTCCTGGTCTGGTAGAGGTGTTTTTTGCACTCACTTTAGCAGCTATTGGAATTTCTCAATCAGGCTCCCTTGTTCCTGATGCCACTAAAGCAAAGACTGCTACTGCTTCTATCTTTCAAATTCTTGAACGAAAATAAAAAATCGACTCTAGCGAAGGTTTGGGAACAACAATAAAAAATCTCAAAGGAGAGATTGAGTTTCTTCACGTCAGCTTCAGATATCCCACAAGACCTGGTGTTGAGATATTCAGGGATTTAAACTTGTACATTCAGCATGGCAAGGTCAATAGTTGCTTTCAATTCAATGTGTTTGTGCTGCAGAGATTCTATGATCCTGATTCAGGTACCATCACATTGGATGGAATTGACATCAAGAAGCTACAGCTCAAGTGGATAAGGCAGCAGATGGGGTTAGTTAGTCAAGAAGCAGTGTTATTTAATGGCACACTCCGTGAGAATATTGCATATGGAAAGGAAGGACAGGCAACAGAGGCAGAGATTTTGGCAGCAGCAGAGTTGGCAAATGCCCACAACTTCACAAGTGGCAAGCAACAGGCAATATAGTTTGAAGGATTTACGGATGAGAGTAGTAACCAAGGCATTTGGAAGCAAGTTGCAGGGGTATGAATATGATACGATAGTAGGTGAAAGAGGAGTACAATTGTCAGGTGGACAAAAGCAAAGAGTTGCAATTGCAAGAGCAATAGTAAAGAATCCCAAAGTGTTACTACTTGATGAAGCAAGCAATGCGCTAGATGCTGAATCTGAAAGAATAGTTCAAGAGGCTTGGGAGAGGATAATGGTGAACAGAAGCATAGTAGTTGTGGCAAACAGATTATCAACACTGAGGAATGCTGATTTGATTGCAGTGGTTAAGAATGGAGTGATTGCTGAGAAAGGTAATCACGATGCTTTAATCAACATCAACCAAGGCATTTACGCAACCCTCGAGGCATTACATAATCATAACAAACTAAATAATGATGAATCCTAGCCTAGAAAGTAGGAACCCGAACCTTTCGCCTTTCTGCTCTGCGAATTCATTTGTCACATATCATAGCTAAACAATAAATCAAGGAATAATACAAATCTCAAGAATACTATTGATAGATGCGTGGGATTGTCCTGAAGGTGAACGTGTGATCTAATCAAGGCAAGTGTACACGCATTACACATATGTGGCAGAAATTAGATAATGCGGTGGAAAGGATGTTCAGATAATTTGCTTTCATGAAACAGGTCACTTGCTCTCATTAAATGAATCGATGAATGCTTATGAAATAGTCGTAGGAGAAGGCTAATGAGAACAAGAAACATCATGCCTGTCAATGCATCCATCCGCCATCACATGTGCATTCAAAAAAACTCACGAGGAACCTATCAAACTAAGGCCTAGTAGTGGTAATACATATTCCATCCCTAGCTTGTAGGTTGTTGCCATTCCCATTGTATATATTTGATTGAATCTGAAAATGGTAATTGACTAGCTTTTAAGCTCTGCTGCATGTTACAACTTGCATGGCTTTTGGTTTTGCTGTCTAATCACCAAAGCTAACTCTTTTCAGATGCTTCAACTTCAAACTGTTTCATATACAAATCAACTCAGGCCAACCTATTAGGCAGGCCATCAATTCCAAAACAAAATGAGTCAAGTGTGCACTTGAAGGGTGTTGGTGGGGTCGTCCACTTCCTTTCGTTATGGTTTGCTTAGCGGCTCAGGTGAAATAGTTAGTAGTAATCAAATCCAATTTCTTGGATCTCTTCAACTGATTTCTTTAGAAGTGGGGTTGGCTAAAATTGTATGTTACAGAACAATCAATCATTGTCAAAAGCTGGTGTGAACTGGAGCCCATAGATAGACAAAACAAAACATACACACACAACACAAAAAAAGATTCCAATGCCTGTACTTTGTACTGGTGTTTTGTTTTTATGGAAGTTTGGTCTTGTGATAATATTTGGCAGAGATTGTTCTTCTTTGTGTTATCTTTCTTAAGCAGTTATACACATAAAAAGGAACACCACACCCTTTGTTTCTCTCTTTCAGATAAATTGTAATCCCAAAGCCAACCCACCCATCATCATCATCTTCATCTTCTTCTTCTGGACCATGTCTCAGTCTCAGTCTACGTCGACCCCATCTCGATGTAGAGTGGCCAACTCTAGGATTAGCAAGGAGCAGCTGTCACCCAAACCCCAAGTTACTGCTGCTAACAACAAAACTAGACCCAAATCTGTCCCTTCTCCAGATTTGTCCAATAATAACAGCAAAGACTGCTCATCAAAGGTCAGAAGGTCTCAGCTGCTGAGCCCTAACAAGTCAAAATCTGGAGAACAGGAGGTGGCGGGATCTCAGGTTGCTTATCCCTCTGTCAACCGTCCGCTGATTGTGGAGCAATTTTCTAAGCCAAGAAGGCAGCTGCATGCACCGCTACATTCTTCCACTTGGAAAAGTATTAGGAGAAATCAAGAAGAAAGTAATAACAAGGAAGATTTGTTGGAGAAGCCTCAATCCAACCACGCTCTGATTCAAGATTTACAATCTCAGGTTTTCGCTCTCAAGGCCGAGTTGGATAAAGCTCATGCCTTGAATTTCCAACTTGACTCCCTCAACAAGAAGCTCCTTCAGGATCTTGCTGCTCTTCAAACCACAACTCAATCTTCTAACCAGGTTTGGTCTAAGTTTTGTCTTTTCAACTACTTCCTCTTCAAATTCCAATCTTTTATTTTGGCATAATTTATTCGTAATATATTTTGTAGAGATTAAGTTTGTGATAGGTTTAAAAAAAAATCAAGACTTTATACATGTTTCAGCACAAGATTAGTTCTTGAATGACTGATAACATGAATGACACATTATTCTACAACCAGCAATCATTAACGGGAGAGTGTCAGAACCCCAAATTTAAGGACATTCAGAAACTAATTGCCAACAAATTGCAACACTCCACCGTTAATACGGAGGTAATCAATGGCCCCAAGAATACCTTTCAAGCTCATCAGCCGCCATCTGCACCACAGCTATTGCCCAAAACTGGTGTTGTAGAAAGACAAGTTACAGTAAATTGCTCCTTGCCACCGCCTCCACCACCACCACCTCCGTTGCGTCCCAGAGCCAAAACATTTTCTTCTCCAGCAGCTCCAGCAGTTGTAGAATTGTATCACTCTTTAAGAAACCAAGAAGAGGGAAGAGATACCGCAAGACTAGGGACTCAATATAAACCTCCTGCAATGACTATGCACAGCAGTATTGTTGGAGAGATACAAAATCGTTCGGCACATCTGTTGGCTGTAAGCAAATTAAGATTTTGTTAGTGTTTATTTCCCATACTTCTTTCCCCTTTCCTCTCGTCTTCAAACTGTTGTCAACTGATGAAATTTTTAGATAAAAGAAGATATCAAAAAGAAGGGTGATTTCATCAATGGCCTTATCCACAAGGTACTGGCTGCTGCTTATACAGATATTGAAGATGTCCTCAAATTCACGGATTGGCTTGATACCGAGCTCTCAACGTTGGTAACTTCCAGAGCCCCTCCAAGTCATTTAACTTCCAAGTTTCTGATCAGATATATTCTCAAGTTCCTCAAGAATTTATTGCTGCTAAAGAAATGTCAAATGCAACCCATATACAGTTTCCACACAAAAAAGTCCAGTTATAATCAAACTGTTAAGTTGTTGTCTCGATTGAACTTGAAATGCTAATATCACTATACATCAACGTGATAACTTCAGAGTTTACTCAAGCTTCCTGCAAAAGCTATTTCTTGTTCTTATTTAGGCCATTACTTAAGAGTTAAATAGGTGGTCAATGTCCTCATTTACCATCAAAATAAATAATAAGAAATTTAGGAATTTGTGAATGTAAGCTCAAGAATCCTGTCATGTTTTCCTGGACATGATGGTGATGGCCAGTTGTCCCATGTTGGAAATGACCTATCCCAGGGTCCGTCTCACCCTTCATGACAGTGAAATCTCTTAAACTAGCTGAAGGATAGCATGTCCGAGTGTGCTTTTGTATATGGGTAATCACACTATCTGATTCCCTTGGACATATTACAACAAGGATCATGGTTGCTTTAGAGGGCTTATGATAGATGGGTTTTGTTGCAATAATTTAATTTAACACGAAAATCAAACTAATCATACCATTCTACTACAATTTTCATGAGAATCCCCACTAAAGATGTAAGAATTTTGCTCCATGAAAGAGGAAAAGCATACTGTCAGATATTTTGGGGGAGAAAGGTTAGACTATTTCTCTAGATTGTTATGGATTATTCATGATATATATCCTGTGTTGGACAGGCTGATGAACGGGCTGTGTTAAAGCATTTTAAGTGGCCAGAGAGAAAAGCTGATGCCATTAGAGAAGCTGCTATTGAATATCGTGGGCTCAAACTAGTAGAAAATGAGATATCATCCTACGAAGATGATAAGAACATTCCTTGTGGAACTGCATTGAAAAAGATGGTTTTATTACTTGACAAGTAAAGAGTACAGTTTCTGTAATTTAATGCATTACTTATCTAAATGTATCCCGTTTGAGTTATTTTCTGTCTGCAGATCGGAGAAAAGCATCCAAAGGCTGGTTAAACTTCGTAACTCAGTTATGCGGTCCTATCAAGATTTAAAAATTCCAACGGATTGGATGCTTGATTCTGGAATTATGAGTAAGGTGCTGCGTTCCTCCACAATATGATACTTTTTCACCAGCTATATCAACTTCTACTGTAGCTTTCATATCTTTTTTCTCCCAGTCACTTGTTAATGCTATAATGTTCGAAGTGAAAGACAATGTCGATGTTACTGCTTACAAATAATAATGAATCCTAGGCTTGCCATGAACTGAAGACCTATGTTTAATTTGATGCAGATAAAGCAGGGTTCTCTGAAGCTTGCAAAGATGTACATGAATCGAGTAAAAGTGGAGGCTGAACAGACCCATAATTCAGATAAAGAATCAAGTCAATAATGTTTGCTTCTTGAAGGTGTGCATTTTATATACAGGGCTCACCAGGTAATCATAATGGTCAGCTATATTTACAACTTTGGTTGTCAATTATGTACTCACTTACCAAGTACTCTGCTGTATGGAGGTGCAGTTTGCTGGAGGCCTTGATACAGAGACGTTGTGCGCTTTTGAAGAGATGAGACGGCGTGTTCGTGTTCCTGGACATCTGTTCCGAAGTAGAGAATTATTGGCTGCGGTAACATCGTGATGAGAAGCCAGCCGAAGAATACACAGAGAATCGGCTATTAAACACTATGTCAAGTTCTGATTGCACAGAGAGTCGGCTATTAAACACTATGTCAAGTTCTGATGTTAACATATATATAGCCAAGTTTAATTTCAACAGTCAATAGTTAAAAGTTGACATCTTCCCCATCGTGAATTGTACATACTTCATCTGAAATTTGAGCAAATAATCATGTTACAGTAAGGAAGGAAGGGTCGCTATGAATCTTGTATGTTTCCCTTGCACATAATGGAGGCAGAAATATTTAGAATGGATTTTAATAATATAATGTGAAAGAAAATTAGATCCGAAATTAATTCAAATAATATTTGAACTTGACAATGCATGTGAATGAAGAGAGTAGGAAAAGCAACCTTTTCTACTTCAGATTAATTCAAATAATATCACATGCACAAGTCTTCTGTTGCCATTTTGATTCAACTCTTAGGCATGAGATTGATCACCAATCACGTTAAAATATTTTGAAATACCTTAGCATGAAAAGGAAAGGAACGCCGGAGATGGCCGCTTTCATCGTTTTACTATCGTTTCCCATGGACATATTGCGGGGTAGAAATATAAAACCAAAGCAAGTCTCTATATTGAATCTAAGCAGCAAACATCCGCTGGTAGGTTTTCAGCCGAGCTAACTTCCGGTCCTGCAAAATCTAGTTATCTGAGTGGCACCACTGCATCTAGTTATAACTGTCCAGAAGGCTTGCATATATCTGACGAAGCTAGTAAAAGTCCATCCTGCAAAGTGCAAACAGTTTCAACCGGTCCACCTCAATGTGCTTCAATATTTGAACTTGACAATGCATGTGAATGAAGAGAGTAGGAAAAGCAACCTTTTCTACTTCAGATTGCTCAGTGCCTGCAGAGTCATCCACGTTGCTGCAGCGCTTCATCTGCTTTGCAGGACTGCTCCTCGTTTGCATGGTTGAAATATCCCTGGAGTTTGGAACAGCAACCAAAGCGTTGCCTACTAATTTGTCTGCCAGGCGTACGTCTCAACGCAACAAAATTCTTTGGTCAGAGGTTCGAGTCGCAACCTCACTCGGCGAACCAAAAAAGCACCATACTAATTGTCTTGGTACGGCTCAACCGCAACCACGTAGTTTGTTAACCTACCCAAACCAATAAGATATGCCCTTTTTGTGAAGAGTATATTCTATGGGTTTAGAAGCCACTTTCGATCTGTCTTCCTTCTCATGGTTTGACATAATTGCGTCATTATTTAATTAATTTTGTAATAATTAACAAAAGTTGTGCTCGAAACATAAGAGTTCATACCAGGGATTTGGTTCCTTTGATTCTCTCTTTTATGACTAATCATCGATTAACTATTAATGGCAATTGCATAAATATTTAAAAGGCATAAAAACAAGCAAAATTTCTACTCCAACAAGTATGGAATGCATTTCTTATAACTTCTGTTAAACATCAGTTGAAATAAGAAAATCTTAATTTTTCTTATCTTTTCCTTTCGTATATAAAAATAAAAATAGGGTTAGTGTACATCTGTTAAACATCATTTGAGTGGTGAGAGGCGTGCGTCTCAACGCAACAAAATCTTTTAGTCAGGGGTTCGAGTCGCAACCTCACCCTAGCAGACCAAAGGGCACCATACTAATTTATCTTGGATTGGGCTTTGAATCGCAACCACGTAAGTCGGTTAACCTACCCAAACCAATAAGATATGCCCTTTTTGTGAAGAGTATATTCCAGGAGTTTAGAAGCCACTTTCGATCTGTCTTCCTTCTCATGGTTTGGCATAATTGCGTCATTAATTAATTTTGTAATAATTAACAAAAGTTGTGCTCGAAACATAAGAGTTCATACCAGGGATTTGGTTCCTTTGATTCTCTCTTTTATGACTAATCATCGATTAACTATTAATGGCAATTGCATAAATATTTAAAAGGCATAAAAACAAGCAAAATTTCTACTCCAACAAGTATGGAATGCATCTCTTATAACTTCTGTTAAACATCAGTTGAAATAAGAAAATCTTAATTTTTCTTATCTTTTCCTTTCGTATATAAAAATAAAAATAGGGTTAGTGTACATCTGTTAAACATCATTTGAGTGATGAGAGGCGTGCGTCTCAACGCAACAAAACCTTTTGGTCAGGGGTTCGAGTCGCAACCTCACCCTAGCAGACCAAAAGGCACCATACTAATTTGTCTTGGGTCGGGCTCTGAACCGCAACCACATAAGTCGGTTAACCTACCTAAACCAATATGATATGCTCTTTTTGTGAAGAGTATATTCCAGGGGTTTAGAAGCTACTTTCGATTTGTCTTCCTTCTCATGATTTGGCATAATTGCGTCATTATTTAATTAATTTTGTAATAATTAACAAAAGTTGTGCTCGAAACATAAGAGTTCATACCAGGGATTTGGTTCCTTTGATTCTCTCTTTTATGACTAATCATCGATTAACTATTAATGGCAATTGCATAAATATTTAAAAGGCATAAAAACAAGCAAAATTTCTACTCCAACAAGTATGGAATGCATCTCTTATAACTTCTGTTAAACATCGGTTAAAATAAGAAAATCTTAATTTTTCTTATCTTTTCCTTTCGTATATAAAAATAAAAATAGGGTTAGTGTACATCTGTAAAACATCATTTGAACTAATAGCCATCTAAATATCAGCTGGCCTAAGACAAAAATACACTTCCACTCTCAATCAAAACATACGGAGCAAACAGCAACTAAAGCGTGCAATTATTTAGGTTACACACCATCCTATTTCTCATTTGATGCAAAAAGACCATGAATCTCTTTATCACTATCTTCCCGAAAGTTTTCACCTTTGAAGCAATATAAGAAAACTCAACACCCCACTATTCAAAGCATAACCCTTTAGTTCCAACCAAAAGGAAACATACTGAACAAAAAAATCAAAGGCAATGACAATAACTCAAATTGATAAAAACTTAAAACGAACATCAGTCTTCAAAGCCGTGATTTTAAATTATGAACAGGACCAATAACATTGAACAAAATGCTTTAGTAGTATTGCACAGCAGTTACATTTGTTAACTCTATTTTTATCATCAACTGAGTACATTTTCTTCCTTTTCCGAGGAAACATGAACTGGTACCTCCACTGACATTATAACTATCTAGAAGACCTTCAGCGTCAACACTAGTAAAAGTCATCCTGCAAATGGCTTCAACACTATGCAGCAGCAATGCATGTGAATTAAGAGAGTAGGAACACCACCTTCTTCTACTGTAAATCACTCAGTGCCTGGGGAATTTTAACTTGGACTGGCATTCAGAGTCATCAATGTTGCTGCAGCGCTTCATATATGTGTCAAGTGTCTTCTGCCTTGCAGTCATTTGGCTGGTTGAAACATCCATGGTATCCTCTTGACCATCAAGAACCTAATTACAACAAAAATTTAGCGGTCAATGATCAAGAAAGGCTGAAGTCACCACATACATAACTATAAGTTACCACAGAAATGTGAAATCTGCCATTGGATGCTGGACAAACAGGCTTTGGTTTTAGGAAGAAAACTTCAAAGCTCTACAGATGACCAAAACAAAAACAAAGAAAAGAATGCATCCGCACTTATCATTACCTATGCCACTATTCACTGCATGGCTAATGTTAATTACCACTTAAAGATAATTTTAATCATGTATATTAAATAAATGTGACACATATAAAGCCTAAATCTAAATTTTATATGATTGAAAAATCAAAATAATGAGGTGCCGTAATAATTCTTGAAGGTTTTAGAATTTTTTGCCTTCTTCTTGCGTGAATATTGGAAAAGGCGCTACAAGATGAACAGTACCATCATGTTTACTGTTCATAATCAGTTCTTTTCATTGTATTGACTCTTCCTTCCATTCAATTGGAAGTTTCAACATATTGAAAATTTACAATTTTATTTTGAAGAGCTTGACTTACAATTCATCTTGAAGAATTTGGTTCAAAGGAGTGAAGGTGTATATGACCCTTATCAATTAATCATAATATTTGTAGTTTAGATAGTTGATTGACAGAATAAAGTGAAGGAAAAGATCCATTTCATTTCTCTCCACATCAGAACTGTACCTTAGTTTAATGATTGAAAACGGTGCTTGAACTCAATTTGAACCTTAGTTTTAGCAAGATGTATACTACCAATGGCAACGCCTTCTAAAATTAAATTTCAAACCCAAATGACAGAATTGAACCTTAGTTTTAAATACATACCACCAATAACAGTCTTCTAAAATTAAATCTCAAACCCCCCATTACATTCTGTCAGAAACTTTGAATGCGAATTCTAAACCATCTATTCCAGTCAGAAAGGCAAGCACAAAAAGTTAATACAGTGGTGGGAGAGGAAATGCATTACCTGTCCCAAGTTCTCCAACTTACTTTGGACCACATCCCTAAAGATGATAGATTTTAATTACTTTATTGAACATCATAAATTTAAGGAAACAGGATTACTATCAATTTGGATGATCATACCATATGATGTCGTCAACAGTGTCAGCTGCTAGCAGGTAATACACATTGACTGAGGAAACCTGCAAAGCTAGAGTGGTTCATGTTACCTTCAAAGAGTCATTTTCCTTCAAGATTTCTAAAATAATGTCTAACAGGTGTTACATGATACACTTAAGCAAACATTAGAAAGGGATAAAGAAAATTAAACAAACAAGAAGGTTGATAACCACCAGAGGTCCAAAAACCCCAGCTCAAATTTTCAAAACCCAGCCAACTTGATAAGTTCTTAAAAAGTCCAATTATGTTTGGCTTCGTTGGTTTTTAATTTTCGTTTTCTATTTCTGATTTCTATTTTTCTTTCAAACAAAAAAATTGTTAATCTAATATAGTTACACCTTATCACTGATAAAAATCAAATAATAAATAAATTTTAAAATAATTAATGTTATGAATTAAATAAAGTAAATAATTTTATCTTAATCTCCTACAAAATATTTATTATTCATTATATTTTATTAAAACAAAGAATTAAATAGATAAAATTTTGAAAATAAATATTTTAAATACTAAAATTTTATATTTAAAATCATTGAATAAATAACAATCTTTAAATTTTAAATTAATTATTAACATAAAATAAGTTGAACAATTAAATTATATTATTCAAAATTATTATTAGAAATTTTTGCAAAATAACCAAATAGTATATATTTAGTTAATAGTAAATTAGGTGTTGGAAATGTCAATTAGAGTAGATCCCAACATAATATTACTGCTCTAATTAATATCTGATCTATAGGAGGATTATTGAGGATCTCATATCAAGTTAAGAACCCTCCTATATTACTTTACTTCCTAAAATAGCTAGTGTGGTTCCCTATATATATATGTATGATGTAAACACAAATATATAAGAAAGAATAAAAGGAAGAAAGAAAGAAGTTTTAGCTAGCGTGGACGTAGGTCTCAAAAGATCGAACCACATAAATTTGAGTGTTTTGTTTTTTCTCTCAAATCTCCATGGTATCAGAGCAAGTCGATCACTAGGCAGTGGCATCCATTACAGAAACTAGAGTCACAAACAGAGGAAGCATCCATTACAGAAACTGGAGTCACAAACAGAGGATCAGCTGTATTTGAAGCTCTCGACGAAAAGGAAATCATTCCCAATATGGGTCCTAACAGGATCGAGAGCTCATCCTTCCAATTCACAGTTGAGAAGCTGAATGGAAGGAATTTTAGAGAATGTAATTACCGCTGGAAAAGGGAAGATCGGGTATCTTACTGGAGAGGTGAACAAACCACCTTCCACTGATGTTGCTACTCTACAAAAGTGGAGGTCTAAAAACTCGATGGTGATTGCATGGGTAGTCAATTCAATGAAGCCCTCCATCGGAAAGACCTATCTATTTCTACCTACAACGAAAGAGGTATAGGATGCTATTACGGAAATATACTCGGACATACTTGCTACTTGACACAGCAGCAAAGATATGGAAAGCTACTTCCCTGACCTATTCTCAAATAGGTAATAAAGCTCAAATTTTCGATCTTCATAATAAATTGCACAACAAGAAGCAAGGAGATATGATTGTATCACAGTATTTTGCAGAGTTATGTGGGTCGTGGCAAGAAATAGACTATTATCAGGACTTTCAAGCAGAATGCTCAAAAGACACTGCTAGATTCCAAAAAATGATAGAAGAAGATCAAGTATTTGATTTTTTAGCAGGTTCTAACCCAGAGTATGATCATATACTAGGTACGATACTTGGAAAAGATCCTTTCCCTTCCATTCAGCTCGCACATTCTCTAGTACAATAAGAAAGTAGGCAAAATGTTATGCTACATACACCTATCATTGAAAAATTGCACAACACGAAGCAAGGAGATATGATTGTATCACAGAATTTTGCAGAGTTATGTAGGTTGTGGCAAGAAATAGACTATTATCAGGACTTTCAAGCAGAATGCTCAAAAGACACTGCTAGATTCCAAAAAATGATAGAAGAAGATCAAGTATTTGATTTTTTAGCAGGTTCTAACCCAGAGTATGATCATATACTAGGTACGATACTTGGAAAAGATCCTTTCCCTTCCATTCAGCTCGCACATTCTCTAGTACAATAAGAAAGTAGGCAAAATGTTATGCTACATACACCTATCATTGAAAAAGCAGGATTAGTAGTAAGTTCTACTAAAAAGCCAAAACTTGCAAATATCTCATCTAATAAGGATCACTTACACTGTGATTACTGTGGAAAATCAGGACATACCTGAGAAACCTGTTGAAAATTGCATGGAAGGCCTAATCAGAGTTGTGAAAAACGAGGCGGCTTAGTAGTAAGGGACCATGCTCACTTGGCTGATGGAAAGGAAGTGTCTGAAACATCGTTAGCCGGGGGATTATCTAATGAGGAACTTCAGGCCTTAAGATGACTTCTCTTAAAAATAGACTCTACTTCCACAGTTGGTGCATCAAACCTTGCCAAATCAGGTATTGAGTACTACAATTCTAAAGATAATCTTTGGATTATAGACTCTGGAACTAACAAACATATGACAGGCTCTCAAAAAATTTTTTTAACATACTATCATGGAAACAACAAGGATAATGTTAGAATAGCAGATGGGTCTTTCACTTCCGTATTGGGACAAGTTCTGTTAACTATACTCCTAATATTACCCTATCCCTAGTACTTCATGTACCCTGTTTTCCTATTAATCTTCTCTCTGTCAGTTCTATCATTAAGGACCTTAATTGCAAAGTTGAATTTTTTCCTGACTATTGTGTTCTTCAGGACCTTCACACAGGGCAGAGGATTGGAACTGGTAGACTACAGGATGGCTTATATGTCTTGGAAGAAGAGTGCCTGACGGTTGCACATCAATCGTCTTTTGGAAATGATGTAATTAATAAAGAAATTCTTCAGTGGCATAGGCGGTTAGGACATCCCTGTTTTTTGTTTTAGCAAAACTTTATCCAAACTTGTTTAAACAAACTTTTAATTCTTTGTTTTGTGAAGCATGTGAACTTGCTAAACACATTAGAAGTTCTTGTCATTTATCAAATAATAAGAGTTTTGTTCATTTTATGACCATTCACTCCGATGTTTGGGGTCCTACTCAAACTCCCTCTCTTTCTAGCCATAGATGGTTTGTGACCTTTATTGATTGTTGCACCCGATTGACGTAGGTTTATCTAATGAAAACCAAGAATGAAGTTTTTTCATGCTTCCAATCTTTTCACAAAATGATTTGTACTCAACATGATGCTAGATTTAAGATCTTACGGTCAAATAATGGAATGGAATATATGGATGGCAAATTTCGTGCTTATTTAGATTTTAATGGAATAATACATCAAACTAGTTGTGCCTACACTAATGAACAGAACGGAGTTGCGGAAAGGAAGAACAGACACATTTTGGAGGTTGCGCGATCACTCATGTTCACAATGAATCTTCCAAAGGGATATTGGGGTGATGTAGTCCTTTCAACCGCCTAGCTTATCAACAGAATGCCACTTTGAATTTTAGATTTTAAAAGCCCTGTTGAAATATTACAAGGTACAAACTCTTATACTGTACCTCCAAGAGTCTTTGGGTGTATTTGTTTTGTTCATGCTCGGAATGTTGGCAAGTTGGAATCAAGAGCTTTGAAATGTGTGTTTGTTGGATATTCTCCCACACAAAAAGGATATAGTGTTATCACCCCCTGTTTAAGAAATACATTATAAGTGTGGATGTCACTTTTTTGGAGTATGAGTCCTATTTCATCACATCCCCAACTCCTCTTCAAGGGGAGAATGAGATTGAAGGCGAAGTGTTGGTTGACTCTAGAGATAATGTGATCCAAGGAGGAAGAATAATTCAGGGGTAGACAACTAGTTTGATTCAAGAGGATTGAAGTTGGTGCTTAGATAGACCAAACTTAAAGACATACTCAAGGCGAGATAAGACTGAAAAATCCATCGTGCAGCCTACTGCCAATGCCATCTTCTTCCCTCAAAAATACTGGTGAACTGGAATATGATTTATCTGATGATTTAGATAAGTCGACTGCTCTTCGAAAAGATGTTAGAAGTTGCACCAAGCACCCAATTTCTAGCTTTGTTTCATATGACTCACTATCTCCTACCTATAGAGCTTTTGTCTTGTTTGTTTCTTCTGTGTCTATTCCACAGGATTGGAGAGAAGCTATGAAAATTGTCCAATGGAAAGAAGCTATGATTGAAGAAATGAAGGCCCAAGCAAAAAATGAGACTCGGGAAGTGACAGAAGGAACACGGATGATTAGCTATAAATGGATATTCATAGTGAAGCACAAGCCAGATGGATCCATTGAGAGGTACATGGTAGATTGGTGGCTAAAGGCTTTACTCAAACATATGGAGTGGACTATCTAGGGATTGTGAAAGATGTTCCACTAGAAATATTCTTGTTTTTGCCTGACTCGAACCAAGAATTTTTTTTCTAAGCTCGAGTCGAGCTTTGGCCAAAGTTCAATCAACTTTAGTCGAGTCCATTGAATTTGGGCCTTACAGAACCGAGTTGGGCCGAGCTCAAGTTTTTTTGTCATCCCTAATTAAGTTACAAAAACAAGAAAAACTAGAAACCAAAAATTAAAACAAACATGCTTTTTATTGAATTTAAAAATAAAATTACAAAACCAAAAACAATTATACAACATTTTATGGCAATGACCTATCCTCATTTACAAGCAACCGACAACTCAATGTTCGATCAATAATATCACAAGATGCTTAAATAACTACAATACGTTATAAATAATGGAGAACAATCCCAAATATATTTTTGAAAGTTTTAGAAAATGTAACAAGGAAAATTATATAACTTTTGATAGACGTCTTTGAAATTGAGACTTGTATCATGTAAGCCATAGAAAAATCATATTTCTTCAATTGAGAATTCCTACCTCATTAAGTAGATCCAAAAGAAAACAAAACTCTACTATATTCTACTTCTCATCATTATACTAAAGTTCAACAATAAGCTTTGGCTAAATGAAAGTGCAAATGTCATATACTCTTGTCAGGAACTACTTATCCATATTATCAATAAGACAGGTCTACGTCACTTAGCATGATTAATGAAAGCCATATTACTAGGTTTCTCTTAATTACCTGACCAATCCTATGAGCTCGATCTTCAGCCTGAATTAAGTCACCTGGAGTCCAAGATAACTCAGCAAAAATAACAGTGCTCGCAGCTGTTAAAGTTAACCCAACACCACCAGCTTTGATAGACAGCTATATAAACACATTTCAAGATAAAATGAATCAAATTCATTTTAAACGAGAATTTGTTGCATCCAAAATCAAATATAAACTGAATTGGCATACTACTGCTGCCTTCATAGCATCCTTTTCCTGGAAATCATTAACCAAAGCTTGTCTTGATGCTGGGGGCGTACTTCCATCAATTCGAATACAATCAACCTTTTTTTTCTAGAATTTTAGTAGATAGTGTAAGGATAAGCAATTTTAAACACATTAAAAACAACTTAAGATGTCTTACACGAAGAAACTCATGTATTGAATCAATCATGGTTTGATGGTGAGCAAATACTAGAAACTTGCACCCTGCCTGCTAGGAACAATGCAACAGTAAGGCTTTAACCATTGGGAAAGGACAATCATCAAACTTGTCTAAAAAATGGCATAAAATCATCAAAAATTGGAAATAAAATCAAACATCATTAGCAACTTCCTACAAGGCGTAAGAGCAAAGATTTGAATGGTGGACAGATAATAATCCACAAGGACATGCGCCATCTGCCATGGATCTTAAGCTATCACTTTCACTACGTTACAAGATAAAGGAGTTTTTTTCATCTTAAAGTTTCTCCCTTATATTTCTTTTTCATACTTTAAGTATTATTTTAAAAATATCCATGTAATTAAGAAGAAAGAGGAGACTTTGCTGAAAATAGAAGTACTTGACTATAACAAAAATAAACTCCTCCATAGTTAATACCCATTTTTCAATTAAATTCTGAAACATAATTATTCTTCAATTTATTATTATTTCATTTGCTCTAATGTACATATATTTGTGTAAAAGATTTTTATAAAAGAATAGGGAATGAGAAGCAATCACACAAGTTGAACCATATGCATTGACCAGTTAGGAAACAGAAAAAAAACGACAATTACCTCAATTACAGTTCCCAAATAATCTAGAACTGCTGGGATCTTAGCTTCTGCAGAATCAGTATAAATCTGGATTACAAGATAGATTTGTTAAATGAATTGCATGTTAGAATGTGAGGCAACAGAATGTTGACAACAGAGTTGCTTAGAAATTGGTACAAAAGTGAAAGGAACATCTAAATGAAAAAGAAGGGTGTTCATAAGCAGCAAATTCACCATGATTTAAATTGTCCATCATTAGTGCACAAAGAGAAACAATCAATTGTCATCAAAATTAAGAAAATAAAGCTAGCTTAGCTGTTAATAACTTGGCAAGCTACTAAGATACCTTATTGATAAGATTCTTCTCACTGAATTTCAACAATTCAACCTCCTCTTTTGATTTGCATTCCTTGATTTTGCCTTTAATCACCTCCAACTACAAAGATATATGATGAAACAACAACATAATTAGATGTTATCCCTCATTTTATGCTTCTAGAAACAAATGTAGGTTCAAGGTGATTAATGGATTCTACAAGCAAGTTAAATTTTAAGATCAATTGCCACTAGTAAAGTTACCTCTCGGAATAAAGCATTAACTTTTTTCATATCCTTCTCAGCCAGTTCTAGGAAGACCTGAGAATCAATTTAAAGGATGTCTATTTATTAAACAAAGATTTCCATTCAAGTCTTGAACATACATAAGCGCACACATAAAAATCATGGTTAGAGTGAAAATTAGAAAGCAAAATAATTTGCTTTCATTTGAAAATTTTATGATGTTTTCTATTCTACATATTCCCATCAAATATAAGAAATTAATAGCTTTTAGGAATGTGAACGTGTAGCAAAATCATGTATATTGACTGATTGTATTTGATTAACTTTTCTATTATATTAAAATATCTCATAAATTATAAGATTAGAAAAACAATTCCTATTCAAATTTTGAGATAGTATTAGAACCAAATTAGGCTTCTTGAATCAAGTTGTGTATATTGATTGAATGATTGTATTCGATTCAATTTTCTATTATATTAAAATATGTGATCAAGATACATATTATCTCATAATATTATAATCTGATTGTAATCAGAATCTATAGATTAGATAGCAATATCTTAGAGATAAGCATTATCCTAGGATTATCTTCTGTATCTGTATAGATTATCTAGCCTATTCTATACTCCTATTCATGTATACATGTACTACATTCTCTTAGTAAAATAATATAGAGCAAATCAACTCTTATTCACATGGTATCAAAGCCACGTGAAAGAGATACTGAAACCAAGGAGTCAACCCCAGCAAGTCAAGAAATGACTTCCAATCTTGAGGGATCCTCCGAGGCAAACCCAAACTAGATTGGAGGTCAGTCATCGATGATCTCTTGTCTTGAAGGAGTTTCAGTTGTCGTCGTCTTTGACAAACTGAATGGAACAAACTATCGGGAGTGGGCTCAAGCTATGAAACTTGCCATTGGAGGATGTGGGAAGCTGAGCTTTATCGTCGAAGATGGAAACATTCCAGACCCAATGAACTCGCAAGCTGCATAACAGTAGGAGATAGACAACTACATGGTCTCGTCATGGCTTATCAACGCCATGATACCGCCGATCAAACACACCTTTACGTTTCTACCAATAGCTTGAGAAATCTGGGAAGGGATGCGACAATCATACTCTGATGGAGAGGATGCATCACAAATCTACGGGATAAAAACAAAGTTGTGGCAAATGAAACAGGGGTAACAGAGAAGTTACAGAATATTGGGTCAAAATGGTAGCAATGTGCCAGGAACTTGACCTTTTGTTGGATTAAGAGTGGAGGTGCAAGGAAGATGTGATGTACAATTAGAAAAATGAAAAAGAAAGAGTCTTTGAATTTTTGGATGGTCTCAACAAAAAGTTGGATGATGTCCGTGGAAGAATCCTAAGTAGAGTTCCTCTGCCAACAGAAGTTTTCTTTGAAATTAGAAGGGAAGCAGCGAGGAGGAAAATCATGCTAAAATAGGAGGCAAAAGAAGATCAAAATGTGTCTCTATTACCTAATAATGAAGCATCTGCACTGATGTCCCGTGGTGATCCCAATAAGAAGGGTCATAAGAAGTGGTGTGATCATTGTAAACAAAGTGGTCACACCAAAGACACATGTGGGAACTCCATGGAAAGCCTCCAAACTAGAAACCAAAAAAGGGGAAAAAAAAACAGAGGCTACCAAGTATCTAGTGAAGGGGGAACTGAAAAATCTGAAGATAGTCAGAAACAACAAAGTGCTTAACTGAATATTTCACTGGGGAAACTATTGGAAATACTAAAGAATCTCCAAAATGACAGCAACCAACAGAAGACAAGCACAATTGCTAATGATACTATGAGAGGTAATATCATAAAAGCTTTTTTATCTTCGTGGGGTAGGAAGGAATGGATAGTTGATTCTAGAGCATCAGATCATATGACAGATGATTATAACCTGTTTCATTCATATTTTCCTAGTGCTGGGCATGAAAAGGTTAAGGTAGCAAATGGTGATTCCTCTTCAGTTGCAGGAAAAGGAGATATCAAAATAACAGATTCTATGAAACTAAATTATGTTCTACATGTTCCGAATCTAAAATGTAACCTCCTTTCAGTCAGTAAATTGACAAGAGAAGTTAATTGTAGTGCTCATTTTTTCTCTACTCATTGTGTTGTATAGGACCTGTCATCGGGAAAGATGATTGGCAGTGTTAAAAAGGTAGATGGAGTGTACTACTTTGAAGATGAAGAAAGTCATTCTACTCCTTATAGCTTGGGCAATGATGTTATTGTTCGTAAGACTGATGAACTATTGTTATGGCATAAGAGGTTAGGTCATCCAAACTTCCAATATATGTCACGGTTGTTTCCAAACATTTCAATAAATAAAGATCTTTGTGTTCAATGTGACGCTTGTGAATTTGCTAAGCATCAAAGAAGTTCTTTTACAAGGTCTAAATACAAAGCCACAAAACCTTTTTAACTTATCCATGCTGACCTTTGGGGCCCATCTCGTGTTACTAATAGAATCAATTCAAAGTGGTTCATTACATTCATTGATAATCATACTCATTTGTGTTGGGTGATTCTTTTGAAGGATAAAACTGCAGTCTCTACCATGTTCATCAACTTTTATCAAATAATAAAAAATCAATTCCAAAAAAGTATTCAAGTCCTTCATATTGACAATGGTACTAAATATTTTAATCAACATCTTCATACATTCTTCCAAAAACATGGAATTGTCCACAAAAGTACTTATGTCAATAGTCCTCAGCAAAATGGGATTGCTAAGCGAAAAATAGACACCTTCTTGAAGTAGCTAGGGCCTTGATGTTCACATAGCAATGTTCCAAAATTATTTTGGGGGATGATATTCTTACTGCAACCTACCTTATTAATAGAATGCCTAGTCGTGTTCTTTCTTTCAAAACACCTCTTCAGAAATTTCAAAAAATCCATACAACTACTCATTTTGAAACTAACTTTCCTCTAAAAGTTTTTGGGTGTACAGTCTTTATTCACAGTTATTCACACTACAAACTTGATCCAAGAGCCAAAAAATGTTTATTTTTGGGTTACTTTGCTACACAAAAAGGGTATAAATGCTATGATCCTATATCAAAAAGGTTGTTTGTTAGTGGTCTCTTTTTCTGAGACTGATTCCTTCTATCCCAACTCTTCGATTCAAGGGGAGTATTGGAGTGAGTTTAGTGGTGATGAATAACCTCCTTATACATCTGTTCCTGAACCTATCCTAATGTCATCTCCTATAGACAAATTCTGATATAGAGTAGCTATACCTAACCTTACACTTAAGGTGTACTCTCGGAAGAAGAAAACAAGTAGCACACTCCCTGTCCCTGAAGCTATACCAATCTCTGAACCAGGGCAGGTCCCTGCCGAAGAAGCTCAGAGTAAGTAAGGATCAAGAAGACAACACAGATTTAGAACTGCCAATTGCTTTACGGAAGAAATCTAGATCATGTACTATGCACCCGATTGAGAGGTTTGTCTCTTATGATGCTCTATCTTCTCAATACAAAGCATTTGATGTTAATCTGGACATAATTGACATCCTAAAAATATTCAAGAAGCTCTTAAAGTTCTAGAATGGAGAAAAGTAGTTTTCAAAGAGATAAGAGCACTTGAAAAGAATGAAACATGGGAAGAAGTTGATATGCCAAAAGGAAAGAAACCCATGCAGTGTAGGTAGATATTCAGAGTCAAATATAGGGCTGATTTGATCTATTGTTAATACAAGATCAACTTCAGGATATTGCTTTTTTTTTTTTAGGGAGCCTTGTGGCTTGGAGAAGCAAAAAAACAAGGTGTAGTGGCTTGATCAAGTGCAGAGGTTGAGTTTCGGACAATTGCTCAAAGTGTGCATGAACTAATATGGTTAAAGATTATTCTTGAAGATTTGAAGATTAAGTGGGATGGCCCTATAGACTAATCTAACAAAAAATTTGCAATCAACATAGCTCACAACTCAGTTAAACATGATCGAATGATACATATTGAAATCAATAAGCAATTCATTAAGGAAAATTTAGAGAGTGGACTAATTTGTATACCTTATGTGTCTACTCTTGGTCAATTGGCTAACATTCTCATCAAAGATTCAGCAACTCATTGTTTCATACTATTGGCTAAAATTTTGAACAAATATATATTATTCTCTATATTACTAAGTCAATACATAGGTATAAGTATATATAGAAATAAAGAGGGCTATTCTAGGAAACTAATATCTATAAATAATATCCTAATTGATCTAATTTGCTAACTTTTAGTAGTCAATAATATCTAGGAGATATCCAGCTAGATATTTCCCAACACTCCCCTTCAAGTTGGCTTGTATATGTCATCCATAGCCAGCTTGGTAACCAAAACACTAAATTGCCTCTTTCATAATCCCTTTGTGAGAATATCAGCTACCTATTGTGATGTTGGAATATAGGGAACACAAATTAATCATTTTCAATCTTCTCCTGCATGAAATACTTGTCAACCTCAACATGTTTTGTTTTATCATGAAGAAAAAGGTTGTGAGCGATTGAAATTGCAACTTTGTTGCCATAATACACTTTCATAGAAATTGAAATAGGAATTTGCAGTTCCTCCAGTACCCCTTTAATCCATAAAACTTCACAAATTCCATGTGCCATTGAGCAAAACTCAGTACTCCGCCAAGTTACCACCAACAAATGTGCAATAACCTGAAATTGATCTTCTATCAGTTGCACTCCCTACCCAATATGCATTAGCATAGACTTCGACTTGAAGATTGTTCTGCTTTTGAAACATTAAATCTTGCCTAGGAGTTCCTTTTAGATATCGTAGTATCTTGTATACAGCATCCAAATGTTCTTGGCCTGGAAAATGCAAAATTTGACTCACCAAGCTCACAGCAAAAGCTATATCGAGTCTAATGCGTGACAAATATATTAATCTCTCAACCAATTGCTAGTATCTCTCCTTTTTAATAATATTTTCATGTTGAACGGGTCTAAGATTTACACCAATTTCAACAGGAGTATCAGCTGCCTTGCATCCTAGTAATTCGGTCTCATTCAATAGGTCCATAATATATTTCCTTTGATTCACAAATATTCCATCCTTTGATCTAGCAAACTCCATTTCGAGTGGGTCCAAGGTCTTTAATTTCAAATTGTTTGGCTAATCTCTTCTTCAACTCTATTATTTCGGATACATCATCTTCTATTATGATAATGTCATCTACGTAAACAATAAGAATAGAAAGCATACCTGCCTTGGACCGCTTGTAGAACAATGTATGATCAGCTTGACTTTGACTATAGTCGTAGCTCTTCACAACCCTTCCAAATCTGTCAAACCATGCTCTAGGGGACTGTTTTAGGCCATATAATGACTTCTTTAGCTTGCACGCCTTATTTCTCCCATAGGTATCCTCAAATCCTAGAGGTAGGCTAATAAAGACTTTTTCTTCTAAGTCTCCATTATGGAATGCATTTTTTACATCTAGTTGATGTAAAGTCCACTCAAAATTTACAGCCAAGGATACCAATACCGGAATAGTATTTACCTTTGCAATAGGAGCAAACGTCTCTTGGTGTTTATATCTAGTTGATATAAAATCCACTCAAAATTTATAGCCAAGGATAATAATACCCAAAGTATTTACCTTTGCAACAGGACCAAACGTCTCTTGGTAGTCAATACTATAGGTCTGAGTGAACCCCTTAGCAACTAATCTTGCCTTTAGCCTTTCCACACTGCCATCAGCCTTAAACTTTACAGTGAATAGCCATTTGCAACCTACCAACTTTTTATCTCTAGGGGAATTCACAAGTTCCCAAGTTCTATTCTTCTCAACTACATTTACTTCTTCCATAACAGCTGATCTCCAATCCGGATCTTGAAGTGCTTCTTGAATGTTCCTTGGTATAAACAGATTAGTGATTTTAGAGATAAAGGATTTATGTATGTATGATAGTTTCCCATAAGATAGGTACTTTGATATGGGATGGTTGGAGCAAGCCCATTTCCCCCTTCTAAATGCTATGGGTAGGTAATTATCGGCAGAGAGATCAACAAAAATATCACCGGCAATTTGTGGGTCAGTAAGTATAGATCGATCATTACTAGTCACAATATGGGGTAAAGTAACAGATGGGTTACCTGAATTGTTCTCAGCTTCATTCTCCCAGGGTTTTGACAGGCCGTGCATTGTTGGGGTAAGTTGTTCTCTACCTCTCAATTGAGTCTTCCTCTTAGTATAAACACGAAGCTCAGTATTCCGTTCCTTAAGAACAGGTGGTAGTATTTCTCACCCTGTGGTTGAACCGGGATTTCCTGGCATGGATAGATTAGGAGTAGTATCTTTGGCTTCATTGTCAAGAATTATATTATGATCAATAATGACAGTGGATAGCGGGTTGGGAGTAATAGTAGCATCCCAAAAATTTATTGTTTCATAAGATTTCTCATCCTAAAGGAAAAAATTTTTATGGTATAGGAATGTGACATCCATGGAAACAACAATTTTTTGTGTTAAAGGGTTGTAGCACTTATAACCTTGTTGATTAGGAGCATACCCAATAAAGATAGATTTTTCAGCCCTTGGATCTAGTTTTGAGTTTCCCCTACTTGAGGTGTGAACATACACTGTACACCCACGAAGGGGAAAAGTAGAGTAAAGCCGATTTTCAGGAAAGCATTGTTTAAACACATCTAAGGGTGTAGCATAATGCAAAAAATGGCTAGGCATTCGATTAATTAAGTACGATGCATTCAAACACCCCAAAGATATTTCGGCACATTCATTGCAAACATAATGGCCCGAGAGACTTCCAATAAATGTTTATTTTTCCTCTTGGCAATGGCAATTTGTTGAGGAGTGTTAACACACGTAGATTGGTGAACAATGCCTTTAAACCTAAGAAATTTTCCAAGGACTTCATTAAAATAGTCAGTACCATTGTCAGAGTGAAGTATACCAATGTGTGTGTGAAATTGAGTTTCAATCATGGTATAAAAATTTTAAAAGATTTAAGCAACTTCATATTTTTCACGCATCAAATAGACCCAACATAGTCGAGTATGATCATCAATAAAAGTTACAAACCAATTTTTTCCCGAAAGGGTTTTAACACAAGGTGGAACCTAAACATCACTATGAATTAAGTAAAATGGTTTGGAGGGTGGGGTTGATATGGCTTTGTAGGGTAAATAGTCTTATGACTTTTGGATAAAATGCAATGCTCTCACTATGAAGTTTCGAACAATCCACAAATTTAAACAAACGAGGTAATAGTATTCTAAGTCCTAATTTATTATGCCAAAGCAAAATATGTTCTTTAACAGGGGTAGAACAAATACTACTTAAGCCATGAGCTTCTTTATTCTTCAAGTTGTCATTAATGAAGTAGTAGAGACCATTTATCAACTTAGCACTGCCAATCATCTTCACTAATAGCATATTACAAGCTAGTTTTGGAACATGAAGGATAGATTTAAAGCAGATATTAGAGGATAGAGTTATTGAACCTTTTCCAGCTATAGCAAAAAATGATCCATCTGCTATATGGATTTTTTCATGCCCAGAACAAGGGTCATAAGTATGAAATAAATTAGAAGAACTAGTCATATGTTCAGATGCTGCTGAATCAATGATCCAAGGAGCGAAATTGTATGGAAAGGAACATGATAAGGCATTAAAATCACTACCAATTTGCGCAACAGAAGCATTAAGGGCACTTGAGGATTCAGATTTAGGTTTCAGTAGCTTCAGGATGTAATCAATCTACTCTTGAGAGAACTATCCAGCATCTACCTCATGGGCTGATGGAGTTTTACTTAATTCATAATGAACTGAAGGAGTTTTATTAAATTTCCCTTCATGTGATCCCTTCCAATTTGCAGGCTTTCCATGGAGTTTCCATCATGTTTCACGGGTATGACAAGCTTTATTGCAATAGTCACAACAAACACATGGCTTTTCTTTAGCTTTCTTAGTGCGGCCAGCAGCATTCCCAACAACTAAGGTTGTGTTTTCAATAGTAGGTGTAGGATTTCGTTTTCCAAGCATCACAAACCATCTACTCTCTTCACGTCGGACTTCTGCAAAGACTTCCCCAATGGATGGAAGTGGTTGTCTTCCAATAATCCTACCTCTAACCTCATCAAACTCAACATTAAGTCCAATTAAGAACTTAAAAATTAGGTTATCCTCTACTTTTTTTCGAAAATAGTTACAGTTATCATGAGATTTCCATTCATAGTCATTAAACAAATCTAAGTCTTGCCACAAAGGTTTCAAAGAATTAAAGTGCTTAGTAACATTGTCATCACCTTGGTAGATCTCACCCAATTTGAGAGTTAGTTCATACACTTGGGACTGGTTTCCCAAATCAGAATGCATCTGATTCAAGTTGTCCCATAGCTCCTTAGCTGTGTGATAACACATATAGTTGGAGCTAATATCCTCCTCCATAGAATTTATCAACCATGTCATAACCATAGAATTTTTAACATCCCATATTCCGTGTGTAGGATCATCAGTCGTAGGTTCCTTCTTGTCACCAGTCAAATATCCAATCTTGCCTCTATCACGGATGTACATTCTAACCAATTGGGACCAACGAAGAAAATTCTCTCTATTCAATCGTATAGTAGCGATCTAAATGAAATGAGAATCTAAGGTAGGATTATAAGGAGGAGGTGTTTGAAAAGATGGGTTAGAGGATTCAGCAATGTCGAACATGGTTGACATAGAGGGTAAGATTAGAGACAGTAGGTAGCGACTATGGTTTAGGACTGTTCAGGTATGGCTCTGATACCATGCAAAAATTCTGAACAGATGTATATTATTCTCTATATTATCATTCAATACATAGGTACAAGTATAGATAGAAATAAAGAGGACTATTTTTGGAAACTAATATTTGAACATAATATCATAATTTAATTTTTAAGAGTCAATAATATCTAGGAGATATCCAGCTGGATATTTCCCAACATCATTGTTTCATACTATTGTATCCAAGTTGGAATAGAGAATAGCTATTCATTAGCTAGAGTGAGCGTGACAAAATTATGTATATTGATTGATTAAGCTGTATTTGATTAAATTTTCTATTACATTTATAATATCCCATAATTATGAGATATAAAAGCATCTCATTAATTATAGAATTAGATATTATATTAGAATGTCTCAAAATTATGAAATTATAGTCATTAATTTCATTTATTGATATTGAAATTTCGTATATAAGAAAAGCCTTAAAATATAATTCATATTCAAATTTTGAGAGAAAGTAAAGTAAAAGATAAAGAATGGAAAAGGATGTAAATAAGGTTTAACATCGTTTGGCTACAGGGGCCACATCAATAGACACAGAGACCACTGAGGACAACTATATATCATTCTTTCCTATAAATAAGGACCATGATTATATATCACACAAAACATATATATCTATTCGGTAATAACATCTCCACACAGACACAAAACCACTGAGGGCTACATCTTCATTAGACTATTTTTTGTGATACATAATCATGGTCCTTATTTATAGGAAAGAATGATACACATATTTGGTAATAATATCTCTAGAATTATAGAAACATATCAACAAATTGTACAATTAATCCTAAATATGTAAATCAAGAGATGATTACAGGAGATGTTGCAATATCTAACATGGAAAACATATAATAGTGACAATTAAAATTAAAATAGGCATAACAAAAGAAATAGAACAACCTGCTGCCTACGCTTCACAGGAAGCTCAGAGAGAACATCCTTTTTAAGCCTACGAATCATCACTGTTGCCTTCATCAAGTTGTGCAATTCTTCATGGTTACTTGCACCTTGATAAACTCCATACACCCCCTAAAAGAACAATTTGAGACAAAAGCTAGTGGAAATGTATTATGACAAAAAAGATTTCAAATCAATTGAAATAAACTTACCCCCCTGCAATAACGGTTACCATATTCATGAATATTCTTGTATACATCAGGATACAAGGCTTCCAACTGTGATGAAATGAAGATATTACTATATCATTCATTGCAACAACTTTTTACATGTAAAGATGATAATCTGTAGCGCTCAAAAAATACCTGCTTGAAAAGCTCTATTGGTCTAGATAAAGCAGGAGTTCCACTGAGTAATATTGCATATTGAGCCTTCTGAATTTGGAAATGATTGTCAATTCACCAAATAGAAAAAAAAAAATGCATATATGAAGGCAAACTTGGTATATATGATAAGGGATGTCATCCAAAAATGTCGAGAAAGAAACACTTCAAGAGTTAAATCATTTCATGAATGTGTTAAAACTTCAATACAATATTTAGTTTCAGTTACCATCATAATAATGTTGTGGTAGATAATCAGAAACTTATTCTACAATATTATTTGATTATTACTGAAACATAGGTAGTTAAGGTTCACTTTCTAAAGTTTAACTTCTGTATTCGTACATAGATAACACTAATCGTAGTACATAAGTGTGCATACATACAAGACAGCTAACTAACCATATATGAAAGACTGTCTACACATAAACCATTAGTGGATAGTTAACAATAAGAATCAAAAATAATCAGTTGCATTTGTAAATGAAGGATAAAACAAATATTTGGCGAGTAAGTTATGTAATCATAAACCAACACGTGCAAAGATGCAGTCATATACCAAAAGACAACCTTTATAATAGGAAGAGCAGCAGTTGTCCTCTTTGCTTGAGAGTTTTTAAGAAAATGCGACTCATCTGCAATCACAACCTAAATAGAACCACATCATTCCATGGAAAAGGAAATCATAAGTAAAAAGAAGGAAAATCAATAAACAAAATAAGCCAACAAATTTAACCAAAAAAAGAAAATTTGACAAGCTAAACTAGAAACGCAGTTCAATAAATATTAGTTTTCCCAAATCCTCATGTTCATATGTCTCATCAAAAGAACCAAATTAATGGTGTTAGTTAATTAGATGATGTTATAAGAGTACTATTAGGTCATTTTTTGTTAACCTCTCTAGAAAACACTTGCAATACAATCAAAATCGAAATATGATAGCTTCAATCTTGCAAGGGTTAACACTTCTTTTTCAGAGAGAAACATGGACAAGGAAATTTGTAGACTTTCTAACAGAAATCATCTTAGTTTCCCCACTTTAGCAAGAATAAATACCGTCAAAATCATGATTAAGCAGAGATGACGTAATTTTCCATCTTTATTCAAGTGGTCAATTTTAACCCAAGATTTTAATGTTATCCAATACAATGTCTACTATGTACTGACAATGACAAAAGCCCTCTCTAGGTGCATCGTTACAACAACAACCCTTGTGTAACATATAAGCCAGAGCTTTTGGAACAACCTATCATACCCTTATTATTTTCTCCACCAAAGTTCATATATGTATCCTTGTGGAAATATATTACCCTTAAAAGAGAAAAGGAAACAACAAGAAAGTTCCATTCTAAAATCATGAATATCAATTCCCTCCGTTCTATTACCAATGTAGCATTTTTTATACAAGCTACAGCTTGATGCTTGGACTTTATATTGTCCACCCAATGAATAGTATTTCAAAAACTTTTCATAATCCTATTGGTCACCATACTCTTACACACTCATTTTCGAATAGAACACTTATAAACCAAAATATTTGCAAGAATATGCTAACATCAAACCAAATCTCACCAAGTGCAAGCAGAAAGCACCAACACAAACATATAAAACTCTATTAATCATCATGTTTACCTTGAATTTTGTAGCTATTAGTATATCTTGCAACTTTGGAACAACATCATAAGAGATGATATTAAATAGGCCATCTAGATGAACATTGCATTTGGAATTTGAAGATACCATATTAAAACCACCCCTGTTTGATCCACTCCACTGTGATAAAACTACCTAACAAAACAACTTCTTAGGCAACAAATGAATATTAAAAAAAACAAAATGCATTATAATAACAATAATAAGTTGAGCTTGGTACAAGGAAAAATAATAACACTAGAAAGCATGAGATTAAAGAGAAAACTAAACTTACCAATATATCTGATGAAGGAATATTTAACCATTGGTGAATCATCTATAAAAACAAAAAGAAACATATAGGCAATTTGAAAAAAAATAACTTGCTCCTTGACAATTGACATAGTTAAACAACACTTACAGAGGCCCAATGCAAACGCAAGGAAGATGGCGTAAGTACAAGAACAGGCCAAGAGTCCCGGATGCATGAAGTCACAGCAATAGCCTAAGGAATCAATCAAAACATATATATTATAACTGGAATATGTCATGACCAAAAAATCAAACTAAGAGGCATTTGAACAAAAGTTTAACCTAGTTCTTGAAGACTAGTCAAACATTTTTATAATTAATTTCCGCCATATGAACTTTCAGAATCAAACTTAATATTGTTTTGAATAACTACAATGTGAACATTAATAGTCTCCTAAGCATAACCTTCTATGTAGCTTAGTAGGTGCTAACCATAAAGAAATAGCTACAAGATAGACATGAAATAAAATCAAACACGTCATTTATTAATTTCATGGGGAATATAAATTGAAAAATATTATATAGATTGTATGCAGGCAAAAGAGTCCTAGCTAATTATGTTTATCCTACGCAAAGTCATAAAAACAAACTAGTAGTGATTTGACAACTAAAAGTGGAATCTATCTAGTATCATAAATGTCGTCATATAAAACTATGTCTCCAAGAATTACCATGTAAATGAGTAAATATTTAGCAGTTTCTACTTGATTTTAAACAGTAAAAATACAAACATGCCTGTAAAGTCTTTCCCAATCCCATTTCATCTGCTATGAGGACACGCCCTCCGTGTTGTAATACAAACCTAAACAAAGATGGTTAAATTTACTTGTGCAGTTCTACCACTATATATCTTAGGGAAGAATGTAACATACTAAAATTTTATCATAAATGATGAATACCTAACACCATCTCGTTGAAAAGGCAGAAGCTTTGATTCAATACAATCAGGCATCCTACTGTACCAATCTTGTGAAGGAAATCAATTCATATGCAGTAAAAGAAAATTTAAAATAGTTTAGAAAAGCATGTACAACCAAGCCAAAATGTAGACTATGAAACCATCGATAATGAAGCCCTAAAAGCTATATCATGACTTTCAAATTCATTTATATTCAAAAGTTTCAAAGATTTTTTTTTCATGAATCCTGGAAAACTAGTCTTCAATGTCATATCATGAATCATGCCCTGTCCTTGATTAAAAATTTCAGTATTTACCTCTAAGATCTTGAATAGAAGAAGCAACAACAATTGCACGTTGCACCAGCGGATCTAAGTTTTCTACCTAGAAAGATTATAATGAGTAAAGATGACCATTAGCAACAAGAATCATCAAGAAATTGAAAAACTAACCTTTGAAGTATACACGTAGACAACATATGAAAGAAAACAAATTCATATTGTATATATATATATACATCACTACATCCAATCCCCAAATGTAGTAATGAAGAGCGGTATCACCTCAATATTGACGCCAGAAATATCATGGAGAATTTTTGTTGCCGATGACAAACAATAAATTGGAAAAATCCATAGTCTGCAAGTTTAACAGCAATAGATGAAGCAAAGGTTTCAATCTATCAATGCTGGAATTTTCCGACATGAGCAAACAAGATTATAGATCTAAGACTAATTCATTTGTACTCAAGTGCATTAAATCAAGAACATGAAGTTAAGTGGTTGTATGTGTATTGGGAGACTGAGCAGGAGAGAGACCTTTCTTTTGCATTCCAAGTGGCTTTAGGGACCTTATGGATAGCAGCTACAAGGGCCTGGCATTTTGAAAGTACAATGGCAGCTTGATGAAAATAAGTAGCACAAAAATATATATCTAAAAAGGCACAAGGCATTACCGGATGATAGGGAAATTGAGCCGCAACATTTCCACTAGCATGAAGGAAGAATTTTATGGAGAGCTTTGGTAATCCTTTTGAATTGTCATATTATTGATGGTTGCATCACAATATACATGGGCAATAAAAAGTAATGAGCCAAATTATAGTTGATAAAGTAGCCTAGTGGTAACTAAGACCATCCAGCTAAAAGCAAATAGTTTTCATATTGGGGAAATTAAATCTAAGCAAAGTATGTATGAAAAAAATATATTAACCTCGCTTCGATTATAATTGCTAAGATGATAAATTTATGGAGTGTTTGATTCCTTTTTTTGTTTTTGTTTTGTTTTCAAATTTAATTAAAAACCTATTTGTTTGAATTTTTAGTTTCTGTTTTAATTTTGGTTTCTTCCAGTTTTCAAAATTATGAAAACTATAAAAGTGTTTTTTACCAGTTTATGTTTTTCATACTCTGATTTAGTGATTTATTATCATTTAAATATATATTATTTAATTATTAATAAAACTATGAATAATTTAGTTCAAGATTATATATTTAATAAATTAAAACTAATTATTAATAAAATTATGAATAATTTTATTTAATTTTATAATTAAATTATATGCAATTAAAATTTAATAATTATTAATAAATATAATTAAATTTAAAATATATAAATATTCAAATAAAATTTGATTTAATAATTAAAATATATTTTAAATGAAATTTTAATTTATAAATTATTTATTTTATTAAAATAATATAATTTCATTAATAATTTGTTAATAAATATTATATAAAAAATTAAATTTCTAAGTTTTATTTGCCTCTATATTATGGCATACAACAAATGAAATGTACAAGAACAGGCTGAGAAAGCGGGAATAGAGAACTGACCGGGCATTACTTTGGGCATTAAGTTTTCCCCAGGAAGCCGCAAAGATTCCACCTGGATCGGAGAAGATAAAGATGGAAATAAAGGTACAGAACTGAAAAAAAAGAGAGAATTTCGAGAAAAAGAAACATCTAACCTTGGTAGAAGAAGAAGACTGAGGAATGGAGTTGGTGTGATTATTACAGTGGCTTTGTTGTTGAGAAATTTTGTGTAAAGCTTCTCTTTCAAGGGAATCGAGTTCTTCCACACTAAACTCCCATTCGTCGTCCTCCAACTCCATCTCTTTTCGCGAGCTTTCCAACTCTCTTCCTCCCTCCTTACTTATAATTTCAATTTTCTTCTTCCTTTATTTGGTTTCAAAAGCTATCGCCTGGCCACCCTTCCGTCCTTTCCCTCCCTTCTTGTTCTTGAGTTTTGAGTTTGGAGTTTGCCGGATACCAACGATTATCCAGCATTAATAGTATTTTCTAAATTGGATTACTTATTCTTTTTTAATATAATTAATTAATTAATTAAAATTAAATATATTTTAAATACAATTAATTAAAATATATTTAATATATTTAATTAAAATATATTAAATATAATTAATTAAAATTTAGTATATATTAAATATAATTAATTATAATATATTTTAATTAAAATTAAATATAAGTGATTAGAATAAATTAAATTTTGATAAATTTAACAAATTTTTCTTTTTAACAAAATAATATAATTAATTAAACACAATTAATTAAAATATATTATAATTAATTATAATTAAAATATAATTTTCAAAATGTTCAATAAAATAACTGTTATCAATAATAATAATAATAATAATAATGGTAATAATTTTTTCCTAATCAATTATAATAATTATATTTATTTATTTATTTATTTATATTTATTTTCATTAAAATTTTCATTATTTTATATGAATTAATATTGATGATAATGATACATATAATGATACATGAATTAACTGCCTCCTAATATTGATGATAATGATACATATAACGATACATGAATTAACTACCTCTTAATACTGATGATAATGATACACGTATACATTTAGATTTTTTAGAAATTAACAAGTTATTTTGAAGTATCCCACTCCCACCCCCAATTTGAACAACCCCAACCCAAAAAAAAACTCCATGGCACACACTGAATCTGATGAATTTGAAATTAACAAACCAGAGATATAAACAAAATGGAACAGGCGTTTCTTAAACAATGAACCGAATCTGATCAATTTGGGCTGGCTAAATCAAATATGAATGGATCAAGTCATGTCGAATTGGGTCAGCACCCTTTTCTTTTACTTTTACCTTCGACGGGGATGACGCTCCCAACACCTTCTCCTGCCGTACACCGAATAATCGCGTAATTATAATCACGATAATACGTGCAATTGTACAAGGTCATAATTAATAATTCAGAATTACCCCAGTATCATATCTACAAGGAATTAATTAATTCATTAACTATTAAACTACTACACTATAACTCTATTTAGGTAATTGAAAGTAGTAATTAAGGAAATTAATTAAAGATGGTTCTGCCGGATTCTGATGGAATTGAACATTGTCGTTTAGATCCATGGAGTTGACTGCTTTTCGTGGTAGCTTCGACTTGAAGGCTCCTGCAAAATAAAGAAGGGATGTCGGGGATTGTGTCCCGATTAACCCCTCCGACGTTCAAGTCAGTCTCTTTGGTGAAGGTGAGGTTGCTATCTGTGAAAAAACTAGTTATGATCGCTTTCTTACATTATGGTAGAATTATACCTTATATATGGAAGAATAACTAGGTTTAAGTCTTTACGTATCATGGGAGACTCTCACCGCGAATGAAATTTAAGGAGATCATGATTGGACTGGGCTGGCATAGGTATAAGACTGATATTTGAATAATGGATCGATCGGCCCACGGGTCGTTATGACTAGATGCAGGCCCAGCACAACCGACCTGACCATAAGCCCCCTACTCCTCGAGTCTGAGCGAAGAGAAGGGTTGAAGGAGTATGCGAGAGTTTCGTTGCTCGTCCGTGAAACAGCTCGGGATAGGCCTGATCGATCAGATGTTAGCGGGCGGTGCGTGACTGCTCGTATTGGGATCGGTCGACCGAGTGCCCCAACCGGTTGGTATCGGCACTTATTGCGTGATAGCTCGCCCCGATGCAGATCGAGTGGTCATCATTAGCGAGCGCGTGAAAGTACTTGAAACATTTATTGTTTGACAGCGCGTGCCCTTCTGGCGCCTTTTCAGAATCTGAAACGTATTGTCCTTGTAATCGTTGTGCAGCTGTCACGCCCATCCTTTCAACTGTCGCGCCGCTCCGGATTTTGAATAAACCTAATTCTCCTTGGCTCGGATTATGCCGCGTGTCCGAGCTTGGTCGGATTTCCTCCACGCGTCGTGCTTTGATTGGGATGTCCATTCAACCGATCTTCTATAAGTACTCAGGATCAGTATACAGTAGGTTTTCTTCACGTTTGTTTCATTCTTGCTTCCGCTCTGCTTTCATTTGCTCTTTCTTGCTTTCAGTTCCCGAAAATTTCCTTCAACCGTCGTCCGATTTCCCCGTCTCAAATCACTAAATAGGTACGTCATTTTTCCCCGTCTCCTCCTCTAAAGTTTTCTATTCCGAAAGTTCTCTTTTTGGTAAGCATGTCGACGGCCAGTTCTAGGAGTATGGTGGAAGGTGTTGAAGAAATATCGACGAGAGAAAGGAAGGATGGGTTGGTTGTGGAGGTGTCGCCGAGAAATGAATCGATGATGACTGTGGGGGAGTTGAATCGGTCAATACTTAGATATAACATCCCTCAGTCCTGGGGACCCCGACTGACCCTGGGGAACGAGCGAATCCACAGCAACTTGAGTGGATATTTCGTCGTTTCCGATAGCTTTTTCTCTGTCGGTGGTATGAGGCTTCCATACGTCCCGATCGTCGATGAGGTGTGCGGGCCTATCAGCTGATGCCGAGCCAAATTTCTCCGAATAGTTGGAGGTTTATTAATGGTCTGGCGTTGCTGTGCCATCAATTCGGTCGTTCACCCTCTGTCGGTATTTTGCGTCATTTTTTGAGAATGAGCCAGAGTCCGAGCTCTGGTGCCGAGATCCCCTCTCTGCAGTATAAAGACGCCCGATATCACCCGGCTGGGACAGCTTCGAAAGTCTCTTCCTGGCGGACTAAGTACTTCTTTGTGAAACCCCCAGGATCCTCCTTCGAGTACCGACCGTGGAGGTATCCTTTGGCCGAGCAGTGAAACGACGTGTCGAGCATATCCCTTAGTAAAGAGGAGTGGGAGGTGGTCGGGCATATTAAAGAGCTCGGCCGATACGACTTTGCTCGGCTCGTCCAGGAATATTTTAAGGGAGCTTCGGTCGATTCCTTTTTACTCGACCCCCCACCACAGATTAGTGGGTTAGGAGAGGAAACCGCCTCGTCTGGTTGACCCCTCATAGTTGAGTTACTTACTGCGTTTTTTATTATTGCTTTCTCCTTCTGACTTGTTTTGTTGTTGTGCAGTCATGATGAGGATAGAAGATTTTGGTGGGTCCTCCTCTAAGCCCAAGAAGCAGGCCGAACAGAGGAAAAGGAGAAAAGAGGCGGAGACTGGTGAAGGTGTCGCTCTGCCAGCCCCTCTGCCTTCTGAAAGTCGTCCTGTCGCGGCGGTGTCGTTGTCGATCGTGCCAGCTAACGCGAGCCGAGCGATCTTGTTCGAGGAGGAGGAGGAGGAAGTGGAGCCTCCTCTTAAAAGGAAGAGACTGATCCGACTCAGCGATCTTCCGTCCGGCCCGTCTAGTCAAGGCGGGAAAGAAAAAGAGAAGAAGGGCAAAGGAAAGGGGCGGCCTAACGCCGAAAGCGATGGGAGTCGCCATTAAAATTTGGCCAAGACGACCTCGATTAGGGACCTCGAAGTGTCCCGCCATATTCTTAGAGGATTACTCCCCCATGGACGAAGCGGACCATGGACAAGAAAATGTCTGAGTTGGGGTCTCACTTGTTCGCACTGCGGTATCTGGTGTGGTGATGTCCTTCACTGTGGTGCAGCGTCTGGAGGCTTTGGACCAGGAAGTCCGGGACCTCCATGAGCAGATGAAGGCTTTGAAGGGAGAGCTTTCGGAGGTGAAGGAGGGGAGAGTCCTCTTCCAAGCTCAAAACTCTTCCTTGGAGGAGGAGAAGAAATCATGGGAGGAGACGACGAGCGTTTTGAGGGCTCAATTGGCTACGGGGGAGGAGAAGAGGAGCCAACTGGTTGCAGCGAATAACGAGCTGAAGAAGATTATGGAGAAGGAGCGGGAGCTTAGCAAGAAATACCTCGAGGATTGTCACGCAGCGGTGGAGGGCAGGAATAGGACCGAGGACGCATTGTGGAAGTTGCAGAGTTCTGTGATTTAACCCTCTCGGTCCTGAAGAAGAGCCATGAGGCGCACATTCCTGGAGGGTCGGTGTGTCCTTCATTTGAAGATTACGCCGAGCCGCTTCTTCCTGTAGCTCTAGGCCTTTCTTTGGAGGATATGAAGAAGAAGGCCGAGGGAGAACGGACCATTGTTCCGGATGAAGAGCTGGATCTTAGCTCTGAGGAGGAAGAGCTTTCACATGAGGGTGTTCTTCCGGTTGCTCCCTTAGGCCTTACTCCCGCTCCGATTGTTCCGTCAACTTCTGAGGCTTCTCCTGTGCGTCCACCGATTTATGAGGCTTCTCCTGTTCCCTCAGCTGCTCGTAGTTCCCCCTCTGCGGACTTTTGAAGCTTACCTAGTCGGGCTTGTGACCAGGACGAATTCAAAAATGAAGTTATTATTTTTTCTCTTCATTATTTCGAAGTCATTTTCCGCATTTTATGTTCTTTATTTTCGATCTATAGTTGGTTCTTTATTTTCAATCTATAGTTGGTTTAGATAAAGTTGCTAATAGCCGACCGTCATCGAGGTCGATCTATAGCTGAGGCCGAGCTGTGATCCTAAGAATCTTGTCTTGGCGACCCGGCCGAGCTATGTTGAAGTCGATCGACAGTTCTAAGGATCTTGTCTTGGCAACTTGGTCGATCGGTAGTCTAGGTCGAGTTGTGGTTCCAAGGATCTTGTCTTGGCGACCGACCGACCGTAGTCGATCTGTGTCGAGGCCGAGCGATGGTCCCAAGGATCTTGTCTTGGCGACCGACGGATCGTAGTCGATCTGTGTCGAAGCCGAGCGATGGTCCCAAGGATCTTGTCTTGGCGACCGACGGACCGTAGTCGATCTGTGTCGAGGCCGAGCTATAGTCCCAAGGATCTTGTCTTGGCGACTGACCGACCGTAGTCGATCTGTGTCGAGGCCGAGCGATGGTCCCAAGGATCTTGTCTTGGCGACCGACCATAGTCGATCTGTGTCGAGGCCGAGCGATGGTCCCAAAGATCTTGTCTTGGCGACCGACCGATCGTAGTCGATCTGTGTTGACAGGCCTCCTTTTGAACAATTTGTTAAACTGTTTGCCGAGAAATTTGAAATCCCTTTATTGATGATGATAAGGGAGTGGGTCGTTAAAAAACTTGACTGACAGGGCCAGAAAAAAGGTACCCACAGGTTTACAATAAACAATAACGAACAAAGAAATAACTAAAATCAAACTTATCTATTGGTAGAACGCCTTCAGGTTTCGAGAGTTCCATAGCCTCGGTAGAATTTTACCATTCGCATCGCGTAGGATGTAAGAGCCATGCCCGGCTTGCTTAATCACCCGATAGGGTCCTTCCCATGCCTGTCCGAGCTTTCCGGGGTGTTTCCCAGCCGCCTCGACTTTTCGCAGGACGTACCCCCCGATCCTTACGTCGCTCGGCTTTACTCTTCTGTTGTAGAACTTCGTTGCCTTCTGTCTGACGGCTTCCAAACGAGCGGCTGCCCTATCCCTGTCTTCACTGAGAAGCACGAGCTCGGCTCGGCGGGCTTCATTATTCCACTCTTCGTCATAGTTCGACACCCTTTGGTTGTGCAACACCACTTCTACGGGGACTAAGGCTTCCGCCTCAAAGGTCATCCTGAACGGTGTTTCCCCTGTGGCTCCATTTGGTGTGGTTCTGTACGCCCACAACACTTCATCAAGCTCTTCCAACCAAGTCTTTCGTCCGTCTGGGCGCTTCTTAAGAGCATTCATTATTTTTTTGTTTGTGTTCTCCGCGAGACCGTTGCTTTGGAGGTGAGTTACTGAGATTAACTGTAGCCTTATCTTTAGTCGGTCGCAGAAATCTCTGAACTTATCGTTATCGAACTGCCGACCGTTGTCTGCAACCAGCACCATAGGCATCCCGAAGCGAGTTAGTATATTTTTCTTTATGAAACTCTCCACCTTTTGCTCTGTAATTGTAGCGACTGCTTCCGCTTCTACCCATTTGGTGAAGTACTCAACTGTCACTATCAGAAACTTCTTTTGTTCGGGATCGAGAGGGAAGGGCCCCAGTATATCTATTCCCCATTGAGCGAAAGAGATAGGATGACTCACAATTTTCATCCTCTCGGTCGACTGGTGAGACAAGCTGCTGTTTTTTTGGCAGGCCTCACATCGGTCGACTTTCTCCTGGAAGTCTTTCCTCATCGTCGGCCAGTAATACCCCTGCATGATCAACCTATGGGCTAACAATCTGCCTCCTACGTGGTTGCCACACATTCCTTCGTTGGCTTCGGCCATTGCTTGTTCTGCCTCTTTTTCGTTCAAGCATCGCAGTAGTGGTCAGTCATAAGATCGCTTGTACAGGGCATCATTTATGATCGCGTATTCAGCCGCCTTTATTCTCAGTTTCTTGGCCTCTGAGGTTTCCTCCGGTTGTGTTCCCTTTAGGAGATACCGTCTAATCGGTTCCATCCAACTCGATTGACCGGTATTTAAGTCAAGAACCTCCTTGGCTTTTTGAATGCTAGTGCGATCTAGTGGTTCGACTAGAACGTTATTTTTGGCGTCTCGGTAGGAGGCCATTTTGGAGAGCGCATCCGCTCTAGCATTTTGAGCTCGTTCTATTCTGTTGATCGAGTATTGTTCGAAATTACTCAACTCCCGCTTTACTAGCTCCAGGTACTAAATCATGTTGTTCTCCTTGGCTTCATACTGCCCAGTGACTTGGCCGACCACCACTTGGCTATCGCTATATATTTTTAGATGCTTTACCTCCATTTCTTTAGCCAGTTGGAGATCGGCTATCAGAGCCTCATATTCTGCCTCGTTATTGGAGGTCTTGAAATCTAGCCGAAGGGCGTATTCCACCTCCTCTTCCCTATGCGGGTGAATCAATACCACTCCTGCTCTGCATCCTTCAGCGTTGGACGACCCATCAACCAACAGGCTCCAAGCAGGGAATTTCTCACCCTGCGAGCTGGGTTGGCTCATCTCTGCAATGAAGTCTGCTAACACCTGTGCCTTAATCGTCATCCGGGGCTTATACTGTATGTCGAACTCTCTCATCTCTATCGCCCATTTATTAACCTTGGAGGTCTCAGATTTTTGAGGCCTTTGAGAGGTGATCGGTCCACACCTCAATGGTATGACTTTGAAAATACGGTTTCAGTTTCCGCGCCGCAGTTATCAAGGAAAGAGCTAACTTTTCTATGGGCGCGTACTGTGTTTCTGGCCCACTCAGTACCTTGCTAACGTAGTAGATCGAAAATTGCTCCTTACCATCCGATCGAACCAGAACCGCGCTGACTGCCCCCTCTGTGACCGCCAGATAGATAATTAGGGTTTCTCCCTCAACGGGGCTCTGCAGAACAGGTGGGCTTGTTGAATCTTGCTTGAAGTCCGGAAAGCTTTTCGCACTCCTCCGATTCTTGGCGGGTTACATCCGCTTTCCTTAAAATTTTGAAAAATGGGAAGCACTTGTCCCCTAATTTGGAAACGAATCTGCTCAGGGAGACTATCCGACCAGTCAATATCTGTACTTCTTTTAAGCATCGTGGCGAAGGCATTTGGACGATGGCTTCGATCTTCTCTGGATTAGCTTCGATCCCCCGTTGAGTAATCATGAATCATAGGAATTTTTCGGATGCCACATCAAAGACGCACTTTTTCGGGTTCAGCTTCATCTGAATTTTGTAAAGGGTCTGGAAAACTTCTTTTAGATCTCCCACGTGCTCGGCAGCCGTCTTACTTTTAACCACCATATTATCTACATAAGCTTCAACAGATCGACTGATCTGTTTTTTGAAGACCTCCATGACGAGCCGCTGATAAGTGGCCCCCGCATTCTTCAAACCAAACGACATTACTTGGTAACAATATGTGTGCCTGATGGGTTATGAAGCGATCTTCTTTTAGTCTTGAGTGATCTGAATTTAATGGTAGCCTGAGAAAGCATCCAAGAAGCTGAGAAGTTCATGTCCGGAGGTGGAGTCTACTAGCTGGTTGATCTTGGGTAGGGGGAAACTGTCCTTTGGACATGCCTTGTTCAAGTCAGTGAAGTCGATGCACATTCTCCACTTCCCATTTTTCTTCTTCACCAACAACACATTGGCGAGCCATTCGGGGTACTTAACTTCTCGGATGAACACGACTTCGAGTAGTTTCTCTATTTCTTTCTCGATCACTTCCTGTCGCTCCTTGCGGTGCGATCGCTTCTTTTGCGTAACCGGCTTGTAATCTTGTCGAATACCAAGTGAGTGCGAGGCGATCGATTGAGAAATTCCAGGCATGTCGCTCGGTACCCTAGCGAAGACCGATCTATTTTCCACCAAACAGTCTATGATTTCTTTGACTAGGTCCTTCTGAAGCTCGGAACCTATATTTGTGAATTTGGAGAGATCTGCTTCATCCAATGTGACCCGCTGCGTTTTTTCGACGGGGTTCATTCTTTTCGTTTCTTCATCAGCTCTCACGTCAAGAGAGCTCGTCAATACCACCGCCCCGTCTAAGGTCTTTGTTTCTGGCAAATAGCATTCTCTAGCGATTCTTTGTTGACCTCTAACAACACCAACTCCGCGTGGCGTTGGAAACTTCATCGCTTGGTAATAGGTGGAGACGACCGCTCTGAGGGTGTTCTGGGTAGCTCGTCCGATTATTGCATTGTATGCCCCTTGAAACTTCACGACTAGGAATTCAACGTCCCTCTCTATTTGACACGGCTTTTGCCCGAACTTCACTTTTAAATAGACTCGGACGAACGGGTAGGCTGATGCTCTAGTTACTCCTTTGATAGATCTACCTATGGGCAGTAGTCAATCTTTGGGTACCTCCATCTGCTTGAAGGCATCATAATACAACAAGTCGACCGATCTATCCGTATCAATCATCACCCGCTTCACCTCGTAACCGTCCATGTTCAGATTTACAACGAAAGCGTCATCATGAGGATAACTTACACCATCAAGGTCAGACTCGTCGAACGATATCATCCCATCGTTCTCCCTCGTTCTTTTGGTTGATGGGTCTCTGCCGACCTGTTTGGCATATCTCTTTCTCCCTTTAACAGTGGATCCCCCGCTACATTTCCACCAAATATCATGTTAATGACCCCCGTCGATCGGTCATCTTGTTGCCTAGTGTTTCTGTTGTCTCTTTCCCTTGATCGTCCTTTCTCTTCGCGTCGATCGCCTGTATTCGCATTCTGCCTCCCTCCATCATTTCTATCATCCCGCCTCCAATTCTGTCGTCTGTTGTTGTTGGGTCGACCGCTCTTATGCTCGTTATGTCGATCAATATTTTGCTCGTGCTTCACAAATCGGCCTAACCTTCCCCTTTGTATGAGGAATTCGATTTCTTTTTTCAATTGCCAGCAATTTTTCATGTCATGACCGACGTCTTTGTGAAAACGACAATATAAATTAGGGTTCCTATCCTTGGAGGGAGTCTTCATCTTATCGAGTTCTCGGATAGTTTCCTCATCCTCTCTCATGGCCGCCAGTACTTCTGCATATTGCCTATTGAGCGGGGTGAACTCCTGTCGATATCCCTGTCGATTGGTTGGCTTTCTCCAGCTCGACTGGCCTTTTTGTCGCTTGTGCGAATTACTCGCTCTGTCATTTGGCGAGCGATCATCCATCTGACGCTTCGTATTTTTTAACACTTCTTCGAGCTGAATGTACCTATCCGCCCTGTTTCTTATTTCCTGAATGGATCGAGGTTGATCGAGGGCTAACGACTTTTTGAACTCCTCATCCCTCGTGTTATTCATAAGCGCTGCCAACATTGACAAGCAAGTGAGGTCGGGGACCTCGACCGCTTCATTGTTGAACCGAGTGATGAACTTGTAGGAAAATCCCGGTGGGTACATCACATGTACCCGGTGCGGAAAACAAAAATTTTTGTCCCAGGACTTTCCCGAAACCCAGGATCGTTGTGTCTATATAACTAAATCAAACCATAACGACTCACGTGGCCCGTCTCTAACGGTATCCACGCAGAGGTCGGAAAACCTAACGGGACAAACCCTTTGACCGGGAATAGCTAGAACAAAGTAAGGGTGTGCTAGCACTAACCTTGTTCTTGGAGAGCAATAGTCAAAGAGGAGATGACAAAATCACTTGGAAGAGGAGATGAAGAACTTCGTTGGAAAGGATGAGAGCTTTAGGTTTTTCACAAAAACCTTTGCTTTCTCTTGCTTCCACGATGATGACTCTTCAAGATTAGGTTTAAAACAATTTTTAACCCTTTTATATGTGTCATCAACGAGCTCCTTCATCTTTCCTCCAACTTGTTTTGTCTTTTATGCAATTAATGCTTAATGACTAAGCATATAAGGAAGCTTCCAATTGCTTCCTTCTTGTCCTCCACGTACACAAGCATATAATTATATATATATATTAATTATTTATTTATTTAATTAATATATATCATTGCTGAAGTGGTCCAGTCACACTGGGTCGGTCCCTCACCAAACTCAAGACCCCACCGTGAAAAATCGCGGAGACCCTTTTCAAAGAATATCGATGTCACGATCTCATGGGACATATCCCAATCACATCGGGATCCATTTAATCAAATACATTCTCCGGTATTGGATCACTATCCAAAACTATTTACGAGTTCTCCGAGACACTCTTATGCGTGTGACCCATTAGGTTCCGGTTATGTTGGCCACTTAGATAAACACTTGATCTAAGCAAGTCATGAGCGGTATCTAAAGAACACATCATGACCCCTAATTCGAGGAAAGTAATTGGTTTAACGAAGTTATATAAACCACGAACCAAATTACAAACCTTTCCATGACAATTCTGGTGCAATTCGTCCTTTCACCATGCTATACCCCACTTGGTTTGAGTATGGGCAAATGTCAACTCTTACTAGACCGATCGATCAAATCTAGTCCAAGTGTAATCGGTTCTTGTCTAGATTCATTACTTTAATGTCCATGAAGATCTTCGTGACATATGTGCTCCGGCGCCAGAGACTTGGAAGTAATGATCCTCACAAGAGGCCGTGGGTATCTCTTACGCTAATATCACGAAGTGGTGAATCCTTTGTTGGCTACTCAATTACCTTGAATACCTCAAACTGCACCCAATCACCACCCTATGAGCGACCTCTCGAAAGGCAACAAGGAATGGAGTCAAAGACGTAATCGGTATCAAGATATCCTTGAGTACCTCAAGTCTAAGGATACTTGCACCATTGCTATGATGAGATTCTCATTAACATAATATCCATGTGATGATCTCATGGTAGGTCATCCAATGTACTTACTACTACTAGTAAGCATCCATATGTCAAATCTAAATATCTCAATATTTACGGTTTTGAGATCCACCGCTTGATCCGATCGAGGAGTTTGACATATCTAGTCTATCCGGATTAACGATGTCCGGTCTCATTAATCCTATGACTAGGGATCATTTAGATATCTTGATATAATTACATGATAGGAATCTCAATAGTATGATCACATCATAATTTCCTTCATGCTATGTCATATATCATGGACTTCATTAATTCGATTTAAGATTAAAATCAATTCATAAATATGAACATCAAATTAATGAAATATGCCTTTTCTTTATTTATACAAACATCTTTGTACAAAATCGCTAAAGGAGATTGTCTTTGGGCACTACTCTAATCTCTTACAATGCATAAGTCGACTTATTACATATTCAGTCGACTTGTACCTAAATCTCCCACTTGACCTAAAGCCAATCGCCTTGGTATCTAATACCATAGCGAGTACATGAGAATCAAAATTCCTCCGTGACAATGGCTTTGTCAGCGGATCGACAATGTTCGCTCTGTGGGAATCCTCTCTATCGAGGACATCACCGCCTCGATGATCTCCGAATCAAATGATATCGGTGAGATGCGTGTTTAGATCGTTGATGAGACCTTGGCTCCTTTACTGCAGAATAGCCCCATTATTGTCACAATACAATCAGATGGGCCCATCATCGCTAGGAACCACACCAAGTTCGAGATGAACTTCGATCCAGCCTTCCTTTGCCGCCTCGATGCAAAGAATGTACTCGCCTCGATCGTTGAATCTGCGATCGTCTCTTGTTTGAACTCTTCCAACCGATCGCCCGCCATTCATTCGATGTGAAAATATAACTGATTGAGACTTTGAATCGTCCTTATCAGATTGGCGGCATCTGATGCCCGCCACATGAAGATCTCCATCTCCATATATCAAGAAAACATCCTTAGTCCTTCTCAAGTACTTAAGGATATTCTTGACAAAGAACCGATGACCCTCACGGGATCCGATTGGTATCGCTCGTAACACTTAGAGCATACGATACATCGGGTCTCGACATAGCATAGCATACATGATAGATCCCTCTGCGGATGCATACGGGATCATATTCATGCGTATCCTCTCATCTTGTGTCTTAGGACACATAGATTTCGAGTGTTATCCCATGAGTGATGGGAAGGAACCCTCTCTTGGATTGCTCCATGCTAAACCTCTTTAGCATCTTATCTATGTCGTTATTGTGAAAGACCAAGCAACCTTTTAGATCTATCTCTATAGATCCTTATCCCGAGGATATAAGTTGCTTCACCAAGGTCTTTCATAGCAAATTGTTTAGACGACCAAATCTTCTTGATTGCATCATTGAGACATCGTTTCCTAGTAACAATATGTCATCTACATACAATACAAGGAATACGATTCTTTGTTCCATTGACTTTCTTATACACACAATGTTCATCCGGATTTTGTGAGAAACCAAACTCTTTGATTGTCTCATCAAAGCGGATATTCCAACTCCGGGATGCTTGCTTTAATCCATAAATGGATTTACGAAGCTTACATACCTTTTCGCCATCATTGGATATGAAGCCCTCGGGTTGTGTCATGTACACATCCTCGGTTGATTTCCATTCGGGAAAGTCGTCTTCACATCCATTGCCATATCTCATAATCATAATGGCAGAATGGCTAGGAGTATCTAATGGATTTAAGCATTGCTATTGGGTGAAGGTTTCGTCGTAGTCAACTCCTTGTCTTCTTTGTGAAAGCCTTTGGCCACTAGCCTTGCTTTATAGGTAATCACATTACCATCCATGTCGGTTTCTTCTTGAAAACCCATTTGCACCCTATGGGTTTGATTCCTTGGTGCATCGACCAAAGACCATACTTGGTTTTCATACATAGAATCCATTTGATTTCATGGCACGAAGCCATTTATCGATTCTGAACTCTTGTAACCTCTTCATAGGTGGTAGGCTCATCATCTTCTATGAGCAATACATCATTCTGTTCACTCACGAAATCCATATCTCGTGAATGTAGCGTATCCTACTTGACCTCACGAACTTCGTGTGTAGTAGAAGGTTGAGCTGTTACCTCATCCGTATGAGTTACTGATTTGAGTTCGAGCGATTGATCTGCGTCTATTCGAGCATCTTGAACTTCCTCAAGTTCAACTTTGCTCCCACCGTCCTCTTTAGAAGAAACTCTTTCTCTAAAGGCAAAGATGCCTCAAACAAACACTTTTGTTCCTCGTGAAGGTAGAATTGATATCCTCTTGTTTCTTTAGGATATCCTACGAACAAACATTTGTCGACTTTGCATCCGGTTTATGATCGTGTGTCGCTTCACATAAGGGGACAACCCCATACTTTCAAATGGGAAAGATAAGGTTTCTTGTTATTCCATATCTCATATGGAGTAACATCAATATCTTTGATGGAACTCATTTAGCAGTGTAAACAGTTTGTCTCGAGTGCATACCCCAAAAGGATTTGGGTAGCTGTGCAAAGCCCATCATTGATCGTACCATGTCCAACAAGGTTCGATTTCTCCTTTCGCCACACCATTATCTTTGTGGTGTGAAAGGAGGAGTCCACCGAGATAAAATCCATTATCTACGAGATAATCCAAAACTCTTGGTCTAAGTACTCGCCACCACGATCGGATCGCAATGTCTTGATACTTTTCCCAAGTTGGTTTTCTACTTCATTTCGAATTGTTTGAACTTTTCAACGCGCTTGATTTGTATCTCATCGATACAAATACCCATATCGAGAATAATCATCGATGAAGGTAATGAAGTATCGACAACCACTTCGCATGGATGGACATTGGAGCACATACATCTGAATGTATTAGATCTAATAATCCAGTCGCTCGTTCACCCTTTCCCTTAAAGGTAACTTAGTCATCTTGCCTAGTAAACAAGATTCACATGTGTCATAAGATTCATAATCGAATGACCTAAAGCGCCACTTTATGGAGCTTAGCTATCGTCTCTCATTTATATGGCCAAGGCGACAATGCCATAAATAAGTCGATTTTAAATTATCTCTTTTATGTCTTTTAGTGTCATTGACATTCATAATTGGATGTGACATATCTAATATGTAAATACCATTGCATAATGTACCAAAGACCATAAAGCATTCCATTCGTACTAATAGAACAACCATTGTTACCAAAAGTCAAATGGAAACCAGCTCTATTTAAACAAGAAGCAGCATAATATGTTCTTTGTTATAACAGTACAAAATAACATTCATCAATCTAAGTACAAGCCCACTTGGGAGTGACAAAAATAAGTCCTTCACTAATCAAAGCAACCCTTGCTCCATTCCCAACGCGTGGGTCTACTTCTCCTTTGTAAGTCGCCTCGTCACGAGGCCTCGCATATCATTACATATGTGTGAGCCACAACCGGTATCTAATACCCATATGTTATGATCGAAGCAATATTAACTTCAATGACAAACATACGAAGAAGTTGGGGCATCGATGCCTTCTTACGCTTCGATTCTTCCAGATAGACTTTGCGATTCGCTTCCGGTGAAGGAGTCTTACCATGATGGAAGCGGGTTCCCTTTAGTGCGATCTCTTTGGTCTTCTTCTTGGCTATACTTCCTTTTGGACTTTCCTTGGGTTTCTTACCCTTCTTCTTCTTGATTTCTTTTCTTGGAACTGAAGAAGTAGATTCCACCACGAGCACGGCTTGCTATCCTTCTTGATAGCTTGCTCTCATTGTCTTGAGCAAATTGATCAACTCGGGAATTGTTGAGAAACTTGGTTCATCCGATAGTTCATCCTGGCTGTGAATAACTATCGACAATCCAACAAAATTAAGTCAATACTTAATTCATAGTCCATGACAAAACCTAAGGCGGCCAATCTCTCGATATACCCATTCATCTTGATGCATCTTGCACTGGCGATGAACTGAGTCATCTTAGTTGTGAAGAGCAACCTAGAAGTTTGAACCGTTCGGACCGAGCTTGCTCATCAAACAACTCCCTAAGATGAAACACTATGGTATGTGCATCCATAGACTCACGCCGCTTTGCGACTCCGGTGACATCGATTCAAGCATAATGCATGTGGCCATGTATCCTTGTCTTTAAGATGCTTTTGATATGCTTTCGATCACCATCGGAAGCATCGGCAAGCAGTGGATCGGGAAGTGGAGTATCCGGGGCGTATCGATTCTTCATATCGAGAACAATTCTCGATTTCTCACCAATCTAGAAAGTTTGGTCTAGTTAATTTGTTTGAGTCCATTAGTGGCGAAGATTCACACTTGTAGACATTTTCGGACAACCTAAAATAGAGAGAAAGAATGTTAGAATAGATTTAAATGCATAATCATAAGGACTTAAATGATATGCATATGGCTCCCACTAGTTCTAATGAATCCATAACCCTCATTCTGAATCCAAGGAAAAAGTGACAAAATATCCTAGTGGGTCGATATCAGACATTGCTAAGAATGACCTTGAGTTTGCCCAACAAGCCACCTTAGGTCAATCGGTAGGTATCGGTCATACCAATTGCATTACAAATGCAACTATCGCTTAGTGCTATCAATCTGTTGATGTATGCACACATTGGGTTATCAACACTGATGCGTGTACATCGATGCACACTACCCAATTTCGCCTCTGTCCACATTGACCTTGAGTTTGCCCAACAAATCAACGCTTCAGGAAAACCGACCCATTAATCCAAAATCATATTTTCATGGTTCGAACATATTCAGTATAAAGCGAGCTTGAGTTTGCCCAACAACCCAACTCTATAAGAACTCGGTTCTTACCATATTAATGGAAGGCGTTAGTTTTCATATTCAGTTTGAGGATTTCAGGTCTCATCTAAAGTCAAAACTCATCCGGCTATGGGATCATAGTCAAACTATATGGATTGCTTTAGGGCATTTCATCAATCATATTGAATTTAAACCTAAATCATCCATCATCCCATTTCAAGATGTAATAAGTGGACTTGTGCCATGCAAGTGGACTTATGCCATAATGCTGCGTACAAGTGGACTTGTGCTATTGCAAGTCGACTTATACATCTGTACTGTACAAGTGGACTTATCTTTGCTTTTGCAAGTCGACTTGTACAACTCATCAAGTCGACTTATTACGCTTCACGCACGTATAAGTCGACTTTATTTCTAACAAGTCGACTTATTACGCATGTGCAAGTCGACTTACACTAGGTTTTGCTATCCAATTGGCTAATTCTCAATTCATGCAATTCTAATTCACAATACCAAGTATATACACATTACTAGATGTATCTATGAACACCTTCATAGGTCCATACTCACCATATAGTCAAACTATGCATGAAAAGCTTGAAATAGATGAATACACTTATTCATTTTGACTTCCATAAAATTTAAGAATACCAAATTATCATCCTAAGTATCTCTAGGTAGTCTATACATTATGAAGATCACTTGCACATGTCACATAATTTGTGACGGCCAAAACAATCGAGGACAATGCTATACACTAACGAGGCGCTAATGTGACCTATTTGACATCCGAAAATTCATGGAAATCCTATTTCAAGAAAATCAGTTTGGGAAGCATGCCAACATCCAAGTAACATGTTTCTAATCACATTAAAAATTATTCAAGGCATTTTAATTGAAAATTACACCCTAAACCAATCAAACAAAAACAGCTCCAGCAACTGTCTCAACATTGCCATGTTCTGTTTGTTGCTTGAAAAATCCATTGAAACACTTTCAATAAATTCTGAGAAAATTACAGAGGTTAGTACATGTTCAGAACATACTCCATGAATTTTTTCAGGATTTATTTCCATCAAAACCTCAACAAACCTCAGCAATTTAGCCAATGCTGAATCTGTGTTCTCCAACACAGTTATTCCCAGCAGCACACAATAAATTCGTAAATAAATAGTCAATCACCTCGAAAACATTTTTCCTTTCTCATAGACATTCACATATGTCTTAGAGACAGGTCAGTGAAAGAAAATCCGAAAAACCATTTTTCTAGATTTTATTCTCGAATTTATAGTCATGCCTGTTCCAGAAACTTGTACAAAAACAGCAACTAGCACATTAAGGAATAAAATAGCAAAACCATATCAAATGACATTAATAAATTAATTCCTTTTACAGATACATGCCATAACACCTTATGAACACATCTGGGCAAGAAATTTTCGACAACCATATCTTATACAGATTTCGAAATTGGCATATATTACATGCATCATCATCAAATTCACTAAGCTACTCCAACCTAGGCATGGTTTCTTCTTTATATAAGACACAAGTGGCTCTGATACCACTGTAGGAAAATCCCGGTGGGTACATCACATGTACCCGGTGCAGAAAACAAAAATTTTTGTCCCAGGACTTTCCCGAAACCCAGGATCGTTGTGTCTATATAACTAAATCAAACCATAACGACCTACGTAGCCCGTCTCTAACGGTATCCACGCAGAGGTCGGGAAAACCTAACCGGACAAACCCTTTGACCGGGAATAGCTAGAACAAAGTAAGAGTGTGCTAGCACTAACCTTGTTCTTGGAGAGCAATAGTCAAAGAGGAGATGACAAAATCACTTGGAAGAGGAGATGAAGAACTCGTTGGAAAGGATGAGAGCTTTAGGTTTTTCACAAAAACCTTTGCTTTCTCTTGCTTCCACGATGATGACTCTTCAAGATTAGGTTTAAAACAATTTTAACCCTTTTATATGTGTCATCAACGAGCTCCTTCATCTTTCCTCCAACTTGTTTTGTCTTTTATGCAATTAATGCTTAATGACTAAGCATATAAGGAAGCTTCAATTGCTTCCTTCTTGTCCTCCACGTACACAAGCATATAATTATATATATTAATTAATTATTTACTTAATTAATTAATATATATCATTCTTGAAGTGGTCCAAATCCACTGAATTCGGTCCCTATCCAACCTCTAAAGCCCCACCGTGAAAAATCGCCGGAGACCTTTTCAATGATATGTCGATGTCACGATCTCGTGGGACATATCCCAATCTCATCGGGATCCATTTAATCCGTCTCGCTCTCGGTATTGGATCACTATCCAAAACTATTTTCTGAGTTCTCCGAGACACTCTTGTCGTGTGACCCATTAGGTTCCCGGTTATGTTGGCCACTTAGATTAACACTTGATCTAAGCAAGTCATGGCGGTATCTAGAACACATCATGACCCCTGATTGATCGGAAAGTAATTGGTTTAACGAAGTTATATAAACTACGAACCAAATTACAAACCTTTCCATAGACAATTCTGTGCAATTCGTCCTTTCACCATGCTATACCCCACTTGGTTTGAGTATGGGCAAATGTCAACTCTTACTAGACCGATCGGATCAAATCTAGTCCAAGTGTAATCGAGTTCTTGTCACAGGATTCATTACTTTAATGTCCATGAAGACTGTCTTCATGACATATGTGCTCTGGCGCCAGAGACTTGGAAGTAATGATCCTCACGAGAGCCGTGGGTATCTCTTACGCTAATATCACGAAGTGGTGAATCCTTTGTTGGCTACTCGATTACCTTGAATACCTCAAACTGCACTCCAATCACCACCCTATGGCGACCTCACGAAAGCTGACGAGGAATGGAGTCAAGACGTAATCGATATCAAGATATCCTCGAGTACCTCAAGTCTAAGGATACTTGCACCATTCTATGATGAGATTCTCACTAACATAATATCCATGTGATGATCTCATGGTAGGTCATCCAATGTACTTACTACTACTAGTAAGCATCCATATGTCAAATCTAAATATCTCAATATTTACGGTGTTTGAGATCCACCGCTTGATCCAATCGAGGAGTTTGACATATCTTAGTCTATCCGGATTAACGATGTCGAGTCTCATTAATCCTATGACTAGGGATCATTTGAATCTTGACATAATTACACATGATAGGAATCTCGATAGTATGATCACATCATAATTTCCTTCACGCTATGTCATATATCATGGACTTCATTAATTGATTTAAGATTAAAATCAATTCATAAATATGAACATCAAATTAATGAAATATGCCTTTTCTTTATTTATACAAACATCTTTGTACAAAATGCGCTAAAGGAGATTGTCTTTAGGGCACTACTCTAATACTCTTACAATGCATAAGTCGACTTATTACATATTCAGGTCGACTTGTACTTACAGAACTCCCGCAAACTTTCGTTCCTTCCTTGGGTCAATTGCATCACCTCCAATGCTGTCTTCGACGGCTGCTTACTGGTGGCGAATTGGTTCAGGAATAATAACCTGAAATCTTCAAAACATGTGATACAGCTCAGGAGCAAGCTATTAAACCATTGCCGAGCTCCCTCTTGGAAGGCCGTACAGAAAGCCTTACACTGAATGACGTCCGGAACGCAATGTAGTTTCATCGTGGATGGAAGTCTTGTAGGTAGTCAGAATCGGTCTTTCCGGTGTATTTTTAGTCGGTATTTTGGTGCAAGGCGTCGGAGGCTATCAAGATTCCCGAGTAAAGGAGAGCATCTTTGTCTTGTCAGGCGATCTGCTAAAGCTTCATGGTCTGCGTTAATCCGATCGTCCACGATTTTCTCTAGGCTTCGGTTGGGTGGCGATCGGTCATCATCTTTGGTCTGCCGTGCGGTTTGCGTCTGAACTATTCTAACATTGTCTTGGTGAGGCTCGCAAAATCTGGCGAATCAACAGATCAGCCGCTTCCTCAATCTGTTTTCGGGTGAGGGAGGTGTGTACAGACGGAAAAGGATTTGCATCTGATTGGTGTTAGAGATTCGGGCTCGTATTGAGTGCAGCGTTATCCTCCAAAATTACGCTCTGTTCTTCTTGTTCCAAGTTTTGAGGTTGCGATTGGTCATTCGGGTCCGAAGATTCCGTGCGAAAAACGTGATGCGCAGGCGGCAGGGTTGCAGGTAGAACCTATCCGTTGTAACGCCAGAGCCGCGACAACGACTACATCAGGATTAGCTGCCACCGCCTGACTGATCTGCGTGTTTCTGTGGGCGCCAATTGGTTCTGCCGGATTCTGGCGGAATTAAACGTTGCCGTTTGGATCCATGAAGTTGGCTGCTTTTCGTGGAAGCTTCAACTTGAAGGTTCCTACAAAACAAAGAAGCACGTCGGGGGTTGTGTCCCGATTAGCCCCTCCGACGCTCAAGTCAGTCTCTTTGGTGAAGGTGAGGTTGCTATACGCAGAAAAGACTAGGTTATGATTGCCTACCTCTGTTATGGTGGAATTATACCTTATATATGGAGCAATAACTAGGTTTAAGTCTTTACGTGTGCATGAGAGACTCTCACCTGCGAATGGGCCAAGGAGATCGCGGATTGGACCTGAGCTTGACATAGGTATAAGACTGATATTTGAATAATGGACCAATCGTCCCACGAGTCGTTATGACTGAATGTGGGCCCAACACGACCGACCCGACCAAAAGCAAACTAACTATAGAATATAAAATCTTAATAAAAATGTGAAATTAACCAAATAGAAAAGCTTAGAATTTTAATGATTAATTGATTTGAAAGGATTAGGTGATTCTCATCAGAGATAGTTTAGTTCTAGGTTCAATAGGATAAAATAACATGCATGTTGAGGATTAAAAAACACACATGTGTACTGCAAATTATGGAGACGACATTAAAAAATTAACCTGAAAATAACAGGGGTGGATGATGTAATTAGTGTCATGAGAATTTAATATAATGTATAACAAGTCAAATTCATGAGAAAAGAAAGAGTAAAGGCGTTCACGTGTTGGGGTTGTGTTTAGAAGCATACTCCATGTGCTAGGCTACAGTCCGCGACAAGCTTTTGGGATAAGAAAAGAAAACTTAATTTTTAAGGGCGGTGTGATGTTTCTTCATCTCTTTTGCTCATCTCACGGATCTTGCCTGCCTCTATCTATCTCTCTCTCGCTTCTAGGATTGTGTTTGTACGTATACACACAAATGCACAGTGATATATAGCTACCTCCCATGCCTGTTGTATTAACTAAGCCTATCAGCAAAACCTTTTACTTGAAATACTATTCCAGTCTTCAAAACTAACACGCGTATTGATAAGCTTTAACCAACCAATATACAAATATATATAAATATATCAGTAACCAATGGCTTCTTGGAAGAAAACCATCACCTCACCATTCAGGAAAGCTTGTACTTTCTTCAATCAGCAGCAGCAACCCTGCAGGGATAAGAAGTCTGAGTTGCAAGGTATGTATATGTGCATCAGCAAAGATCAGACAGCTTTGGTTTTAATCATTTATGAATTTTACGTTCTCATTGATTAAAATTGCAGGAAATGAGATGCGAGCGATGGATTTACACGGTGAAGTGATGGCATGTGCTTACGAGGATGTTCACATAATGTGGTCGATTCTGGACAAGGCGAAGTCCGCCACAGCCGTCTCTTCTAGATGACGACCATATATTATCTCCGAGATCTTTCCGTATATCTATCTGTCATTGTTGACACATGGATCTGGTAGTTGTACATATTCTATGTTGTGATATTTGAGAAAAGACATTAGCAGCTTGCAGAGCTTTAGCAGGCGTATCTTTTCTCTAAGAGTTTTTTTTTTTTTCCTGATCGAGTGTGAAGGTGTATTGGTGTTACTTTTAAGGGAATTAATGCAATCCAATCCCCGTGGTGAACTCAATAGAAGCCCACGGTGAGATGTTTGATGCAACTCTTAAGAGTTGTTTCCTCATTTAATTTGCCTGCCCGTCTTGTATTGCTTTTAGACTAGTAATCATCGTTTATATTTGTACACGACAAATACTGCATGTAGTGAGGTGACTTAATACCAAAAAGTTAATTAAGCATTTAAACAAGGGATTCAGTTTGCTTGATACTGAAATCAATACGACAATGTTCCGAAGCAAGAAAAACAAAGAAGCCTGTCTATGCCTTCAGGAAACATCAAATATCAAGGTCAGAATGGAGGATCTGTTGTTGATATTGTAAGAGCGGGATCACGTAATTGGGTAGGAAGATCAAATCCGGACATGAAGTCATCACCAAAAATCATAGCACCAGCAGCAAGTGCCCCAGTCGCTAGTCCAGGTGCAAAAGATGCGGACGTATTTACATAATTCGATTCCCTTGTTGTTCTAGGTAGAAGAGTTGGAACATAGCCAACGTTAGGAGGTGGCGGTGGAGGCGGAGGGGGAGGATTTGGATTTGGCTGTGGACCATAGCCCGGTCCCCCAGAGGCAGCAGCTGGCTGATAACACCTCGGTCCTTTCGTTGTTTCCCCTCGTTGTAGTACTTCTACTGGAGATGGATAGGCTTCCGTTTCCGTTGCCGACCCAGGTTCTGCTGACCACATGACACGGTTGGTTGGATCCGTGAGCACTACTTCTCCTTGGTTGTCTGTAACACACAATCAAAAATTGATTTATATAACTTAAATTGGAAAGTTTTGATGTATAATTAGGAGGAACATAAGTAGTCGTTTTTTGTATACATATACCTGGATGCCAACTTGTTTCTTCCCTTTCTTCAGATATACGGACTGAAATATCAACAAAACCTTGAGGTTTAGTAGAATTTCTTTTCCGCAGTTGATAGCTCCCTACCCCCTCATCAGATCCTGGCTTTGAGTTGGAGGCACCTCTTCCGTACTTTGGCAGGAATTCTTTGAGGGTAATGGTTGCAGTTCCTTCAAGTCTTTCAATGAGGAAAATGGGCTCTCTGCTATACACTTCAACATGCAGTGTCGTATCTTGCAAATTTGAATCTTCAACCAGCATAGCGAATTTGGTCTTCCATGTGGGATTGGCATGCCCGGATACATCGGTACAGTATTTATTTTTAGGATCAACCCACCCAACCGCAAACCACTGAAGTTTCCAAAATGAAAAGGAACGGCGAAGGCCCCTAGCAGACAACAAGCAAACTTCAATCCAGATTTTGGCCATTGGAAGGAAATTGAAGACAACCAAATAAGATTTTTGGAACCGAGAATATGTTTGGACACTATCTTTCTGAGGAAGGCTACTTTACTTTTGGACGGCGAGAGAGACAGAGACTCATTTCCCAAGCCCCTCCCAATCAGCATCTAAGCTGGGGCCCGTAAACTCCCTATAATTGCGGCAAGATAGGAATATGACGTCTAATAGTCTAAGCAAGAGTAAGATGCTCTTTCGAAATTAAAAAAGAGCAGGGATAGGAAAGGAATCAATTAAAGTTATTTAATATTAACTATTTATACATAACATAAATTATAAGGACATAATTTTAAAAAAATTTTACAAAGGTATGAATATTATATATCTTAGTATTTTATTAAATATTTTATAAAATTTAAAATTTAAAATATTTAATTTAAAAATAATTATTTCAAGTAGAGTACTAATATCAATAATGTTATTTCATAAAAAGTGTAGACATTATTTTCACATTAAAAATTTGGCATTTACATTTATAAGCATAATTTATGTTTTTAAAGTAATTGCTTTAATCTATTTGTAAACTTCTTCAATTTTTGTGATCGTGTGGGAAGGAATACTTATCTAAAAGAAATTGGTTTGCTTGAATCAGTCAATTCAATAAGCTAATAATCAAATAATTCTCACAATTTTTTATAAAATTAATAAGTAAAAAATGAAACAATTAGCTAAAAAAACCTTATCAACTCTTCACTAAACAAGGCGTAGGATTATAAGAAAACTGAAGAAGAATGAAAGATCGTAGGCTGCTGGTTGAATCCAATCGAACGATAGATACTCTTTTTTTGTCCTTAGATTAGTATTGTTGATAATCATTAGTCGTTCCAACATAACTAGGGCTTTGTTTCGCCAGACCCAACAGAGGCCTAGGCCTTGGCCTAGGAATGCAATCAGGTCAGCCGATGTTTGTATGTGTGACAAATAGGTGCATGTAAATAGCGGCTATCTGCACATCGACGTGTTCTTTCGTCAGCCAAAGCCGTTGTCTTCTAAAACCCTTCTTCAACTGGATTGGATTTGGAACGACATGAAAATGTTTGGTTATATATACAAATGTTTATTTAATCCCCAATTCGTTTCGTGATGACGCTTCCAAATGCCACGGATCATGGTACAGTCAATAACTACCTATACTCAAGTCAAGATGGAGAGGAGGTTGAGGCTACCAGCAGCTCATCTTCTAGGATGAATAAAAACAGTAACGACGACAACGCCACCTCCCTCTCCCTTATGCAGAGCAAATTAGGTAACTATTACTTCCCCTATATTTATTTTCATATGGATACCGATACCCTCTGCCATCTTTGGCTACAGAGGATAGGAGACTTTCTTTGTTGTAATCTTCAAGTTTATATATTATATATATAGAAGAGAGCGACGTCGAAGACCTTTTCACGGTTCCAGATGTCGAAGTACGACCACCAATCAACTCTTCGACTGTCATTAAGAACGCCATTGAATCTAGTACTAACGTCGTCAACAACAATTCAGAGCTTCAATCCGGAAAGCGTCGAAGAGGACGAAACCCTACCGATAAAGAATATCGACGGCTCAAGAGGTACAGAAATCCTCACCCCACAGCGTCTTCTGAAACGCTGTAATGAAACGTTTCTGAAAATTGTCGAAACGCCTTAATAAACGTTTTCTGCCATAACTGCCGAAACGTCGTCTTTTAAAAGAACGTTTCGGCTAGCTCAGAAACTTTTCAAGGCCAAAAGAAAAAAGGAAAAAAAAAAAAAAACAGTTTTCTGCTGGCATTGAAACGTCCATAAACGTATATCTGTTCACCATTAATACTGGCATTGCATTAATAGTGAACTTCAAAACAAAGGCTTTGATAAATGTAGGCCAGCATTGATAATGACATTTGCGAACTTGACGCTAATATGATTTTGTTTTCTATATCGATTTGTAGTCTTGTGGCATGCATATATAAAAATTTCTAGCAGTTAGATATTTGGACTCCTTTTCCTCTGGCAGGTTGTTAAGGAATAGGGTGTCAGCTCAACAAGCCCGAGAAAGGAAAAAGATATATGTCAATGACCTGGAATCAAGAGCAAAGGAGTTGCAGGAAAGAAACTCAAAACTGGAAGAGAAGATTTCAACTTTGACCAATGAAAACACGATGCTTCGAAAGGTTAGACTGTCTCCTGATCTAGCTGCTAATGTGTAAAGGTTGTCAATAAATGTGGTTGCATTAAAAATATTTCTGGTGCAGGTTCTTTTGAATACAAGACCAAAGGCGGATGAGACTACAGAGGCCAAGAAAGACCAGTTGAGTAAGAGCTGATATCTGTGCCGTCGTACTCCAATGAAGAAGGACCAATTAAGTTGTCATGGCTATTCGAACATTGTTCTGAGGCTATACTCTTTTGACAATTCATCTCATTCTGGCTTTGATTCTCTTTCTTTCGTTCGTGAAATGCTCATATATATATATATATATATGTATATGAATGAATACTTTATCTCAAAGCAAGCCATTCATCGATCTTTATGTGTACTGTTGAAGAAATTAATTATTGTGGACAGCATCAGCACTGTAGTGAATTAAAGAAAAAGGAATTTCTAGTCATTAAAGGCTTTTCACATTTTTCTCGAGCTGTTACTCGCCTTCTCACCTGTAGTTTACTTTCAGCTTGATTACCTTATCATTTTTTAGTAGAAAGCTTTAAAGACAGACTAAATTCGCCATGAAACAGAGTGAAACTAAGATGGAAGAGTGAAACTAAGACTATGTGGATATGGGGAGCAGAAGAAAATTCGGCTTTGGCTGGCTATTGTGGAGTTTGAGTTGTTGATATATATATATATATATATATAACAAACAGATTTATGTTTCGTGAGGAAGTCGGAGACTTTTTCAGCTCCGAAGGAGTAGGAGAGTCACCTCTGTTATTGCCACCCCAACCTTGGATGTCGACACCAGGGTCAGACCAAAGGAGGTCACACGAAAAGCCTTCGTCTGGAACGTCAACAGGCTTTTCAGTAGCTTTGATCTGACCCAAATCTTCCATTTCCGGAGAGAGACCACCATTGATACATCAGCAAGAACTCAATTGGAGTCCTCAAATCAGTCAACAACGAGGCTCAAGAGACAAGTCAACAAGCCATCCTGGTTGACCGATTTCTAGCTTTAAGTATCTTAAGTTTGTTATGTTTTTAGTATTTCGTGTTTGACCCACGTTGATCGAGGATCAGTCATGTTGTTAGTGGTGTTTATTCCCGTTTTGGTTTCGGGTGGTATTTAATCACCGGATTGTCATCAAGAAAGATATAGAAAATATATTTACTCTATTATATTCTTCTTCCACCCTTCAAAGGAGTTTTGATCCTACACTCGGGATTTATCATTGGTGCTCTCGTCGAGTTTTGTAATGCCACCGAAAAGGGATCCTCCAAAATCGGAGGAATCGATGGCTTCAATCTCTGAACATCTCACCCGGATGAATTCGCACCTCTCCGATGACCATAATTGCAACTGCTCACTTTCATAAGACACGTATCTAATATCTTGAGGGATATCTAAATCTGTATCATACGAGGGTGACATATTAGATCATTCAATTATTTAAAATTTAGTACAATTTTTTTTAATACAATCAAAATATGTACAAATCGATAATTATTTTGGGTCCACTTTATTCTTAAATTTTTTCAATCATAACAATATCATCAACAAAACTTTCAATAGCCATTTTAGCTCTTTCATAAATACAAAACATTTTAGACATAATGTCTTTCCACTACAACATAATTCAAAAACACATTATACAAAACTTTTCGGAGTACATATTGTACAAAAATCACGGAATATATAATTCAATAAAAAAATAAAGAAATACAATGCAGATGCGAACTGATCCCGATCTCTATCCCTTACTTCCATGCTGAAGATATACTCCTGTTTACCCAAGTGGGTATTCTTCTGATTCTGAAAAATAATTGTAAATTTTGAATAAGTTTTGCAAACTCAATGAATGACCATCATCGATGACTCACCCAATCACATAACACATAATTCACATTCACATTCACATCATTTCACATTTCACATTCAATACAATTTAATCATTTATATTATACATATGTAGTGCACATGAGATCTACTTTCTATTTGTTACTTTGTTGTGACCGAGTGCCTAAATTGTTTCGTATCCATTAGATATCGAGCTCATTATTAACTGTCCCTTATCCGCTTGGGAGATACATGACTCATTTTACATAGTGAGCCTTAGGCTCTTAATCACTTTTGAGCTCGAGATTCATTTTCACTCGTTGAGCTTTAAGCTCTGATCGGTGGCTACTCTGGTCATAACTGTCATTATGTTTCATGCATTCATGAAATGGAATGCCTCAATCACAATTTCATGATCCCATTCAATCACATTCCCATATCATCGGGCCTTAATTCGGCATTCAACATTAAGTTGAGAATCACATTTTCACTTAATGCAAATGCTCATTTAAAACACATTTATCATCAAATTATGTACACTTAGTTCATCTCATTCACATATAAATAACACTTTACTATCCCAATCAATTCATCACATCATTGGACCTTCTGTTCGGAAACTAACATAATCAATCAATACAAAAATTCAAACAAAACAAACAATGAAATGATACCATTTAGGTATACTCACAGTACGTTCCAGATTAGCATTGGTTTCCAAATTTTGGAAATACTTGAATGCGGACACTTAACCTGCACAACCCATTTATGCAAGACACACATTGCACACTGACCGTGGCTCTGTCGATGCGATCTTACGATCGATCATTGGAAACCGGTCAAATAAAATAAATTCTAAGAATGCTGTATAGAATGCAACCTCGAGTCGTCTCACTTAATTGGAACCAAATAAAATGGACCTAAGCTAGCCTATATGTCATAAAATGCAAGTGAAATCAGTAAGGAAAAAAAAAGGGGTTTTGTTTGAAAACATTAACTACACTAAAAAGCATGTAACAATATTTTTTGATTTTTGAAAATAGAAAAGGGAAATACTAAAACAAGTGATAAAATCCTCTTGAAAACAAGCTTTGGTTATCACAGTTCAAAACTAAGTGTGAATGGTAAACCTTAAAGAATTATCTTTAAGTCCAGGGTCTTGATTAATGGACTCCTGTCACTCTTGACTCCATGTCTCAAGACCCCATTGAGTGCTCTTGAGCCTCAGAATCTTAAAGGATTCTTTAAGTCCAAGATCTTGATCAATGAATTTCATTGCTCAAGATCCCGTTAAGCGCATCTTAGTGTGTGCGGTGGATTAAAAATCACTAAGTTTGAATGGAAAAAACTTTAAAGAACTCACTTTAAGTCCAGGGTCTTGATTAATGGACTCCTGTCACTCTTGACTCCATGTCTCAAGACCCCATTAGGTGCTCTTGAGCCCTAGAACGTTAAAGGATTCTTTAAGTCCAAGAATTTAATCAATGAACTCCATTGCTTAAAACCTTGTTAAAAACATCTTAGTGCCTGTTTGGTTCGACTTTTGGAAATCCTAAAAGCACTTTTTCACACCGCAGAAGCCATTTTAAGGAAAAAATGGTTGTTTGGCTGGAAAAGTAAAAAGTGCTTTTGGAATAGAAACAGCTTTTTTAAAAGCTAAAATACAGCTTTTTGAAAGGTCAAAATTTGGAGCTTTTCAGAAAAGCCCTCAAAACAGCTTTTTCAGGAAGCTGTTTTTATCTTTTAAAATTTGCGTCAATTTTTTTCCGTAAAGAAAGAAGCGTCTCTTCTGTTTCTTGTCTCTTCTGTTTCTGGCCAACTCTGTTTTGCTCCTCCTCACGTATCCTCTCCTCTTCAAGTTCAGGTTGGTTCATCTTCTTTTTTTTTTCTCTTAAAAAGCAAGGTTAACAACGCAGACAACGTCTGCGTTGTTAACGACGCAGACGTGCGTCTGCATTAACAGCCTCTCTCTGAAAGCATGAAAACTAACTTTTTTCATTGAAAACCAGACGTTGAATGATCTTGCAATCAGCTTATGAGCTCCCTGGAAGCATGAAAACTAACTTTATATACTTGAAATATGTAATGAAAAACTTTAGCCGACCTGTCATTAGCATGAACAATTGAAAATCAGGTTCTTGCTAGAGGCAAATACATCGCCATTTGATAAATTTTATAATTGAAAACAAGTTTATTATAGACCTCATAGCATCCCTGTCATTATATTTCTTTTTCATCTATGCAAATTTTATTCTGTTGGCGCATCCACAACCTAGTAGATTCCATATATGCAATTTTTATATTTCTTTTTCATCTATGCAATTTTGATAAATTTTATAATTGGTCTGTTTGCATCTTTAGGCTACATGTATTATGTAATGTCAAATTGCAAATTGTTAGGCTACGTGCTTATATTGTGAGGCTGACCAAAAAATTTTAAAAATAAATTTGCAGAATTACTTGTGAGGCTCAAAGAAGCGGACAAGCTTTTGTTGTTGTTGAGGTAAGTTCAATATTTTGTTTGTGTTCTGAATTTCGTTTGTAGGTATGAGAATAAACTCTGACATGTTTATATTACTAAAGTTTTGTAAACGTTGAATACGGTGACAATATCATTGTTTAACTTGTATGTACAGTATCATTTGTTTCTTTTTGTTGTAAATCCTACGTCCATTTTGTACGTGTATAAACTTCCATAGTCATATTCTGATAATGATTATGATTATGAGAATGAACATGAATATAATGAAGACATTGAAGAAGACATTTTGCAATTGGTTAAAATTGGAGTTGAAATGGCCGTAGACCATCATATTAAATATTATATGAAAAACCATATAGAACATCCCTCACTTTGGATGGATGTTTGTAATGGAGTTGCTTAATGGTCATAAAGATAGATGTCATCAACAATTGAGAATGGAGAAGGATGTGTTCATCAAATTATGTAAATTGTTGAATGAGTCATATGGCTTAAAGAAAGGCTGAAGTTACAATAGAAGAGGTCAGTAGCTATGTTTTGATCACTTTAGGTCATGGACTTTGTAATAGAATGGTTTAAGAAAGATTTCAACATTCAGGTGAAACAATTTCTAGATGGTTTGGAATTGTATTAGAGGTTGTTTCACGTATGTCGATTGATTTCATCAAACCTAAAGATCCAACTTTTAGAAATTTCAAGCAAAATTAAAGATGATGGAAGGTATTGGCCTTATTTTAAAGCGTATTGGAGCAATTGATGGAACACATATACCGAGTTGTCGTTCCAAGGTCCAATCAAATAAAGTATATTGGGAGAAAAGGCATTCTACACAAAATGTAATGGCTGTATGTGATTTTGATGTGTGCTTCACTTTTGCTTGAAATTTGGTTGGGAAGGCAAGACACATGATGCTCGAATTTTATGGAGGCTTTGCGTAATGATAGATTACACTTCCCTCATCCACCTAGAGGTTTGTGACGGATAACTTAATACTTTTTTATTCATTCTTAATAACTAAATGCTTCTTTATTTATTTATTTTTATTTTGGAATGTAGGAAAATATTATTTGGTAGATCAGGATATCCTATATGCAAGGTTATTTAGGACCATACAAAGGTGAAAGGTATCATCTTCACGATTTTCGACGCTCTGGTCAACCAAGAGGAAAGAAAGAAATCTTCAATCATGCACATTCTTCTTTAAGATGCACAATTGAAAGAACATTTGGCGTTTGAAAAATAGGTGGAAAATTTTACGTCAAATGCCAAGTTTTCCTTTTCAAAGCAAATTAAAATTGTGATTGCTTGATGGCCATTCACAATTTTATAAGGTTAAATCTCAAAAGGATGAAGAGTTTTCTCCTATGATGAAGATGGTGAATTACTTCCACAAATAAAGAAATCAATGAAAATGAAGGCGTTGAAGAAAATCATTTTGACGAGCCACAAAATAACGAGATGAATGATGCGAGAAACATATTGCAAATCTTCTTGTATTACGATAAAATGCATAGTTTATTGTGCATTTAACTATTTCAACTTGAATATTTATTTTGGATTATAATATTATTTAACTTTTTACATATTTTAATATTTCCTACAAAATAGGTACTTTGCATATTGGTATACTTTAAAAATTATTTAGCATAATTAATAAAATAAAATATAGTTAAAATTAATAAAAGTGCTTTTATTTTTCGTTGCCAAACAATCCATGTATGAAGCACTTTTAAAAAGTGTTTTTAATTGATACCAAGCAGTAATCGGCTTTTTAAAAAGCTTTTCTTAGAAAAGCTCTACTGGCAAAAGCTCTACTGACAAAAGCTCTGCTGATAAAAGCTCAACCAAAAGGGTGCTTAGTGTGTGCGGAGGATTTGCCAATGCAATGGGTCAAATGAAATCTAGCATCAACTCATTATCAAACACAACTAGGCAGATAAAAGAGAATCAACAAGATCACAAGTTAACATATATGAGACTTCATATATTTAAGCACAAAGTTCTACATAAACAAATCCATAACACATTACATTGTTCAACGTTTAATTAAACTCTAATTAAGCTAATCTAACTACAAAGCAATAAACCCCAACTCGGCTGTTCATAACAATGCAGTTAAACGTGACAATGTAAACTACCAATCCAAACAACACATTAAATGTCAAACATTTAGCTATAATCAAATAGCTTCACTACAAATTACAAACCCTAGACCTAGGCATTTATAAATCATAGCAAAACTACAGATTAAGCTACTCCCCTTCGGTGAACGCCAGCCATCACTGCATCTCCAGGAGAAACAAATGCCTAACCACGTATTTCAACCGGAAGCCTCACAACTCGCAATGACTCCAAGATATCCACGGTGGATGGCGACGGTAAAAATAAAAGATGAAAGCTAATGCAGAAGTTGTCCCCAGGGAACCCCGAAGGGAACCCTGGGGAAGGTGGGTGTCGCGAATGCTCCTGGTGCTTCTCTTCTAGCTCGTCGGTCTCCTCTCTTCTCCCCGAGTGTCGCTTGCCAGAAGATTGCCCAGCCCCCCGTTTTAACCTAATTCAGCAATATTTAAAGGATGGTTCACAGGTCGGGTTAGTACAGTGAGTGATTTTTCAGTTTAAAGTCCGAATACCTGTCTGCACGTCGCGACGTATAAATAAAAATTCGTCGCGACGTGTGCTCTGGCTTGTTCGCCGCGACGTATGAATTAATTCTTGTCGCGACGTACGATCTGTGTTGATGCGCCGCGACGTGTGAATTACATTTCGTCGCGGCATTGGTTCACGCCGCGACGTGCCTTAAGGACTTCATGCCGTGTTGACTCTTCTGATCCTTTCTGACTCCTTTTCTCCTACAATATAAAATAACAATTTCCAGTATCAATTGTTCTTAGAAAAATTATAATGCAATTAATGTCAATTTGTACAATTTTACTAGCAAATTGCATAAAATATAAGCTCACCGTAAGAGACTAATTTAAGCACAAAAATCATGAATTAAGAGTCAAAAAGTGCATTAACAACCATGAAAGTGTAGCCACTTATATATTAAACTTGGGTTCAATCACACACTCATTAATAATGACACAATTATAAGCATTTATTCATGCACAACTGTGTATATAGGCTATGTACAATGCATGCTCAATGACAATCCTGGGTACTTTATCAATTTCATATCTTAAGCTCATTTTCATTTCATAACTTAATTGCTCACCAATTCTTTGAATCACAACCTCAATCCTTTGGCACTTTGATATCCATAACTCATCCCTAAATCTTTTCAATATAAACCCGTATGTGATTAGTGAGGAAGAAAAACATAGTATTTATATAATAATTTCTCCAAAATTTTCTGTTCTCATCATATACACATTTTAGTTGATCTTTCAACTTCAAAAATTATTTCTACAACCTCTTATAACATTTTGATCATCAAATAAAAAAAATCAACATGTACAACACACTTAAAATCTCCACAATCAGTTCCTAACAAATATGAATATCACTATTTCTTAACCATTTTACGGTGAACTCATGATGCATGTTTCAGTTCATACAAAAATACATAATCATAATAAGCTTACTTGTTTAAAAGCTCCAACATCTGCAACAATCACGTAACCCTAATCCCTTATGCAACCACACATATCAACTTGAAAGTTGACAGAAGGTTCGGTTTTTTTTGGAGTAGAAGAAAGATATATCAAAATGGAAGTGATGACAAATAGAGAAAAGCAAGATTTAACTTTGGTGAAAATTTGATGAAAAACTATGTGTTTAAAAAAAACTAGGGAAAGAAGCTTCAAGAAGGATAAAAACAAGGACAATAGCTTGTCTTTCAAAGTTATTAAAGCTTAACTTTAAAGCTTGGACACCTGTCTATTTCTTAACCACTTATTCACTTCTCTTTATTAAAACTCACTTAAGTATGATTTATACTTAAGTTTATGACTTAATAAAACCACTGTAATTACAAGTCATAACCCCTTATTCACTTTCATATTTTTCTCATAAAAATATCATTTCGGGTCAACTTTACGTGTTCTTTCTGACTCCGATACTGAAGTTATTTTGCAACACTTTTTTTTAGAAACACATTCTCCTATGTATTATGTCTCCATTGACATCAAAATCATTCAATTTGGTTAAGTGATTTGAAAGATATGTTTCAAACAATTTCAGACTGCTCTTGTCCAATATAGTATACTAAGTACAACTTCCATCCAGAAATTGAACATCTTAGAGACAGAATCACAATTCAATTTTTTATATGATTTGTAGGCCTATTTATCTAATTTAATCCAAATAATAAATCATCTCATTTGGAATCTTACAAATCCAAATATAATCAAAATACTGAAGTGTATTCAATAAAATAATCCTATTTCACTATTACAACAGATTCCACACTTTCATTTGATCAACCTTTTTCAATTTGATTCAGAATGCTACCAATTTTTGTGTGTGAAGAGATAGAAAAATGTGTTAGGAATCTATTGGTCTAAGAATCACTTCATTTTGAGGTCGGGTTATGAAGTTATGGCAAAAAAAATCAACCATGTTGATGTCCTCAATCACATTGTACATATCTCGGAACAATTAGCATAACTTTCACTAGAGATTTCAGATTAAGGTTTTCTTTGAATGATTTCGAAGAGGACTTTCAAATCTACAAATTTCATGAAAATCTCAAAGGAAAATTCTATCATCTAGAGGGACAAAAATGAGACCATACGATAGGATCAGATGAACAATACACCAGACGATATGATGTCATCACCAAAAGATATGACGTCACCAGACGAAGCGTCCTCACTAGACGATACATCCTTACCAGACGAAGCATCCTTACTAGACGATACGTCCTCACTAGATGATCCGTCTTTACAAGATGATCCGTCCTCACCAAACGAACCGTCATCACCAGACGATACGTCCTCACTAGACGAAGCGTCTTCACAAGACGATACGTCCTCACTAGACGAAACGTCTTCACAAAATGATCTGTCCTTACTAGACGAAGCATCCTCACTAGACGACACGTCATCATCAGACGATACGTCATCATCAGATGATACATCATCATAAGACCATACGTCCTATACTCCTGAGCATCTCCACCTATAAGGACCATAATTTTTGACTCCGATATCCAAAAATTCTATACTATATATCGTTGCAAAGTTAGAAAGATAAAATACAACTTTTTAGAAGACAACTTTGTCAAAATCTGCCTAAATCAATACATTAAATCTATGGAAGTTCAGATCAAAGATTCAACTCTCAACTATTCATTCTCAGAAAATTTTCAGACTTCCATTTTCTAAAATCCAACACTTCAAATTTTCATTTCTAGTTCTTCTACTCTATTTCATTTAACTAATTCACTATAACCACAATTCTCAACATATCCCATTACTATTCAATATACCCGGAATGCCAATGAGTGCATGTAAAATTATTTTCATGTGTGCAAAAATTCAAATTCATATGCATGTATGCTAACATTTTGTTGAACATGAAATGCAAATTTTTTTCTAACTCTTACATTTTTTTTTCATTATTAAAATCTAAATTGTAACCCTTAATATGGGGACCGGATGTTACAATTCTTCCCCTTAATAAATATCGTTCTCGAAATTCTCAGATGATTGATCAATAAGGTAGGGGTATTATTTCCTTATATGCTTCTCCATTTCCTATATAACTTCATCACCTGAATAATTTTTTCCAAACTACCACAGTTGATAGAATCAAAATGTCTCTCAATCACTTGTTTAGCTATCACATGATCTTAACTATTTCATTCTGATTATTCACAATTTTTTTCACTCCGCAAGCTGTCAATACATCTTTGCCGAATCATATCATTATTTCTTGACATACTCACATATCACACATTATAATTCTAAGGCATATTTATTGATAATACAACTTATAAATCCATGGTCCTATTCTCACAATAGTTTCATATTTATGCTTAGTTTCTCCCTTTTTCCTAACCTATTCGCACCTTTATCTCCATCTAAGTATACCTTGACAAGGTGATACTCTTTGAAGTATTTCATCTTTCGCTTTCTTTTTTACATCTCTTTAGTGTTAATACACCTAACTCTTATGTCTATCTCACGATATTTAATAACCTCGATGTTGATCCACTTAACTCCTTCATCATTATCTTGGATCACTTAACTCCTATTACAGATTCATTTTACTCATCAATAGTATCTCGAATCAATTTTAGCCTTTTATCATTTTAGACCCTCTTCATTTCAATGTAATGGTGAATGACCCCCTTTCTGTCATACAATGCCCCATATAGTATTCTAATGATGTCACTATGCCTGTAATCAATTTGAACTATACATCAATCTCATATTCCTATGAACTCCAGAAATATAAGTTTTACACCTGTCTCCAACAGTTAAGATTATTGGTAACTTAAACATGTAATCACTTGGTTTTACATTCTTAGCCGCTAGATACTAATTCGATGTATTCCTACTGGGATGTATAGCTTAGGTTGTTACTCACGCTCTTTCTAACCATATCCTTGATCAATCCTCTTTATCGGTTACACACCCTTTTCATTTCAATCACAAAGTAATATTTTTCCTATTCGGACTCAAAATTTGTATTCATTTTCAATTCCTCAATAAGATTCACAATTCTGGATCCTCAATGTAGACTTTTCTAAACTTTCTACGTAAAACTACTCTTCAAATTCAATAACTAGAAGAATTTTATTTTGCCCAAATCCTATGTTCTTTATTTCACTAGATTTGGTGACCGCAATATCTGAATTCATGATTCACTGCTATTGGAATTTCTACTTAGTGCATTAAATACTACACTAACTTTATAGAAAATATTCATCTGCATAATCCTTTCAAAGTCAATAATTATCTCAATCTTTACTGATCTGTATATTCTAGAAATGACTCTGCACATCTAATGTCTCTAAGATCTCAAAGCAATTACTATTATAGCAATTCTAAACCATGTATCAAAATCAACTCATAAGACTTTAATTATCTCTATGCATACAAAAACCACTTTATACTGTTACAACAGATTGTATCTTAATCTATGATGTGAAACTTCATAAGATACTGAATAATCTCCAAATCCAAATGGCTTAATTAACATTGAGGTTATAGTGCCTCAAAATTCGTTTTACATTCATCATTCATATGGTTTACATATTTTCCCTCAAACATCTTTTTGTTAGAGGACTAAGATTAGTAAAACTCCCTAAAAGTCTCTGTTAGTATCCCATTTGTTGGACCAATGGTGGTTGACAAATTAAATCCTACTTATGTTTTGATAATAATAAAAGTTATAGAATTGGTTAAGAAATTATTTCAGGTGTTTTGGATTGAAAGAAATTAAGACAGCATTATAAATCAGTGTGAAATCAAGAAGGAAATATTCTTCAACATGTTAGAGATATTAAACAAGAAGATTAAGGGAAGATTTGATTAAATATATCCGTTGGAGTCAGCACAAGTCGACTATCATATCATAAGTTGACTAATAAATTAAGATTCATCAGATGAGGCTTGAAACAAGTCGACTAAGATGTTACAAGTTGACTACAAATGAAGTGGATAGGAGCACTAGTCGGCTATCATGGCATTAATCGACTGATCGAAGAGTGGAGATGAAACCTGCAGTGAAAAACGTTGATACTAGTCGACTATAGCAGCTCAACTAGTTGACTATCAAATAGAGCTGAACAAAATTTATCCGAATCATTCACAAATGGAAAGGAGAAAGTTTAGCAACGTCTATAAAAAATTAAGCAACGGCTAGAAGAGGATTTACAACGGCTATATTCATCTCTAATCTCCAGATAAATAGTGGTAAATCAAGGGATCAACTGAACTGAAGTCGAAAAAGCAAAAGAATTCCACTATTGTTCCAAACTTGCTCTATATTACTCTTAGCTTGTTTCAAATCTGTATTGAGCATTGTTCTTTCATCTTTATCTCATTATTATTGTGAGTTGAGTGATTAGTGAAAAGTCACTTGTGAGGTAGGATTTGTGCCGGAAAACAAATCTATTGTAAGGGTAGCTTGAACCGGAAATCAAGTGGTGTTGTAAGAGTTCACACTAAACTAAAAAATGTGGAGTAAAGTGGTTTGCCAAATCCTAAGTGGGAGCTTAGGTAGAGGGCGTAGGTCTTAGCACTGAACCTCTATAAAAACAGTGTTTGCTCTTTTTCCCTATTCTTTGCATTTAAATTTGTTTAATTTGTTTAATTTGTTTTTGTGTGAATTAACTTATGATTTTTTTGTAGAACTTTACGAAAAGGTTTAAAAGATCTATTTAACCCCCCTTCTAGATCGTTTACAATTGGTATCAGAGTAGAAGTATCCAGGGATGACACACAATAACCTAGCAAAAGAAGGTAACACAAATAATCGCCCTCCTTTGTTTAATGGTACTAACTACTCTTATTGGAAAAATCCTATGAAATATCATATTATAAGCGAGGGAGTATATTATTGGAATATCATTATCTTCGGTCCACAAGCTCCATTAAAAGAAAATGGCGAGGTAAAAACGGAGCTGGAGTATGACGACAATGATTGGAAGCAAGCTTACATCAACGCAAAAGCTATAAAATTGATATACTGTGCTCTCACGGTTGAGGAACGAAATCGAGTGAACTCATGTACCAGTGCTAAAGAAATGTGTGAAAGACTTCGCATTACTCATGAAGGAACCAATCAAGTTCGAGAGACAAAGATCAACATACTTCTCCATGACTATGAAATGTTTGTCATGAAGGAAGGTGAGTCTATTTCTACTATGTTTGATCATTTTGTAGAAATTATCAATGGGTTAGGTAACCTTGGAAAACATATGACGGATAGCGAGAAGGTGAAAAAGATTCTTCGTTCACTACCAAAAGAATGAGACTCACAAGTCACCGCTATTTTAGGGTTTAGGGTTTAGGGTTAGGTTTTAGGATTTAGGGTTTAGGTTTAGGGTTTAGGGTTTAGGGTTTAGGGTTTTAGGGTTTAGGGTTGGGGTTTGGGGTTTAGGGTTTAGGGTTTAGGGTTTGATGTAGCACCCCCTCACCGTATGGTACATATCGGGACGCCCGAGGGTCGCTCCGACACGTATCCCACGATAAAGTTGCACTACCAAAAAATCCCGCTAATAGTCCACTGTTGGAGTTATGTAAATATAGTGCCCTGGAAAGCAAGTGTATTTACATGGAACTTTATCATCTTGATTCTGATTTTGTAATGAAAATATTTATTATTAATAAAACAAAAGAGTTTGATTTTATCTGTATGAGCATTATATATCTGGTCATAAGGTACCAAGATTCATTTGTAAGTAATATACATATACATAGAGATGTATGAGAAACATGTATATTATTAGAATCAATTAATTGATTCACAGTTGAATAATCAAGTTGGTCGTTTGATTATGGTTTAGGCTGTAGTGTTGCGATTTATCTCCATATAAGTAAAGGAGTTTACTTAAAGGAAATGATGAGTTTCATATCATGATAGTAGTAGACTATCGATAATGGCACTATTAAATGAATCTGAAATCAAGTATGTTTTCAAGAATAAAGTGGGCCGTTACTTTAATCTTAAAACATACAACTTAAGCATTCGCTTATTATGAACCACAATCTTGATGAGTGGTGAACTCATATGTGTTTCATTATAATTCTTGATATGATTGGAAATGATTTTTACAGGGTATTAATCCAGTGTTTTCATGTTGGAATTATTAATTGAAACATGTATCAAGGAACATTCACTCAAATAAAGAGTTTATAGTGTTATCATCTCTTCTAGATGTTTTAAGGAGATTTGGTGATTAAGCTGGCGCCCGATGGTTTGATGGACTAGCTACCCATCAAGTCTTAACACTAAGATGAGATCTTATGTGTTAATCACCATATAAAGTAAAATGAGAGATCTAGAAGGAAAAACTAACATAAGGGCAAAACGGTAATTTTACCCTTTGTTGTGCGGATGACTATAACAAGGTTCTAAATAGGGTTTGTAATTGGACATATTCTCATAATATTTAATAATTCAAGAGTTTAACTAATTGTCTTTAGTGGAATGACATTTAGTTAATAAGCTAGAATTAATTCCAATGAGATTAAATTATTTCTGGGCTTATTAGAGCTTGAATTATCAAAGTCCAATAAGATTCCTCACTTGGTTTTAGGGAAGGTTATCAAGCTAAGTAAGAAGTAGTTTGGAGGCTTTAGAAGTCCATAATTGAATGATGGGCTTATACTAATTAATGGTTAATTGGAAGCCCATATGTTCATTTAGAAATGTGCTTGTTTTGGTTTAATTGATTAGATTAATTATATTAAAACAATTTTTTTTAAATGGAGAAGAAGCAATTTCGAAATTGTGTTAGGTTAGATGTGTAACCACACATTTGACATTAAAATACTAAATAAAGATGGTCTTTATTATGGTTCATCATTATTAAATGGAGTTATGAACTTACCATTAAATGGTTTAATGGTTGGCTTTTAATGTTGGCATGTAACCTATTTGCATTTATTAGATTAAAGATGAAAGATGTGCATTAGATGGACCATCTTCCTTCTTTCTTCTTGCCAAAACCGAAATGGGTATTCAATTATAGGTTATGGTCTTTTCAAATAGCCATTTTAAAGATAAATGAAGTAAGTCTCATTTATTGGCTATTTGATGAGTGATTAATGTAAGAAGTGATGCATTGGATGCCTCTCACTCTTTCCATTCATGCATATTTCGAAATTGAGATGTAAGAAAGGGTGCTTGCATGGTTTTTAGACATTCTCATCTTTCATGCAAGGTAGAACCGAAATTCCTAAGTGAAAGAATTGAAAGAGTTTCAATTTTGGTTCTTCTTCTTCTAAGAAAATCTCCTTCAAATATTTCTTCTCCTTTCCCACCAAAGGATTTTGTTAACCTAGTTGTCCTTGAAGAACAAGTGGTAAATCTAATTGGTTGAGGATACTACAACAAGGAAGAAGATAGATTGCTAAAGGAAAAGACTCAAAGGCAAAGGATTTGGATATAAGAAGGAGAGGATAGCAAATGAGGATTTAAAGTCAGATGCGAAGGAGTCGGTAATTCCTTTTATCTTGATCTTGGTTTTATTATCCTTATACCATATCATGTATGGATTAGCATGTTGATTTGGATATATTGCTTCCGCTGCAAGATGATTTCTTAAAAAGTTTTGAAATCTATCGTTTCTCCATACTAAGCATGCTTTCTTTTTCCGATCCAACAATTGGTATCAGAGCTAGGTTTTTTCATGCATGATTTCGGTTCCTATATGGTGGATGCATGGGTTGGCAATCTTTTTATGTATACTGCATATTTTTATGTGATAGAAATATATATGGTGTATGTTGCTCTTTTGGTTGTCCATAGAAGTTAAATTTTTTCTTGTAAGATTTCTTCATTTGGTTGTAACAAGGAGGGTGGTCTATCATCACCATGTTTCCTCCTTGGTTTCTTTTTTCTATTTTATTTGATTTTGTAATGTACAAATTGATGTAATGATGAAGAAGGAGCAGCCATGGATTGAAGAAATAGAAAGGTAAAATTTTCGGTGTATCCTTTTGTGTTTTGGCATAAGTTTTGTGAAAACTAAGTTGCTGGAATTTTTGTTTCAATAAATCATATTTCAGTTATGATTGAAAAACAAGTGCTGGTTTTTTGTTTCAAAGAATCCAATTTCGGTTTTGCTAAAATACTAAGTGCTGTTTTTAATTTTCATGAAATAAGTTTCGGTTTTAATAAAACAAGTGCTGGGATTTTTTGTCAAAACAAAGATTTGGTTTTCTAAAAATCTGGTGCTGGAATTTTATTTTTCAAAATGACAAAATTCTAATTTCATAAATGCCATTACATTTTGTTTACCGAATGGGCTGGATCATGTTAGCGAAGAGTTCGAAGAGGAAGATCCAAGATGAAGAAGCATATTTTGGGCCTAAAAGGCTTGTAATTATTTTATGTTTCTAGGATGGACAATCAAAAGTGACTTTATTAGTTCATGTGATGAATGGAAAAATGAATGCTTGTAATATGTGATATTATGTGATTGCATGTCATTTAGAAAATTGCCAACCCTAGGCCTTGCCATGCATTCATTATGTATGAGATATATAATGAAACAATATAGGATGGATAATAAATTGCATCTAAATAAGATGGTATTTAAAACTTAAAGCCCAAAAAGATTGAGTGGGAGAGGATGCTCCTGTGAGAGTCCACGGTCTCCAAATGATGGCCCGTTTGCATGTGGTGAAGTGTTACTCCTCATCGGAGGGCATGGATCCTAGATCTTGCATGGTTTGGGTCTCCTTAAGGATAAGTCCACTTAATGATAGCGAATGTGACCTCCCACCGAGGCATGATTTGTAGATATCTTTAGTGAATGAATCAAATGGTTATACACTCAACATTTTTATTAATAAAGCGCCCACCGTAGCTCATTGGTAAAAGTATGGACCAAATTAAGGACGCTTAAAAATTGAGCATGAGATGCTTGGTAGTTTTTGGAGTGGGAGGGTCCCGCTTTTTCTTTTAATAGATAAGATGGCCCACAATCACTTAGTCTCGTTATAGATAAGAAAATAACCGTCAGTATAATGTTTTAATTTTTAAAGTTTTGTTAAATCTATCATCATGCATACATGCATCATGATTTTATACAAAGTTCCATAAATTGTTGACCGGTATGCTCATGTTTTAATAATTTATATTTTAGACATAATCAACCATAAAATGAATCCACTCACCCCGCTCTTGACTAATAACAAATTGGAAAATAGAGACAAGTTTAATGAATGGAGACGTAACCTTGACATTGTTCTTGATATGAGCGTATTTCATGGGTGTTAAGCGAAAATGAGCCTACACCTCTAAGTGGAGATGCAACTCTGAGCAAGTCCAACAACATGAGCATTGGTAAGAATCTTGATAAGACTACTAAGTGTTATATTCGCTTCATCAATGACATATTGCAAAAGCAAATTGCTTGTATGAAAGCTGCTAGTCAATGGTCCATCACCTACATGAGATGTTTGGTGTGAGGACTAGGTCTGCAAGAGTGAAAGCTATCCAAACCTTTCATAATCTCGAGATAGAAACTCGTGAGCAGGTGCGGGATTACATGATGAAGGTAATCTCTGCGGTCACCGAGGCTGAGATGCTTAGGCGGATATGGATGCGGACACGCAGATGATTATGATCATCAATAGCTTAAACTCTTCTTTCAGCAGTTTAAGTTGGACTATGAGCTCAGCGCAAGGATTACACCTTGAGTGAGTTGATGAATACTCTCTGAGAGTGCGGAGGAAATATTGAATATTAAGGCTCATGGGCCGAAGCTAATGTAACCGTCTTCTAAGTCAAGAGGTAAAGGCAAGGAAAAGAAGAAGGGTCCAATGAAAAGAAGGCCCAAATAGGGTCAAGGCCAAACCTATGAAAAAGAAGGCCAAAGAGAACATCAAAAGAAAGTGTTTCCTTTGTGATGAGATGGGCCTTTGGAAAAGAAAGCATCCGATCTACCTAGAGTCCCTCAAAGCAAACAAGGTATGGGCTTCCTAAGTTTGTTAGGAACTAGAAATGTGACAGATTTATCTACTTCTTGGATATTAGATTCAGGAGCCACTAACCATGTTTGTAATTCTTTGCGGGGTTCAATGAAAGGAAAAGACTTCTAAAGGCCGATTTCAAGTTAAGATAGCAGATGGTTCCTATGTTTCATGCAGAATCGGTGAGAGTAGTTATCTTGGACTTTCTAGTGGTCATAGGTTATATTTGGAAGATGTTTATTACATGCCAATGATTGTAAGGAACATGATTTCATTTTTGTCTAATAAAATCTAGCTATTCCTTATATTTTGAAAAGGTTGTTTCAATATATGAGAATAAGGATTTTATTTGTGAAGCGATAATTAAGCAGGATTGTTTTTATAGAACCTATGAAAGGCTCACTAAACACCACGAATTGATAAAACCAAGACAATCCAATATCTCTAGCATTAATTCAAAGTATCTGTGGCATCTAAGGATGGGTCATATCAATCGAAAAGACTTGACAAGGCTAGTAAAGGATGGGATCCTTATGGGCTTAGATAGTGATCCATTACCCACTGTGAATCTTGTATTGAAGGAAAATGACAAAAGCCTCATTTCCTTCTAAAGGAAACAGATTTGAATCCACATTGGACATGGTACATCTTGATGTGTGTGGGCCCATGAATGTACAAGCTAGAGGAGGTTATGAATATTTCATAACTTTTATAGATGATTACTCAAGACATGGCTATTTGTATTTGATGCATAAAAGAGTGAATCTTTTGAAAAGTTCAAATAATTCAAAGTGAAGTGAGAAGCAACTTGGCAAGCCATTAAAAGCAACTTGATCGGATCGAGGTGGTGAGTATTTATCTGGAGAGTTCAGCAATATTTAATTGACAATAGAATTGTTTCCAATTTGTCGACTCCTCGTACACCTCAGCAGAATGGTGTAGCGAGAGGAGAAATAGAACTCTATTGGAAATGGTAAGATCAATGATGTCTATGCTAGCCTTCGAGAATCGTTACGGGATATGCCATACAAACGACAACATATCTTCTTAACTTTGCTCCATCCAAATCGGTGCCTAAAACACCTAGGGAGTTGTGGACTGGCCGAGTGCCTTCATTGAGGCACTTGAGGACTTGGGGCTGTCCAGCCCATGTTCTAAAACACCGAATCCACAAAGATGGAACCAAGGTCGAAGTATGTTTGTTTGTAGGATATCCTACGGAACTCGAGGTACTATTTTACATCCTCGTGATAAGAAGGTATTTGTGTTGACAAATGCAAACTTCTTAGAGGAAGAGTTTGTGAGAAATCACAAAGGAAGAAGTGAAGTAGTACTAAAGGAGTTAGCAATTTCATCCAAAACAAGAGTTGTTTTGGATATGATGTAACAAGATGTCGAAATGGATTCAAGAGTTGAATCGAAGTGCAACTGAACATCAAGATGTGCCTAGGCGTAGTGGGAGGTTGTGAGACAACCAGATAGGTATCTGGGTTTAGGAGAAGGCTTAATTGCCATCTCAGACCGAGAAGAAACAGATCCCGTTACGTATACACAGGCTATTAATGATGTTGATGCCGAAAAATGGCTCAAGACAATGGAATCGGAAATAGATTCTATGTATACTAATGAAGTCTGGGTCCTTGTAGATCTACCATCAGGTCTAAAAACCATAGGGTGTAAATGGATCTACAAAAGGAAAAGAGGATCGGATGGAAAGGTAGAGACCTTTAAAGCTAGATTGGTAGCTAAAGGCTATACTCAAAAGGAGGGTATAGACTACGAGGAGACTTTTCTCCGGTTGCCATGCTTAAGTCCATCGAGATTCTTTTGGCCATAAGAAGACCTATTTCGATTATGAAATATGGCAAATGGATGTCAAGACCGCATTTCGAATGGAGATCTTGAGGAGACCATTTATATGGCCCAACGGAAGGATTCATTGAGCTAGGTAATGAGCATAAGGTTTGCAAGTTGCAAAGGTCCATTTATGGACTTAAGCAAGCATCTAGGTCTTGGAATATTAGGTTTGATAAGGCTATCAAAACCTATGGGTTCATACAAAACCTAGATGAGCCTTGTGTTTACAAAAGAATACAATAAGGTAAGGTTACTTTCCTAATCCTGTATGTTGATGACATTCTACTCATTGGGAATGATGTGGGAATGTTATCTGCGGTTAAGGGATGGCTAAATGAATAGTTTTCAATGAAGAATTTGGGAGAGACTACCTATGTTCTAGGGATCAAACTTATAAGGGATCGTAAGAACAAGAAGATAGTTTTGTCTCAACTAACCTACATTGAGAATATGCTCAATAAGTTCGCCATGCAAGATTCTAAGAGGGGTTTCACTCCTACTAGACATGGAATCAAACTTTCAAAGGAACAAGCACCTAAAACCCAAGAGGAGGTTGAGCGCATGCGTAACATTCCATATGCTTGGCGGTTGGTAGTTTGATGTATGCAATCTTGTGCACTAGACCGGATATCATTACATGATGGGACCGATGGCGATTTCAGTCAATCTAGAAATAGAACATTGGATTGCGGTTAAGTGTATACTTAAGTATCTTCGTAGGACGAAGAACTTAATGCTTGTTTACTCTGGAAGTAATCTTATTCGAGCGGGATATCGGATTCGATTTCCAATCGGATGTTGATTCAAGAAATCAACTTACGGTTCTATATTTACTTTAGGAGGTGGAGCCATAGTTTGGAGGAGTGTCAAGCAATCTTGTATTCTTGATTCGACTATGGAGGTGAGTATGTTGCTTGTGAAGAAGAAAAAGGAAGCGATCTGCTCGGAAGTTCCTAAATGATTTGGAGGTAGTTCGAGGCGAAAAAGCCATTACACTTTATTGTGATAATAGTGGGGCGGTGGCTAATTCTAAAAACCTTGGAACCACAAAGCTACCAAACACATTGGCGAAAGTATCATCTCATAAGGGAGATAATACAACGTGGAGAAGTGGATGTGGTAAAGATTCTCTGAGCAAAACCTTGCGATTCGTTCCACAAAGACATTGACTCAAAAGAGCTTTGAGGGTCACTAGAAGGGATGGGAATGAAGGATATGTCAAACTTGCTTTAGGGCAAGTGAGAGATTGTTGGAGTTATGTAAATATAGTGCCTGGAAAGTAAGTGTATTTACATGTAACTTTATCTTCTTGATTCTGAGTTTTGTAATGAAAATATTTATTATTAATAAAACAAAGAGTTTGATTTTATCTGTATGAGCATTATATATCTGTGTCATAAGGTACCAAGATTCATTTGTAAGTAATATACATATACATAGAGATGTATGAGAAACATGTATATTATTAGAATCTGAATTAATTGATTCACAGTTGAATAATCAAGTTGGTCGTTTGATTATGGTTTAGGCTGTAGTGTTGCGATTTATCTCCATATAAGTAAGGAGTTTACTTAAAGGGAATGATGAGTTTCATATCATGATAGTAGTAGACTATCGATAATGACACTATTAAATCAATCGGAATCAAGTATGTTTTCAAGAATAAAGTGGGCCGTTACTTTAATCTTAAAACATACAACTTAAGCATTCGCTTATTATGAACCACAATCTTGATGAGTGGTGAACACATATGTGTTCATTATAATTCTTGATATGATCGGAATGGATTTTTACGGTATTAATCCGATTGTCGCATGTTGGAATTATTAATTGAAACATGTATCGAGGAACATTCACTCAAATAAAGAGTTTATAGTGTTATCATCTCTTTAGATGTTTTAAGGAGATTTGGTGATTAAGCTGGCGCGATGGTTTGATGGACTAGCTACCCATCAAGTCTTAACACTAAGATGAGATCTTATGTGTTAATCACCATATAAAGTAAAATGAGAGATCTAGAAGGAAAAACCAACATAAGGGCAAAGCGGTAATTTTACCCTTTATTGTGCGGATGACTATAATAAGGTTCTAAATAGGGTTTGCAATTGGACATATTCTCATAATATTTAATAATTCAAGAGTTTAACTAATTGTCTTTAGTGGAATGACATTTAGTTAATAAGCTAGAATTAATTCAATGAGATTAAATTATTTACGGGCTTATTAGAGCTTGAATTATCAAAGTCAATAAGATTCCCACTTGGCTTTAAGAAAGGTTATCAAGCTAAGTAAGAAGTAGTTTGGAGGCTTTAGAAGTCCATAATTGAATGATGGGCTTATACTAATTAATGGTTAATTGGAAGCCCGTATGTTCATTTAGAAATGGAACATTTTGGTTTAATTGATTAGATTAATTATATTAAAACAATTTTTTAAATGGAGAAGAAGCAATTTCGAAATTGTGTTAGGTTAGATGTGTAACCACATTTGACATTAAAATACTAAATAAAGATGGTCTTTATTATGGTTCATCATTATTAAATGGAGTTATGAACTTACCATTAAATGGTTTAATGGTTGGCTTTTAATGTTGGCATGTAACCTATTTGCATTTATTAGATTAAAGATGAAAGATGTGCATTAGATGGACCATCTTCCTTCTTTCTTCTTGCCAAAACCGAAATGGGTATTCAATTATAGGTTATGGTCTTTTCAAATAGCCATTTAAAGATAAATGAAGTAAGTCTCATTTATTGGCTATTTGATGAGTGATTAATGTAAGTGATGCATTGGATGCCTCTCACTCTTTCCATTCATGCATATTTGAAATTGAGATGTAAGAAAGGGTGCTTGCATGGTTTTAGACATTCTCAACTTTAAATACAAGGTAGAACAGAAATTCCTAAGTGAAAGAATTGAAAGAGTTTCAATTTTGGTTCTTCTTCTTCTAAGAAAATCTCCTTCAAATATTTCTTCTCCTTTCCCACCAAAGGATTTTGTTAACCTAGTTGTCCTTGAAGAACAAGTGGTAAATCTAATTGGTTGAGGATACTACAACAAGGAAGAAGATAGATTGCTAAAGGAAAAGACTCAAAGGCAAAGGATTTGGATATAAGAAGGAGAGGATAGCAATGAGGATTTAAAAACATGCGAAGGAGTGGTAATTCCTTTTATCTTGTTCTTGGTTTTATTATCCTTATACCATATCATGTATGGATTAGCATGTTGATTTGGATATATTGCTTCCGCTGTAAGATGATTTCTTAAAAAGTTTTGAAATCTATCGTTTCTTCATACTAAGCATGCTTTCTTTTTCCGATCCAACATCCACATGGCATCGCAGTAAATAAATCACAATATCAGAAACCACTAAATTAAAAAAAAATCATAATAGGAATTCTTGATACAATCATCCTATAGCAGAATAGACAAGTCTATCAGTCCCCTAACAAAACCCAAAAAGGAAAGCGTCTGGCGTCTATACTAAGTCATCGCAAAAGTCCAACCAATTGGCCGACACATGTGCCATCGCTTCTCTTGCCGCCGACGCTCGCATGGCGGAAAAGACTATCTCGGAGCTGGGGTCTACTCTATCGATCTGAAAAATAGGTTGCAATTTTGGGTGAGTTTACGAACTCGATGAGAAACCATCATCGATGGTTCCTCAAATCATGCATTCACAGATTGCGTCTGACGTAGCACGATAATATTCAATTGCGGTATCATATAACAAATTACGGTATTATACAACAATTTACGATAGCATGTAACAATTGCAATCTCTCGTGTCATCACATAATTGATAAGTGTCGCCGTCGATCGATCACCATGTATACAATGCATATGTGACTCTTTTCCGATTATTCGATGTTGTGCCCAGCGCTCGGTCGGTATTGATATTCGGTGTGGGCGTGTCGGAGTTTCTCCACTCGGGCTCGAGGCGTCGATCTGATGTTAGAGCTCGAGGCTCATTCATTGATATTAGCGACTTGGGTCTGGCGTTCATTACGATCATGCCTTTATGCATATAATGCGATGTTCGATACTTGATGATATGTCTATAAAGCCTAGTATTTCAATTCCCAATGTCATGCGATAGTCGATCCCATACGGTAGAAGCATGCAATTCGATCATATACATTTCGATAATCATGCAATTCACGTTGGCAAGTAATTCACATAGAGCATTTAGATAATCGAATTTGAGAAACCAACTAGGTTACTCACAGTAACCGAGCTCTTGCTGGAAGTCCCGGCAATATCCGTGGAATGACGATCAATAGCGCCTCTATAGCGATAAAATACGGTCCATTACTAGATGCTCGATTAAGCGATTGATAATGCATATGTCTCAATGAAATTATGTGCAATGCATGTCCACGATTTTCCGGCGCTAAAACCCAATTTAGAACTCTTAGGCTCAATTCTAACTCTTTGCTCAATTGATCAACAATAATTGATCCAATCCTAAAATTCAGTTCAATCTCCTCGATTCATATACCCTAAAGCAATTCCATAACCATTGGGTCAAAACCTCTATTGAATGTAACGCCCCAAATTAAGGGTTAGAATATTAAAGGAATTTAGTACGAATTATGTTTGTTATTTGTTTATTAAATAAATATCAGTGTGATGTTTGGTTTTGTCTGTTCTGTCTCGGGTGGCATCCATGTATCCTCCCAGGGGGTATTTGGGTGTTACATCTTTTGGTATCAAAGCCAGGTTTCGATCCTGGGACCTGTGGGTTATGTATGAAACGGGATGTTGTGGATTATGTAGCAAAATGTCTGACATGCCAGCTGGTGAAGGCTGAACACCAGGTTCCATATGGTTTGTTAAATCCTATTCCTATTCCTCAATGGAAATGGGATAACATTACCATGGACTTTATTCTTGGACTTCCTCTTACTCGAAAGGCGTGATGCGGTATGGGTCATTGTGGATAAGTTCACCAAGTCGCTCATTTTACGCTGTTCGTCACGACTATTCATTAGATAGGCTTGCAGATTTGTATGTGAATGAGATTGTCATTGCATGGAGTACCATTATCGATTATTTCTGATTGTGATCCTCGATTTACTTCGAGATTCTGGAAAAGTTTGCAGGAAGCATTGGGTACTCGACTTAAGTTTAGTACTGCTTTCCATCCCCAGACAGATGGACAATCTGAACGGGTTATACAGATTTTGGAAGATATGTTGCGGGGTTATGTGTTAGAGTTTCCCGGAAGTTGGGATAATTATCTGACGTTGATGGAGTTTGCCTACAATAACAGTTATCAGACGAGCATCGGCATGGCACCTTATGAAGCGTTGTATAGTAGGAAGTGTAGAACTCTGGTATGTTGGACGGAGTTGAGTGAAAATAAGATGATCGGGCCAGACATTGTGAAAGATACTGAAGAAAAGATTCAAATTATTCAACAAAGGTTGAAAGCTGCCAGAGATAGGCAGAAGTCTTATGCTGATCTAAAAAGGAAGGATATTGAGTTTCAAGTGGGTGATAAGGTGTTTCTAAAAGTGTCACCATGGAAACACATACTTCGGTTTGGGAAGAAGGGTAAGCTCAGTCCGCGATTCATTGGACCTTATGAAATTACGAAGAGGTTGGACCGTAGCTTATCGATTAGCTCTTCTGGAGAATTGGCGATTACATGATGTGTTCCATGTTTCTATGTTGAGGAGATATCGGTCTGACGCCTCACATAAGATTCCGGTGCAAGAGATTCAGGTACAACAGGATTTGTCATATGAAGAAGGGCCAATTTCTATATTAGCCAGAGAAGTGAAACAATTGTGGAACAAGACAGTACCATTGGTAAAAGTCCTCTGGCAACATCATGGAATTGAGGAAGCAACTTGGGAACTAGAGGAAATCATGAAGGTTCAGTATCCGCAATTATTCAAATCAGGTATGAATTTCGAGGACGAAATTTCTTAAGAAGGGAAGAGTTGTAACGCCCCAAATTAAGGGTTAGAATATTAAAGGAATTTAGTACGAATTATGTTTGTTATTTGTTTATTAAATAAATATCAGTGTGATGTTTGGTTTTGTCTGTTCTGTCTTGGGTGGCATCCATGTATCCTCCCAGGGGGTATTTGGGTGTTACATTGAAAATCTCAATTAAAACTCCAATTGAAATTCTAATTGTCACAATTCAATACTTAGGTCACAATAAGAACCATAATTGACCATAATCTCTATGACTCAATACCATGTAATTTAAATTCTACTTCCATAATGATCCTCAATTGTAGACCTCTTTCCCTAGTCCGTAACGAATTAGAAATTACCTCAATCGGAGGTCTACACCATAAATTATGCTAAATAAACTAAAATACAATCCATCAGAAATTGCTCCTCGCCCTTGGCGTCTGAAGGTCGCTTCATGCATGACGTGAAGGACGCCGGCGCGTGCATCCTCTTCATGACTCGTCGTGGCGTGAGCAACGTTCACTGTGGCGTGAGACCATCGCTCGTCGCGACGATCTCATTGCATTAAATCATGGCGAGGTTGCGTAAACGTCGCTGACGTCTTGAATTCGCGCCATAATCTTCTCGATCACTTTTCCTCTTCTCTCTCTAAAAACCAGTATTAACTCACTCTAACTACCCATTCAAACATAATAAATGCCATAAATGCATCAAACAACGATTAATAACAACATTAAAGCCATTAACTTACCAAATCAAGTCTCAAATCCACAAATCTCTAAAACCTAAAACCTTCAAAACCAGCGATCTCCACCTTCAAGCCTCGATCCACTTCCTCTTCCCATAAAACACTCCAAGCTAGCACAAGGAGAAGAACCCGAAGAAAGATCAAAGCTCTCACCAAAGAGAAGAAATCGAAGATCATAGTGGGAGAAGAGAAGAAGAAGATTGCTTTTCCTTAGGATAAAATCCTAAATTGAAACCTAGATATATTTATATAGACATAAGTCTCAAATCAGTTCAAATGTGGGTCTCTAATTTCAATGGCTCAACATTTTATTTCTAACGATATAACTCTAATTTTCCTTTACCGTTGGACAATTCTTTTAGTCTCATCACGGTTAATCGATGCATCACTCAAAATTTTGGTCGGGCATTTTCTCCGAATCTTACGAAAATTTCCTACAAACCACTATCAATAGCCAATCACTCTTAGACTATTCTAAATCGGTCATTCGAGCCCAATTACTCTAATTTCTCGATTAATCACGATCAATCGATTCGATCGATTCGTACTCACAATTAAAATACCGAAAAACCATACATTCATGTACCTATGAATAAATGCATATGCAATAAACCTATTCCTCTATAATTAGAGGCCAGTGACATGCTCAATCAGTGAATGCAATGAAACATACCAATCTATCCCAATTTACCAAAATACCCTTGCTATCAATAACGGGATGTTACATTTGAGGTTTGGGGTTTGGGGTTTAGGGTTTGAGGTTTTGGTGTTTAGGGTTCAGGGGTTGGGTATTAGGGTTTTGGGGCTTAGGGTTTAGGGCTTAGGGCTTAGGGCATAGGGTTTAGGGTTTAGGGCTTAGGTTTTAGGGTTTTTAGGGCTTAGGGTTTAGGGTTGAGGGTTTAGGGTTTAGGGTGTAGGGTTTAGGATTTAGGGTTTAGGGTTTAGAGTTTTAGGGTTTAGGGTTTAGGGTTTAGGGTTTAGGGTTTAGGGTTTAGGGTTTAGGGTTTAGGGTTTAGGGTTTAGGGTTAAGGGTTTAGGGATAGGGTTTAGGGTTTTAGGGTTTAGGGTTTGGGTTTAGGGTTTAGGGTTTAGGGTTTAGGGTTTAGGGTTTAGGGTTTGGGGTTTGGGGTTTAGGGTTTAGGGTTTGGGGTTTGGGGTTTGGGGTTTAGGGTTTAGCGTTTAGGGTATAGGGTTTAGGGTATAGGGTTTAGGGCATTAGGGTTTAGGGTATAGGGTTTAGGTTATAGGGTTTAGGGTATAGGGTTTAGGGTATAGGGTTTAGGTTATAGGGTTTGGGTATAGGGTATAGGGTATAGGGTATAGGGTATAGGGTATAGGGTATAGGGTATAGGGTATAGGGTATAGGGTATAGGGTATAGGGTATAAGGTTTAGGGTATAGGGTTTAGGGTATAGGGTTTAGGGTAGGGTTTAGGGTTTAGGGTTTAGGGTTTAGGGTTTAGGGTTTAGGGTTTAGGGTTTAGGGTTTAGGGTTTAGGGTTTAGGGTTTAGGGTTTAGGGTTTAGGGTTTAGGGTTTAGGGTTTAGGGTTTAGGGTTTAGGGTTTAGGGTTTAGGGTTTAGGGTTTAGGGTTTAGGGTTTAGGGTTTAGGGTTTAGGGTTTAGGGTTTAGGGTTTAGGGTTTTAGGGTTTAGGGTTTAGGGTTTAGGGTTTAGGGTTTAGGGTTTTAGGGTTTAGGGTTTAGGGTTTAGGGTTTAGGGTTTAGGGTTTTAGGGTTTGGGTTTAGGGTTTTGGGTTTAGGGTTTGGGTTTAGGGTTTAGGGTTTAGGGTTTAGGGTTTAGGGTTTGGGTTTAGGGTTTAGGGTTTAGGGTTTTGGGGTTTAGGGTTTAGGGTTTAGGGTTTTAGGGTTTAGGGTTTTAGGGTTTAGGGTTTAGGGTTTGGGTTTTGGGTTTTGGGTTTGGGTTTAGGGTTTAGGGTTTAGGGTTTAGGGTTTAGGGTTTAGGGTTTAGGGTTTAGGGTTTAGGGTTTAGGGTTTAGGGTTTAGGGTTTAGGGTTTAGGGTTTTGGGTTTGGGTTTGGGTTTAGGGTTTAGGGTTTAGGGTTTTTGGGGTTTAGGGTTTAGGGTTTAGGGTTTAGGGTTTAGGGTTTAGGGTTTAGGGTTTAGGGTTTAGGGTTTGGGGTTTGGGTTTAGGGTTTGGGGTTTAGGGTTTGGGTTTAGGGTTTTAGGGTTTGGGGTTTGGGGGGGTTTAGGGTTTGGGGTTTAGGGTTTAGGGTTTAGGGTTTGGGGTTTGGGGTTTAGGGTTTAGGGTTTAGGGGGTTTGGGGTTTGGGGTTTAGGGGGTTTGGGGTTTGGGGTTTAGGGTTTAGGGTTTAGGGGTTTAGGGTTTAGGGTTTAGGGTTTAGGGTTTAGGGTTTAGGGTTTAGGGTTTTGGGTTTAGGGTTTAGGGTTTAGGGTTTAGGGTTTAGGGTTTAGGGTTTAGGGTTTTGGGGTTTAGGGTTTAGGGTTTAGGGTTTTAGGGTTTAGGGTTTAGGGTTTAGGGTTTAGGGTTTAGGGTTTAGGGTTTAGGGTTTAGGGTTTGGGGTTTTGGGGTTTGGGGGGTTTAGGGTTTGGGGTTTAGGGTTTTAGGGTTTTAGGGTTTAGGGTTTGGGGTTTAGGGTTTTGGGGTTTGGGGTTTAGGGTTTGGGGTTTAGGGTTTAGGGTTTAGGGTTTAGGGTTTGTTTAGGGTTTGGGTTTAGGGTTTTAGGGTTTGGGGTTTAGGGTTTGGGGTTTAGGGTTTAGGGTTTGGGTTTGGGGTTTGAGGGTTTGGGGTTTAGGGTTTTAGGGTTTGGGGTTTGGGGTTTAGGGTTTGGGGTTTGGGTTTGGGGTTTAGGGTTTAGGGTTTTAGGGTTTGGGGTTTAGGGTTTGGGGTTTTTAGGGTTTAGGGTTTAGGGTTTGGGTTTAGGGTTTAGGGTTTGGGGTTTAGGGTTTAGGGTTTAGGGTTTGGGTTTGGGGTTTTTTAGGGTTTGGGTTTTAGGGTTTTTTAGGGGTTTGGGGTTTGGGGTTTTTTGGGGTTTGGGGTTTAGGGTTTGGGGTTTAGGGTTTAGGGTTTAGGGTTTAGGGTTTAGGGTTTAGGGTTTGGGGTTTTTAGGGTTTGGGGTTTAGGGTTTAGGGGGGTTTGGGGTTTAGGGTTTAAGGTTTGGGGTTTAGGGTTTGGGGTTTGGGGTTTAGGGTTTGGGGTTTAGGGTTTAGGGTTTAGGGTTTAGGGTTTAGGGTTTAGGGTTTGGGGTTTGGGGTTGGGGTTTGGGTTTAGGGTTTGGGGTTTAGGGTTTGGGGTTTAGGGTTTAGGGTTTAGGGTTTGGGGTTTTTGGGTTTGGGGTTTAGGGTTTAGGGTTTGGGTTTTAGGGTTTGGGGTTTGGGGTTTGGGGTTTGGGGTTTGGGGTTTTTGGGTTTAGGGTTTTTAGGGTTTAGGGTTTGGGGTTTGGGGTTTAGGGTTTGGGTTTAGGGTTTAGGGTTTGGGGTTTAGGGTTTGGGGTTTAGGGTTTGGGGTTTTTTGGGGTTTGGGGTTTGGGGTTTGGGGTTTGGGGTTTGGGGTTTAGGGTTTCGGGTTTAGGGTTTAGGTTTAGGTTTAGGGGTTTAGGGTTTGGGGTTTAGGGTTTAGGGTTTAGGGTTTTGGGTTTTGGGTTTAGGGTTTGGGTTTTGGGTTTAGGGTTTAGGGTTTAGGGTTTAGGGTTTAGGGTTTAGGGTTTAGGGTTTTGGGGTTTGGGGTTTGGGGTTTGGGGTTTAGGGTTTAGGGTTTAGGGTTTGGGGTTTGGGTTTGGGGTTTAGGGTTTGGGGTTTAGGGGGTTTGGGGTTTAGGGTTTGGGTTTGGGGTTTAGGGTTTGGGTTTGGGGTTTAGGGTTTGGGGTTTGGGGTTTAGGGTTTAGGGTTTGGGGTTTAGGGTTTGGGGTTTGGGGTTTGGGGTTTAGGGTTTGGGGTTTAGGGTTTGGGGTTTTTTAGGGTTTGGGGTTTGGGGTTTAGGGTTTGGGGTTTAGGGTTTGGGGTTTGGGGTTTGGGGTTTGGGGTTTGGGGTTTAGGGTTTGGGGTTTGGGGTTTAGGGTTTAGGGTTTAGGGTTTGGGGGGTTTGGGGTTTAGGGTTTAGGGTTTAGGGTTTGGGGTTTAGGGTTTGGGGTTTAGGGTTTAGGGTTTAGGGTTTAGGGTTTGGGTTTTAGGGTTTAGGGTTTAGGGTTTAGGGTTTAGGGTTTGGGGTTTAGGGGGTTTAGGGGGGTTTGGGGTTTGGGGTTTGGGGTTTGGGGTTTGGGTTTGGGGTTTTGGGGTTTGGGTTTGGGGTTTGAGGGGTTTGGGGTTTAGGGTTTAGGGTTTGGGTTTGGGGTTTTTAGGGGTTAGGGTTTGGGGTTTAGGGTTTGGGTTTAGGGTTTGGGTTTGGGGTTTAGGGTTTGGGGTTTAGGGTTTGGGGTTTAGGGTTTAGGGTTTGGGGTTTAGGGTTTAGGGTTTAGGGTTTGGGGGGGTTTAGGGTTTGGGGTTTAGGGTTTAGGGTTTGGGTTTAGGGGTTTAGGGTTTGGGGTTTAGGGTTTGGGTTTAGGGTTTGGGGTTTAGGGTTTGGGGTTTGGGGTTTGGGGTTTGGGTTTGGGGTTTGGGGTTTGGGGTTTGGGTTTGGGGTTTAGGGTTTAGGGTTTGGGGTTTAGGGTTTGGGGTTTGGGGTTTGGGGTTTGGGGTTTGGGGTTTGGGGTTTGGGGTTTAGGGTTTGGGGTTTAGGGTTTGGGGTTTGGGGTTTGGGGTTTGGGGTTTAGGGTTTGGGGTTTGGGGTTTGGGGTTTAGGGTTTGGGGTTTGGGTTTGGGGTTTGAGGGTTTAGGGTTTAGGGTTTGGGGTTTGGGGTTTAGGGTTTAGGGTTTGGGTTTGGGTTTAGGGTTTGGGGTTTAGGGTTTGGGGTTTAGGGTTTAGGGGTTTGGGGTTTAGGGTTTGGGGTTTGGGTTTGGGGTTTGGGTTTGGGGTTTGGGGTTTGGGTTTGGGGTTTAGGGTTTAGGGTTTGGGGTTTAGGGTTTTTGGGGTTTGGGGTTTAGGGTTTAGGGGTTTAGGGTTTGGGGTTTAGGGTTTGGGTTTAGGGTTTAGGGTTTAGGGTTTAGGGGGGTTTAGGGTTTGGGGTTTAGGGTTTGGGTTTAGGGTTTGGGGTTTAGGGTTTGGGGTTTAGGGTTTAGGGTTTAGGGTTTGGGGTTTAGGGTTTGGGGTTTAGGGTTTTAGGGTTTAGGGTTTAGGGGGGTTTAGGGGGTTTTAGGGTTTAGGGTTTAGGGTTTGGGGGGGTTTAGGGTTTAGGGTTTAGGGTTTGGGGTTTGGGGTTTAGGGTTTGGGGTTTGGGTTTGGGGTTTAGGGTTTGTTTGGGGTTTGGGGTTTGGGGTTTGGGGTTTGGGGTTTGGGGTTTGGGGTTTGGGGTTTGGGGTTTAGGGTTTGGGGTTTGGGGTTTTGGGTTTGGGGTTTGGGTTTGGGTTTTAGGGTTTAGGGTTTGGGGTTTGGGGTTTGGGGTTTGGGGTTTGGGTTTGGGGTTTGGGGTTTAGGGTTTGGGGTTTGGGGTTTAGGGTTTGGGGTTTAGGGTTTAGGGTTTGGGGTTTGGGGTTTGTTTAGGGGTTTGGGGTTTAGGGTTTGGGGTTTAGGGTTTTTGGGGTTTGGGGTTTGGGGTTTAGGGTTTGGGGTTTGGGGTTTAGGGTTTAGGGTTTGGGGTTTAGGGTTTGGGGTTTAGGGTTTAGGGTTTGGGGTTTGGGGTTTAGGGTTTGGGGTTTAGGGTTTAGGGTTTGGGGTTTGGGGTTTAGGGTTTGGGGTTTAGGGTTTGGGTTTTTAGGGGGGTTTAGGGTTTAGGGTTTAGGGGGGTTTGGGGTTTGGGGTTTAGGGTTTAGGGTTTGGGGTTTGGGGTTTGGGGGGGTTTAGGGTTTGGGGTTTGGGGTTTAGGGTTTGGGGTTTGGGGTTTAGGGTTTGGGGTTTGGGGTTTGGGGTTTAGGGTTTAGGGTTTGGGTTTGGGTTTGGGGTTTGGGGTTTAGGGTTTAGGGTTTAGGGTTTAGGGTTTGGGGGTTTGGGGTTTAGGGTTT